>BDMV01000001.1:785559-1295460 GCA_008326285.1 Oryza officinalis | reverse complement strand
GTACAGTTCTTCGCGTGGCTGATGGGCAAAGACAGGATCCCAACGAAGACAAATCTACTTAAGAAAAAGATAATCCCCATGGCGCACTGTGAGCTCTATATCCACCAAATCGAAGACGCTGATCACCTATTCTTCCACCGTGCCTTTGCAGTGGCATTCTGGGCGGCAATCAGGATCTAGTATTTGTCACTTCCACCTACTTATGGGGCAACTACAACCTCCGGCGATCATTCCGGTTGTCAAGTATAGAGCATTCTACTTGCTATGCTTCTGGTGCCTTTGGAATAATCGGCATGATGTGATCTTTCGAGGGAAAGCGCCGTCAATCCAACGTCTCCTACATCGATGTGTAGAGGATGCCACTCTATGGGCGGAACGAATGAACTATAAAGAATGCCCTGTAGTGCGTAGTGGAGACATTGCTTCTCTTCTGCTCTCTCCCTAATGTAATTCTTGATCCTGTTTATCACCATGTAACTTCCACTTTATCCATCTAAATGAAAATTCATGTGGAGAAACTCTCCTCCCCGGTGAATATTAAAAAAATTATAGCTTAAAATATAGCTTGTAAAAAGAGAAATTAAAAAGACAAATGTTATTAGGGAGTAGGGTGAACCATTTTCAATAGCTTAGGAAGTAAAACGAGTAAAAAAATAGTTTAGGGTGTTAAGAGATTCGGTGTAAAAGTTTGAGTTTGAGAAAATAAAATGGACTTTTTTTCTAAATAAAATTATGTTTGCATCTTATTCTTTTCTGCTGAATGGAAAATAGATGAATAATTTGTAATAGTTATTCACGGGTGCAAAAGAATGAATTAACTATGATAAAGATGAAGAATAGATTTACAACAAATATTTTAAGAAATTCATATAAATAATTTTTCAAGAAAATCATACTATTTAGGGCATCAGCAATATAGAAATAGAGAGGTCTTACCCCTAAGGAGTTCGTATACATTGTGAAAGTGGTCTTTATAGAAGTCATTTGGATGAGCTACTATTACACCTAAGGACCGGCCACAAGCAATAAAAAATCACTCTTCTCTTTCCTATCGTGGGAGTCGGTTGCTTGCCGCCATGGGAAGGGGAAGAAGGTGATGAGCCTGCCATGTGAAAGGGGAAGACGAGGAGTAGGCTCGAAGCACTCAGATGGAGTTGTCGTCGCCGGAGATCCACCCACGAGAGCCGCCTGATTCGTCAGGAGCACCATTGCTGTAACGTCCCGCCTTCACGAGGCCGGGCCCGCTTACATCTAGCAGCTTAATTATGACATAGACTGTCCTCACAAACCAACACCAATCTTTTCTGCGCACTTTGTGCTCACTCGTGCACACCCGGGAAAGATTTCCTGGTCGGTCACCCATCCCTAGATTTCTCCAGACCAAGCACGCTTAATTTTAGAGTTCTTTGGAGATGGGTTTCCGGAAAAGAAGTTGCAACTTGTTGGCATGAGTATCCTATCAATCCTATTATGCCTTTGGGCCGGGGTGTTACATCCTCACCCCTTTAAGAGATCGACGTCCTCGTCGATCAACCCCAAGCCAGGAACTCCCTCTCTTGGCCACGTCCGTGTGTCCAGTGCCAGCGCATGTGCCATGCTGTGTGACCATACCGGGTCCACACCAGTCATGCACACCATGCCTGCGCAACTACGACACACCCATGTCCAGTGCCAGCGCATGTGCCATGCTGTGTGACCACACCAGGTCCACACCAGCCATGCACACCATGCCTGCGCAACTGTGACACACGCGTCCGTGAAACCGCGAGAGTCGGCCCGCCTCCACGAGGCCGAGCCCGCTTACATCTAGCAGCTTAATTATGACATAGACTGTCCTCACAAACCAATACCAGTCTTTTCTGCGCACTTTGTTCTCACTCGTGCACACCCGGGAAAGACTTCCCGGTCGGTCACCCATCCCTAAATTTCTCCAGGCCAAACACGCTTAACTTTAGAGTTCTTTGGAGATGGGTTTCCGGAAAAAAAGTTGCAACTTGTTGGCATGAGTATCCTATCAATCCTATTATGCCTTTGGGCTAGGGTGTTACAGCAAGATGCATCTGCATGGAGGGACCGAGACCTGTGGATCTGTGCTGAACATGAACCCCTCCATTCATCAGAATGCAGGCGATTCATACATACTCCTCCAGTAGTTGCCATCTCCTACCTATCATCAATCAGCCAACCAGGCTCAGCTAGCTTCAGCAGAGGCGATGGGCTCACACTACACTACACTGCAGAGGCATCCTGCTGCTGCTACACTGAAACCAAATAATACAACTCACATGCCAGCAGCTCAGCAACAGCAGCAACCGAGCCTGCATCTGTAAGAAACCCTGGAGCCTGAAACAACCACTACCTCACACACTATATACCGTAGGCATAACGAGAAATCATGGCAACAGACTAGACTGATGGATGCAGAAGCTTTTGACAACAGTTTGCAATGTGAGTTCATAACTGGCTGGTGTATTTGATTTTTTAAAAAAAGATCTGCATAAGGAGAAAAAGCAAAGCAACCTGTGATGATAATTCAAGAAACAGAATAAATCTTGGTTCATTATTTCCCAGGAATTAGATAGGACCAAAGGAACACCAAAGTTTGGCTGTCAGAGTTACATCACAGGAAGGAAAAGGGAATGCCATTTTGGCTCATGGAATACAAAGGCAAAGACATAAAATTCCTTATGATGATCCTTCTCGAGACCACCAATTAATGGCTACTACCACATGTACAGATTTTTTTGAATGAATATTTACACGACAATATTGAATGGAGGAGGAAAGAATTGAGAGCAAAGCAAAAGAAGAATCACAGCCTTTTCCTTATCATTGTTCGGTAAATTTTCCAAGTCCACACAAGAAGGAACATCATCAGAAGCGACACCACGGTCGTCCAGGCTATGAACAACCATGATGGCATCGACTTCGGAAAGAGACCTGTTCACAAGGCAACGCGTTCAGAGTAGTTAATTTTAAGGATGCAAATGTTGCTTGCAAGCATCAAGAAATTTACAACAAACTCACCATGTCCAAACTTGATGCATATTAGAAGCTCCAAAATGCAAATAGCTAGGGAAAGCCAACAGAAAGACCCCACCTTTTTAACAGGTTTCCTGCAATCATTCAGCCAAGTTATATTATTAATGGGTATGAATTTCTGTGAACTTATAGCCAAGATGTTTGATCCTATTATAAGCATGCGGTTAGAATGCTATCTATACTACACACAGTTCACATCCAACCAATGTCTAGCAGACGGTAGATATTTATGGTCAACAAATAGTGGCACATCTGCACTGCCATGTAGCATGTCAAGTAGTAATAGTTAATAGCAGGCATAGTGCATCCAAGAAAATCCAGAGTTTCTGTTCTTGAACAGTCGATAATGCTGGATGAGTACAGAGCAACTCATCAAAACAATGGACGGAATACTTAGAGAACTTTTTTACAGTTTGAAGCTAATTAAGTTCATACATTAAAAAAAAGCTTAGAGAGTTCAATATTCACCTGTCTTGTAAGTATGTATTGTACTCGCGAATGGTCGGTATCGCAATTAACCACCAAAGGACAAGTCGGTAAACAATCAAGGGGTTTCGGGGAGGAATCCAAAGGCAGAACTTGAGAAAGAATGTGTTAAGTTCAACAATCATGAAAACAATACATAGGCTCAGCACCTGGATGAATCTCCAAGGGCCAAGCAGAGGGTACCACTCATCTTTGTCCCACTGTGCTGGCGTGAACTGGCCTAGCGTCCTTTTTACCTATGGAGAAGCAAAAGGTGAAATACGCACTCACGAGAAAGGTTAACAATATAAAGATCAAGAAAAAATAATGAAGCACTAGAAATACAGGACATAGCATAGAACTTTGAGGGAAAAATTAATGGTTGAGGTGATAATTTAATATAGCGTAGTACGGTATTAACCTATGCAGGCTATCTATTTCTATGCATACAAAAGAAAACGGATTTGAAAGTCAAGACATAAACGTCACACTCAAAATATTTTCATTTTATACATGTATTTACAGGTAACTAACAGTATGGTGCATATTGGGCTAATTAGACCACTAATGTTGTTCTAACAAACTGTGTTGGTTCCTCAGTAAATCCTACCTGTCCTAGAGTTAATCACCTTAATACGATACTAAGGCAAGATATACAACACAATGCACTGCACAAAAATGGGGTCAGATGCCAAAAGAAAGAAAAGTGTAATTCCACCATATGCTTAATGCTTTACTAGGCAACTCATTCCCCTTAACATCTAATGAGCATACCTTACTGATAATATTGGGTTGACGACTCAAACCAACCCACTCATATGTCCTCCCATCAAAGTATCTCACAGTCTTCATTCCAGCCCAAATACCTAAATCAAATAAGGGTTCCAGTCAGGAAGAGTTGAAAGCAACTGTCACTCTATTACTCAAGCAAAAGATACATAACACGATGCTGCAGCAGAGAAGAACCAAAGTTATGGGAGGCTAACGAATAGCGGTAATGACAGACATACGCATGAAAACTGTCCCCAAATTTTAATCACATGAAATATCTTAGCACTTAAAGTAGCAATTATAGCGCACAACTTCATACAAAATAGCTAGTGAAATACCGAAGGTACACTTAACATTTAAAAGATGTCTAATACATCACAAAACTATTAAAACACTGATATTCTGTCGTAGCAATTTGCAGAAAGAGATCAGCAAAACAATGTGAAACATAGGTTTGCCACGATTAACTTTAATATGCTAAGGTACAAAATTCTGAATGAGGTTTCAGGAAATCAGAAGATACTACTCCAGCAGCTTATACAACCGCAATAAGGAAAGGAGCCAATAAACAAAAAAAAATGATTTCTGAATAAACTGAATGAGGGTGTTTAATCTACATTTAAAGGAAAGGAGTATTTTATATTAAAAAATACTGATAAAATATAAAAAAATCTCACCAAACCAATTGCAGATTAATATGTCTAGTACGATGCTATCCCACCAACACTCATTGAAGTTTGGCAGCATATGGCGAAAGGTGAGCTGCAGCACATGTGAAACTACGTAAGGAATCTAGATTCAGAAGACAGAAGCCCAAAATAAATTGATTGTGTAAGATTAAATGCATACCTCCATTAGCTCAAAGCCAATTGATAATACCCATAAAAGTGGTTGGTTTCTTATCATTATAGCCTTCCCCCACCATCCAAGGATATGGGCAATAACAAACTCATCAAAAAGGATCTCCTAGAGAAACCTATATTCAAATCAGTAACTTGAAGCATCTCCAAGACTTTGCAGAACTGGAGTTCTAAGGTAAATCAAATAGAACAAAAAGGGGAAGCAAGTTGGTGAATGGAGTCATACATAAACATTGTTAAACCTGCTTTTCGGATGATCAGGTACATATATGCGGCAGTCAGTTCCATAAGATCTTTCAGGTAATTCTGCTCAAAGGTGGGTAAAAATCAGGGTTTTTTTTCCAATCACATAACTCTGCACTGCTAGATCAGATATGGAAATTAAATTCATTACCAACACCAAGATCAGGGTGAAGATACTTCATAAATTGCCTAGCATCATCACGAGTCTGCAAGATTAAGTGGAACAGAGTATGAATCCCATGCAAACTACAGGTTTTGTTCTCTCTCTTTTATTATATTTATAACAAGACCAATGATGCGCAATTCTCTTGCGTTTTCGAGAAGAAAAAAAATTTATAAGAAGACCCTCACTTTTTGAAACACTGTCTCATCTGGTGCATGCAACATGGACCAGTATAGCACAATAGTAAATGTATGGGGGAATCTTCTCTTTGCACTTTGACTTGATACCTCTAGGAGTAAACCACAACAAGGCAGTGTGTTTTCAAATCAGAAAGTCGAGGAAAATGACCTCAGTACCGACTAGGATGATTAATCATAACTAATTGTGCTAATTGAGAAACACCCAGGGGTTTTCCGGCTAGCTCCACAAGGTAGTGGGCTAGCCGGCCTGGGTTCGAAGCCTCACCCCTTCTAATTATTTGATATTAGGTCCTTCCCTAATATTCGTGTTTTTTAATCATGCTAATTGGGTGGCTTTCCGATCAATCGTGGTTAGAATCAAGTTGCCTTAGTACCGACTAGGATGACTAATCGCGATTAGTCATCCTACTTGAAAACATTTCTGGGAAGCTTCTTATTGTCTAAAGAAGTTCCCAGGGTAACATAAAAATGGGATACCAGGCTTTTCTTTCCAATGTATGTTAATCTCTTGAGTCATCCTAGTTCCAAACTGATCTATGTTCACCTCTAGTTATACTATTAAACTTTTGACATTGGTAACCTCATCTTCTCCTGCTGATGTGTAATGCCAATGACGACCCTTTTTTCCTTTAATAAAAACAACCTATTTTTGGTTGGAATCAAGAGGGAAGTGAAGGTATTAGTGCAAAGTACTAATCAATTAATGAGAAACTGAGACAGAGACTTCTATGCCATTCATTAGAAAAGAAGTTGATATTATAAGGTTATGTGGAAGAGATTAAAAAAACCAAAAGAATGTAATGCCTTAATAATCCATGAATATGAATAATCCAATAAAAATGTGTTGAACAAGAGTAATAAGAAAAAGCTGTACTTACCTGGAAAAGCAAAAAGGTTAGAGCAACAAGGTAAACAACTGCCATCCCGTGGACCAGCCGCCAAATGGCAGGATGTGGTCTAATAAGTACACTGAATCATAGTATAAATAAATATAAGTAAATGTTTGCATAAATCCCAGTTACCTCACAAACAAAATTTACAGAGAAGCCCCCGATGAGGTTATATTTTAGGAAATGGAAAAATGCCTCACTTTCAAGGGAATTTTTTTAAACTGTTATTTAGGAGAATTTATGAAGTTTTTTCAGTTTCATGATAAAAGTAACACATATAGGAAAATGATAAAATTCCTCAGTGATATTGAAAAGTTATTTTCCAAAATGGAGTGTGCAGAAATGCATACCCCTTCTGTTCTATATCAATGTGCAATAGCATTATTTATATCTGCACGGTCATCCCTACCATAATCAGAGTTCAGATAAGGGGTTTATGTGACTCACGTAGAAGGTGCCTGAAGAAATGAATAAGCCAAAAAAACAGCAATCATTGCAAAGACACCCCTGTCAATAAAAGAGAAACATATGACATATAAACAAAAAAGAATCCTTAAATGATAATCAACAGATAAATGGTTGAGAAAAATGATGGTAAAAATTAAATGAACACTCATGTGGTTGGAAACCGACTAGAATTTGCGTGTCTATTGCAGCAAAAAAAAAATTCGACACATGAAATCTGCAAGGGATCTGACTCGTGTGATTTCAACAAAAAATATTTTGAACACAGATGACCAGGTAACACTGGTTTTAACAGATGTCCAATTAGTGAGTGCATGGTAAAAACAACCACCATCTAACCTGGATGAGTAGAATACCTTTTAACAGATGAAACACGGTCAACAGAGAAGCTTCTTTCTGGATCAAGAGCACCACTTGCCCAACTGATAAAGAATGTAAATTAAATTTCTGTTAAACATAGAGTGCCTTTGCAAGGTCTAAATATCTTTGTGATAGTCCTAACAATGATAGTCGAGACTGAAGAAAATAAAACATCTTTTAAAAAGGTGCCGTAGGACAACATTAACAAATGCATAAAACACCTTGATTATTAAAAAGCTCTTTAAAATCTTAAAAAAAATCCACAGATAAAGATTCTGATCTCACATTAAAAAGCATGTTCCCATCAGTAGCAATGAGACTGTGCGCGGTTTGTATGCCCATGCTGTCCATGGATCAATATCGCCAAAATTGTTTACTGATTGTACACCATTGCACTCACGGCCATTATATTCTCTTCTTGGTTTGTGATGACCATTGACCTCCATGGTGATAATTCTTGGCAGCTTATTATCTGTAAAATTTCCATAATTTCATATTAGAATACAAATTCTTACTGGCATTCAAGAAGATTCAAACAAGTACCATGCAGTCCAACTCTTACTAAAGATACACTTGCATTCAGTGAGACAAATAACTAACAACTGAATAATGTACTACTTAGGCCACGAAAGTACCTACAAGTGGACAACATGAAATGGTCCAACACATCTGAAAATAAACACATCTTCTTCCAGTAAAACTTCTGTATTTGATATATACTACACACTAAGAGGTGCTATTGAAGCATAGAACCCACAATTGCACCAGGCAAGCCTACAATACTACTAGCTCTGAAATTCGACGATTTGACCTGCGGAATCTAAATCTTCAGGACGCATTCAAGTTGTATTGCTGGTGAACTTGTGAAGTTCCGATAGCAACACCCACAGTTTGTGTGGCTCTGATTTTTTTTTCCATACTAATAGTAGCAAGAAGGGTGGTCTGCTGCAATTAAACGCTGCATTGATGTGAAGATAACATACGAAACCTGAAACAGCAAAAGGCGAGAGGAGGAAAAAAAACTCCATTTGTAATTTTTTTTGGGGGGAACTCCATTTGTACTTAAAAAGATTAGCAAAAGGAAACGATTAAAAAGGAATAAAATGTCATGATGCAATTACTGTGGAAGTAATCAGGTCCAACAGGGGAGCCGTACAACCCCTCCTAATTAAGAAAGCGCAAAAGCTAAAAGGCAGCAGCTTTTGCAATGCTGCAAAAGATGGGAATTAGAGATGCGCGCATCAAATCGGATGAACTCTGCTTGTGATTCCCAGTTTCCCACGCATAAGAAAAGAGTGCCCCAAGATGAACACAAAGGAATCGCAATAGACAGGTTTTTTACTGCAATTTTTGCAAGGCTGACGAACAAGCAGCGGAGACCAAGTCCTTGCAGAGCAAAAACAGCAGAGGAAATCAAGAGAAACAAATGCAAGAGTGAATCTGCATTTGGGCAAGAACAAACAACAGGCCAACAGGGGACATAAACGTAAAAAAAGGTAGCGTTTTGATCAGTCGGTAACTCCCAGGAATGATTCAAAACCATCACTGTATTTGACTAGGCACCAAAAATAAAAAGAACCGCTTCATTGAGAGCTCTTCAGGTAACCGTCAATGGCAGAAAGCCCAAAACCAAAAGCACCCTAATACTAACAAACAAATACAAATAGACGATAGGATTGCAATGGAGAAGACGATGAGCTGCTATGCTGGGATTAATTAATCAAGCTAGGAAACCCCCAGTACATACTGGCGGCGGCACGAACTGAAATACCCCCCAAAAGATGAAATTTTTAGCAGAACGGCCACCAAGGGAAGAGATGGGGGGAGGAAGAAGAAGAAGAAGATGAGGAGAAAAAAAAAACACCTTACGTGGAGGAAAGCGACAACGCCGTGCGCCCCGTACGATCCCGCGTGGGGGTAGATCCAGGCCGTCGAAAGCGATCGAAAGATTTGTTCTTTTCGCCCCCCTTTTTCTCCTCCTTTCTTCCTCTTTGGTGGTGAGTTGTAGAGCGAGAGAGATGTGTGCACAATGGAGTCTACTTAGAGCCCTGAAAGGAATCTTCTTATAAGAGAGAGAGAAGAGATGGTCAAAGAAAAGGAAAGAGAGAGAAAGAGAAGAGATGATAAGAGAGAGAAGAAAAGCTTTGGTCTTTGAGAGGGATCATTTGGAGTCCGGAGGGAGGACTATGCTCTCTTACAGTGGGACCCACATTAATTAAGTTGAAGAGAAAAACAAAATAAAATAAAGATGGCACCTTGATTACATTACACAAAAGACGCCAAAACCAAACTTAAATGATGTCTCCCCTCCCACTGCCAACTGTGCTTGATGAACGCCACCTCACGCGGCACTTGACTCTTTGTTTATCTGAAAGCTCTTTCGAAATCGCGAGTAAATCCAGTGTACTCTGCGTCTACTACAACTTGCTAGTACTACAATTATTTATTTATTATATGTACTCTTAGCACTACTTTCTTCGTTCCAAATTATAAAACGTCTCTTTTTTAAAAAATCAAACTCGATAATTTTTAACTAATAATCATATTAATTATATCTATGCTAAGTTTATCATTAGAGTTATATTTTGAAATACTTTCATATGATGTTGATTTTATATTCGTTAGGAACATAATATGAAATAAATTACTGATCAAAGTATATCCTTAAAAACCATGTAAAAAATATAAACCCTATAATTTACGATGAATGGATTACTATCTGTTGACGCAAAATCCGTTCCGTCGAGTATGCTAAAAGATGTGTTGACGTAGATCCTGCGTGTAGCACACGAATGCCTGAGAGATCTGCTTAGCTCCAATGCAGCTCCTAAAATTGATGAGATGCGGGCGTGCCAGTCAGTTTGATCCTGCAACTGACAAGATATATAAACAACAGATCAAAGAGCCCATTGGCTTGTTAGCCGATGGATAAATTCCAGCCGATAGAGTAATTCTAGCCGATGCCGATACTAGTCGATGTCGATAGGGTTTTGAGCAATCAACTATATATATCGATGTAGATTCTGACACTTGATATAAATAACGATATAAAGACAATCGGCTTATGATAATGCGATAAAACAATAATATAATCCAATAGAAATCAATCGGCTAATAGTCATACGATAGAATAAATGTTGATCCGAAAGTTAAAGTATACATCGACTGAAGGTCCGATGTCAATAAATCCATACAATTAGATAATCAATGAAATCTTTGTTGTTATCGGCCAACTTGCATGTAATCCTTGTGAGCCGATGCAGCGTCCAGATAACTCATTGGCTGAAATCCCAATGAAACCCTTTTGGCAATCAAAAAGTAGGCTAGAGATTATGGTTCTAAGCATGACTAGGACCGATGCAGCGCAAAGTATGAAAAGAAACATAATATCTAGATAATCAAGTATTCGATTGATTTTAAAAGTGATAGATACATTAGCTAACCTAATCTGGCAAAGCAATTTAGCCGATACCGGTAAAAACCCTAAAGCAGATCCTAGCCAATACAAGTAAATCGAGCTACCAAACTAGATTAACTAAGATATATGATAAATAAGTAGGCAAATATATCAACCGAACCAGAGCGATCCAAGAGGTCGAAGCGATATAGCCTTGAACAACACCAATGTAGCTGATACAATTGCCAAGGCCGACAGGACGTAGGACTTACCCCTTCGCTGGAAATCGAAAGTCGATGCAGCCCCGCGTCAAGTGCCAAGTTCCGCCGGTTGATAAGTAAAAGCCTCGGGAAGGAGACTGGCGATGCGCCGAAAGTTGTATATTGATCGAGAGATGTCTTACATAGACCCAAGGTATACATATTTATACCCATGAGTAGATACTAGTCGTTATTGGACAAGACACAAACTTTTCTAAAGATAAAGTAAAAGATACAAGTTCTATTCGGACTCTAAACAATCTTTCCTAAAAGTAAAAGGAAACTAATTGACTCTGCCTAATTAATAGATAACTTGTCATGCTGCATCCTCCTCGAACTCGGTCTCTTCTGGATAAGCTTTCTTTAATTGATTAATTTCTTTAACCGAATTCATCAATAATCCAACTGTTGGCAACTTGATATGGCCATCGGCTCATCCCAGAACTCTGAAGCCGATACGATTCTTAAGTCAATGATGACTTCGGGGCTTACCAAATTTTGACGTTAACACTATCAAACAGCTTTAGCTAGCAACAAATGAGTATGCAAGTTATGCAGTAGAGTAGGAGTAGTATTTTGGTATGGAAGTTTACTTGAATTTTACAAACATGAAAGTTGAGGGGAGCTCATTTGAGGGTTGAAAAAAATAGAAGATTAAAACACACAGAATTTTAATATGAAGGAAATCATAAAATAGAGTATCACAAAACAGAACGAACGTACGTGAATGACCTTTGGATTTACCGTAGCAGAGAGATAAACACTAGTAGAAAAACAGTTTTTTCATACGACAAAAACGGATTTTCGCGTGCGGGCCGAAGGCCCGTCTACACCAAAACATCTGCGAAAATCATCATTTTTACGTGCGGGTGGCGCATCCGTACACGAAAATCCGATTTTCGTGTGCGTGTGCTTATGTCGTCCGCACGCAAAAATAAAAAACAAAAAAAATAAAAATCGCAAAAACCGCGCGTCGCCACCCGCCGGTCACCGCTCGTCACCGTCGGTCGATGCCCGCCACCCGCCGTTGGCCGTGCCACTTGCGGATCCCGTTGTCGCTTACCCGGTGGAGGCGGATCCACCCGCCACCGAGCTGCCCACTGCCGNCCCGCCGCTGTCGCCCGTTGTCGCGTGCCGCCCGCTCTAGCAGCCCATCGTCGCACGCCGCCGTTGCTGCCGCCCGCCCTCGCTATCGCCGTTGTCGCCCGCCACCACCGTTATCATTGTCGCCGTCGCCGCGGGATCCGCCGCCGGCCGCTCCCGCTGCCGTGAGGGAGAGAGAGGGAGAGAGAGAAAGAGGAGGTGAGAATGAAGGGATGAGGAGAAAGTGAGAAGAAGATAAGGAAAAGAGAAACTCAGAGGAAGGTTTCATTTTTTTTGAATATGCTGAGTGGGAAAGAAGAGGTAACTTAGACTTCTAGGCGAGCCTTTAAGAGGCCCATTTGCGAAAATATATTTTTCTGTGCGGTCACTTAAGAAGCCCGTCTAGAAAAATAGCCCTAGTTTCCTGTGCGGCTGCTTAAGAGACTCGCCTGCGAAAATCGATTTTTGCGTGCAGTCCTCTTAAAGGAGTCGTATGTGAAAATGAAGGTCGATTTTTGCAAACGCGGACACTTATGGCCCGTCTACAATCCATTAAGTTGCTTGTCCAGAAAAATCATTTGTGTAGTAGTGAAAAACTCAAAAGAAATTTTCCGTAAGAATGAAGCTTATGTTAAATTTCCACCAAGAGTACAAAGGATTGAGCAATTTCATAGAATTCAATATTGTTCATTTCTTTGTTCCAGAGACATTTAGGGGGGGAAATCCTACGTGATTCAAATCCTAAAAAAATTCTTCATTTCAAAGGGGCATGAGTGATAATGCGTTTGATATTTAATTTAGGGGAACTCCCACTCTCCGGAGGAAACCTAATGGAATATTAAAATTTTATGATAAGAAGGCCGAATGATACCTATTTACTTATGTGTCCAACATTTAATTCAAGAAAATTTCCCGCATTCCAAGTTATGCCTAGCTAACGGATTTTATTCCTAGCTAAAGTTTTTCCCTCTCATTTCTTGAAAACTTTATTTCACTGTTATCATCTTGATAGGCGAAAAGTTTGATAAAAACAACCCACCCCCAACCCCACATATATACTCAAAGTCACTCAGATTAACAGAGGCCTAACTGTTCAAGTTACCATTGTAGAAGGAGAAGAATTTAGCTTGAAGTAAAACATGGGACATCTAAAGCTAGCCCACTTTGCTACAAGGACATCGTAATTGGATAGACAAGATTTCCATCCAGCTGATCCAAATAGTACTTGCGCAAGACAGCCACTCAAATATTTAAAAATGTGAGGACAGTTTTTATCATGTGCCAAATATATGGTGCCCATCAGATTAAAAAAACATATGTATGGAAGTACATTACAAAACTTTGTGGTGCCAAAACCATTAAATGACTGAAATAAATTCCATATGGCCCATCTGGAATAGTTATTGCATCCTCACATGCATGACCTAGAACTGACCAAGCATCAAACAATAATTTGCACATCGCTTTGAGATTGCCCATTTTGGGTGACTAATAGGGCAGTGTTAATGGTGGCTATTCCATGACATGACAATTGACAAATGAAGCAAGGAACTTGGATTGTGGCCAAATATGTGTAATATGAACATCTATCCCAGTTTTAGGTGTTAGCTAGCTGTATACCAATCTTCCTACCTACTGTATTAAGAGGTTCACAAATTGTCATGAATTAGTTGTATGCCTAAGCTCAAAATGCTCTTGGAACACATGAATTTTACAGAAACATCATAACAATTTCGTATCAATCGGTTCAAAATATAACAATGTTAATTATTTCATAGCAAATTAGTCATTATTTTCACTTTATAAGCCAAAGCTTTTGTTTTGTATTTGGTGTTCAAATATTTGATTAAAAACTGATTACATTTTTTCAAGTTCCACATCTTGTTTAGAAAGGAAATTTTGGCACCGATGATTGGGAGATGTGAAGGACTATGGAGGTCTGGCCCTTTAGCTGGTACATACCTTGATTACTATCACTACATGAGCTTCTCTTTTCTCATTCACTCGTTCCCATCATCCATGGCACGTACAGGTACCATACTTTGTACCCTACCAATGACAAGAATAAATGTTTTCTTTTTAAAAAAGCGACAAGAATCAGGTGAAGTACTGTACATGTCAATGTGCTGTGTTCTGTTCCAATATATGCAATACAATTCAACCTTCTCATTATATTTCTCCTACTTACATCCTGTAGTCCACCAGCTTGAGAATATTCCTCTCCACAATTACTATCATCTTTCATTTGGTATAGCTCAAATTTCCGGTATACCATTCGCGGGTGTGTGGGTCGTGTGCATGTGTGGTGATGTGTGTGTTTGTGTTTTTTCCGTGTAATCACAAACAAAGAAAATATATATGTCGTTTTGGACAAACATAAGTCAAGCTTCATGTGTACACATGTAATTAGCAGACAATATTGGAGAAATAAGAAAAAATCTTCTGAATTTTATTTGGAGCAAAGTTTTAGAAAGGCAAACTAGAATTCAATCTGATGAACAAACCACATCTCAAGTACCCATTTACTGGACTTACCTTATCACTTTTTAGTGATATGACATAAAGAAAAAGGATTTCTATCTAGCTCTACTTTGTGGTACTGTATCTGCCTGAAAATTTTGAGGCTTCTGGGTACAAAGCAGGTCAGGCAAAAGCTCTACTGAAATTTATCAGGATAGCACCTGAGATGAAATCAGAGGCAGAGTGTGCTGAATGCACCAGAGATTTTGCACCACTCAAATCAGTTTCAACACTCGAGGGAAGTCGCCTCAGGACACTCATGAAAATGTACTACTACAGTATAGATCTTCAGTTACAGTTAAATTTTTTTCATAGGACTCCAGTTGATTCATTCACAGTGTTTTTTCCTTTTCTTTTTGAAAGTTCCACCATAAGGAGACAACGTTCAGTCAATCAAGTCAATGAATAGAGTTGAAGACCCCAGGAAGTGGGGCCCTACGCACAGAGATGCCAGGGGAAAAGGCCAAGAAAAAAGAAAGAAATTAACAGCAACATTATTCTGAATGCATTTTATTTTTTTTCAGTGTAACATTAATTTTTCTCTGTTTATAATCGAACACCTGAGTGAAGAGACAAACAAAGATGCTGAGAAGAGCCAAATCAGGTGCACCCTCCTGTTATTTTCCTTCAGATTTTGTGAGAAGACAAATGTTTGAAATTCAGTTTTATCAGAGTGTTCCATTCCAGCTAAGGAAAAAAATATTTTTTTTTTGAAAAGCAATCATGCATCCTCCCATGCATGTGCAGTAGTAGCATGATATGATAAAGCTTACGGATCTGAAGTGGACGGTGGTGGTGGTAGCTGTTCCATAAATAATTTCCAGGGAGCACGCAGGATGCAGTACATTTAAACTTGCACTGCTCCATATCTGAATGAAGGTAAGGATGGCAACTGATGAGTCCAAACAGATAGGAACCAAAACCTAATTAAGAAACCTCAAGTGATCCTCTGCAAAACTACTGCAAGAGACATGCATGGAAGGCCTTTCAGTTCACTATTTACTCCATCGCCAGCAAAAGGACGATATCCATACACAATGACGATATACTCCAATGTGTGTTTGTGTATATATATGTGCAAGGTAGGAGTAGGTATATATGGCTCCGTTGAAGCCATTCTTCATTATCCTCGCTCTCACACTCAGTACGAAAAAGAATGTCTCAGCTTTTTCAATGTCCCTGCAGCTTAGCTGCACTGGCTTTCCGTAGCTCAATAATAATCTGATCTCACCTGATCCCTCTGTTGCATGCTTAAATTTCTGGTACTCAAATAAATTTTGGTCTCACAAAAATGCATGAGCATTACTGTTTTCTATAAAAACCAGCAACAAAATTGACATCAGTAGCCAAACACGAAAGTACACCGTGAAAGATCCAAACGTGATGACGACATCAAAACATAATATTTTATTAATAAGATTCAGCCGAAGCCTATATCTTCGGTGCACTATGAACGTTCCTCTCTGATTCTGCATAGTTACAGTGTATCAGGATATCAACAATCCTCGACCAATATGTTACTAGCCAGTTGTTCTCTAGTACATACTAAGTCTTTTGCTGCGTTGGCTAGATTGAGCTGGGAACGCGCACAGTGCGCATGGAAAACGGAACGGTCCATTAGCGCGTAATTAATTAAGTATTAGCTTTTTTTTCAAAAATGGATTAATTTGATTTTTTTAAGCAACTTTTGTATAGAAACTTTTTGCAAAAAAATACACCGTTTAGTAGTTTGAAAAACGTGCACGTGAAAAAAATTACTGTGTGTGCCGGGAGTTGTGGGTGCCGAACACAACCTTTATGCGGTTACTACATATGTGTCTCTCTGTTTAAGATGAGCCTAAGATAAGAGTCTGACTCTACTACTATTTTAACACTTATTACAGCTCTAAGTCCTAAACTATAACTAAATCTGTATATAGAGATGCAAGCGAACCGACCCACGAGCCAACTTATAAGTCAAATAAGTGATAACCCACGGGTTTCTGCATCATGGCCCGACTTGTCGTACCTAGGGATGCAAATAGATCAACTCATAAATTTATTTATAGGTCAAATTAGCAGTCAATCCGTGGGTTACTCACTAATTTTGCCTATAAGCGGGTTCATGGGTTGGCCCACTTGCATTTCTATCTATACACATATTCAACACAAACACTAACCGTTAATTTCTTTTTTTCTTTCTTTGTTGATGAGATATATGAAAGATGAAATGCATATATATTAAAGAAGAAAACTAATGCATATATAGCATATGGCACCTCATTCCTGAGATGAAATTAGCGAATCTTGTCCTGGCCTGTCTGGCAGATAAGATTGAGATCTTGAGACATTAACATGTTAATTTTGTAGGAAGCAACCCTGTATGGGAATGGGACAGGGTTCAGTACCAATTAATAAGAACAAGAGCGATTGATTCCCATTAAGGAGAAGATCACTCCATGCACATTTTTTTAAGGGTCCGGGGACAGGATTGATCACATCAATCAACTCTTCCTATGCCAAATTGATGAAAAGCAATAGGAAAAGGTTGGAGTAAGATTAGAGATCGGCAATGTGCCCATGATCAGAAGTTTGATGGAGGGATACTTCTCCGTCCATATTAAGTTCATTTCTATTTTTTATTTGTTTTAAAATAAATTTATTTTTAGAGTAATTATTACATCGAAATTTATAAAAGTAAGTAGTTGTATTGAAAAAGATAAAAAAAAAGGATACATCGAGATTTGATAAAGCAATGATATTTTAGACTTTTTGTTTTGTATTAATATGTGTGAAATAAGTGAAAAATAAATTTATTTTGGAATGAAGATAGTACCGTTTAGCGGCGGAGTCATCTCCTTGACTAGTGCAGTCATATCACAGTGATATGCTGCTAGAATTTGTCATCAAAAAAAGTTTATTTGAAACACAGAAATTTAATATTTTTTTATAAAGATTAGTTTAATTTCTATAAAAATTCTTTGCTCTAGAGGCTCTATAAAAATTAGTTTAATTTACAAATTACGTTACTGCGTGCTCCAGCACCGGCCGTCGATACGTAACAATCACCTCATTGAGCATATATTAGTATTGACGATCATTCCGAGTAATCTCCAATAAACTAGAGGTCGTATACCCACCATTTGATGATGCAGGCTTTGGAGAATGGGAAGTTTCTATGGTGGCTCTCTGAAGGTGCTCTCGGTAGGAGCAGATTAATTAATTTATACTAGTATAATACATTAGTACTGCCACCGTTTTTAAATAGTGTTATGTCATTACAACTTATTCGATTTTAAAAAATATCATTATTATTCGTCTATTCGAAGACATGTCATTAAAATTTTAAAAAAATAGACAATACTTACCTCTTTAATGAATTTATAAAAAATTAGACCAAATTACCCTCCTCTTTTCTTCATTTCGTTGGAGTAAGTAATGCTATATCTTCAACTTTTGTTAAATTATAATGTCATATTTCAAATAGACGAATGAATCTAATAATCCTTTTAAATATATGACATTGTTGATTTTGGTTTTTTACTTTTTTAAAACTTTGACTATCAATAGCTCTCAAAATATTCAAGTTGAAAATATAATTTCATACACTACGATGCAATGATTACTCTAAAAATAAATTTATTTTGAAACAAATGAAAGAGGCTAAAAATAAATTTAATATGAGATGAAAAAAATAGTATATTTGAATAAGGAGATAGCATATGGACACTACTGCCAATGAGCCAATCTATGTACTACCATATTATATATTCCAATATTTGCCTAAATGGTCGTTCCTTCTCCCTTCTCCTATTATCCATTTGGGTTGTGTCGGAGTTGCTGAGAAATGTGCATCAATTTTTATAAACTTTGAGCTTCACTCGATACGCTCAAAGATTGGTTGTCCCGATCTTTTGATGAATTGATGATAACTACAATTTGAGAGAAACGCTGACGATCCGACTACAACCGTACGAGACGTTATTGTGTTACGCCTTAGCGATCGATACATATCTCCGTGGATTGTTAATCTTGTCAGTACAAATCAATCTTATATCTTACAAGCAAATCGAAGAAACAAGTAAAAATAACCTAAAAGCAATCTGAATTACAAATAGGAATTAAAACACACGATAAGTTAGGGTTCCGAAGACGAGTAATTAAGTGGTCTAGCCGACAAACGTAACTACTCCCTCCATTTCAGATTATAAGTTGTTTTGACTTTGGTCAAAGTAAAATTGCTTTAAATTTGACCAAGTTCATAGAAAAAATTGATAATGTTTTCAACCCAAGACAATTATATTATAAAAATATATTCAATTATAGATTTAATGAAACTAATTTGGTGTTGTAAATATTACTATATTTGTCTACAAACTTAGTCAAAGTTGAAGTAGTTTGACTTTGACCAAAGTCAAGATGAATAATAATCTGAAACGAAGGAAGTACAAGGTAAAGTAGCAATGGCTAAAACTTTAATCTAACAAAACCCGAAAAAGCTGTCACGCCCCAAACTAGCCCCGAACGGAGGCCAGGATAAGGCGATCCAAATTAACTTGTATGCCTGTACCAGTCCCAGGAAACAGTGCTGGTACAACAGGAAGATAGAATATCACAACAACAGTGGTCTCTTTATTAAGAGTAGAATTACAACCATGGTTGGAACTGCGGACAGAACCCGAGTTCACACCAGCATTACAAAAAGGCGGAAGCGGAAAGACGGAGACTGGCGCTAAGCCACAAGCAAAGCCTTGGGAAAAGGCCGAAACCCTACTACTGCTCGTAGCCTGCTTGATCCTGGAGGAACTCCTCTTCAGCAGGGTCCCCTTCTTCGTCTTCGAGAACTGGGGGGGTTAATTATATAGAGCAAGGGTGAGTACGAGAGTACTCAGCAAGTCAAGAGAATTAAGTGTTTGATGCAAGCTTCAAAGGAGAGCCAGTTATTTTTCACAGTCGATTTTAGTTTAAGAATTTCGGAAACATCTACTTGAGTGCTTCTCAACGACACGGACGAGAAAGTGCGTCTCAACCGGCCGGAGCAGTGAAATGGTATGGATTGATTCTTGTCAGCACGAGAGGCTCCCTGCCAATCGTTCACCGACACCGGCTGCACCAACAGCCACAAACCAAGCACATCGGCATGAGAGGCTCCCTGCCAATCGTTTACTGACACCGGCTGCTCCAACAACCACAAATCAAGCTCATCGGCACGAGAGACTCCCTGCCAATCGTTTACCGACACCAGCTGCTCCAACAACCACGACTTAAGCACAAAACGGATTTCTCACACCAACAGCAGTTCACAAGAAGTCAACAAAACTACGCTAAGGAATCACCTCACATCCGCCCATAACCGTGGGCACGGCTGTTCGAATAGTTATTAACCTCTGCAGAGGGGGTACACTTTACCCACACGACGTTACTAACCTCGAGTCACCCAGCCCGTTCCTCACAGCCACGTCTGGCGACCTTGAGGCTTTCACGACAAGGCATTTTGAAAGCCGACTCAGGGTCATCTTATGCCAACGGGAGGGGTCCCATGGACCAACACCAGGTTAGGTCCTAGACTATACTGTGCCAGGAAGCCCAGGGGTCCTCCCCGATACCACCCCGGCGAATCCACTTGTCCCTTGGCATCAAGATTTCCCTGGCCTAGCTAGTTACTCAGCCAGGGGTGTCCCACATCACCCATGTGGTCGTACTTGACATATGCTCGGATGTAATTCCCAAGGAATCGGTCCTTAGGGTGAGAACGGGTAGACCGTACCTCCAGTACGTCTCCCGCACCGCGAGTTTTAGAAACTCACTTTGTTTTCAAGGCACTGACCCAAGTGTCGGGTTTTCCAAGCATTTTGTAAACTCAAATTTTTACCCAGTTGATCTTTTTAAATTTGGAGAGGAGTCTCAATATTCTTACGCGAGGTGCGAATACCGAGACCTCACCTGAAGGGGTGACAAGGGGGTTTTAGGGTATTCAATAGTCAAGAAAGGTAAATGCAGTAAGTGGGTAGGGCCTGCCGGTTGTATTGCAAACCGAGGCCAAGTGTTAAGTGTAACCTAAGGAATGCATAGTTTGCGGAATCAAAATACTTAATTTTAAATTATAGGTTCAATTGATCAAAAGTGAGTTGCCTTGCTCGAGATCTTGAGCTTCTTCCTCAAAATCCGCACACTGCGGGTTTTCTGGCTCCGAAACTACACGCGAAGCGAGATGACTCAACACAACGATAAAAAGAAGCCCTATTAAAGACCACTAAGCATGCCATTGGATAGATCTCGATTTTTGAGAAATTTTAGAAGTTGAACGGAATCAATCGGACGAACGGTTGAGAAGATATGAATTTCCTAAGATTAAATGATTTTCTGTCTAAGGAAAAAGGAATTATTAATTCCCTTGAAAAAGAAAAAGGAAGGAGGGACGTGAATTGGACTTTTATTGCGAGGGAATCGGCCCAAGGCCGAATCGGACGCGGCCGGGCTACTCGGGCCGGCGCGCGGGAGAGTGGCCCATGGCCGAGTGAGGGAGGCCAAGGGGCCGGAGGCCAAAGGGCCAGCCCAACGGATGAGCGCGGGCGCGGCCGAGCGAGCGGGCCGGCGCGCGGAGGAAGACGGCCCAAGGCCGGGGGTGCGCGAGGCGGAGGGGAAGGCCGACTGGGCCGGAGGCCGAGTGGCGCGGCCTGGTCCGGCCTCCCGAGTGATTTGGGGCCGACCGGGCCGGACCGAGGAGGGAAGGAGGCCGAGAAGGGAAGAGAGGCCGAGTGGGCCGAGAAGGAAAGAGAGGCCGAGCGGGCCAAGGCGACGTAGCCCACGCGGGCGACCGGACCGGTGGACCGAGGTCCACTGCGCGGCGCTAGGGCGGGGCCCGCCCGTCAGCGGCACGATCCAAGCGGATCGGGCGCGCAGAGGGGGAGAGGCCGTCGGCGCTAGCGTGGCGCCTACGTGGCAGCCACGGAGGCCGATGGAAGGAGGGCGACGGGGGCAGTGGCGGGATCGACGGCGGCGACGGTGGCGAGGCTCGGGCGACGCAGTGCGAGCCGGGAGAGGGGAAAGAAACGCTAGAGCGGAGACGGGAGAGAAGGGGAGCGAGCCACCGGCTCGGATTAGGGAGTGATGGCGTGACGGCGGCCGACGACGGCAACGGCGGCGCGGGGAGGGAGCGGAGGAGAGGGGCGGCGGCCACGGCGGTGCCCGGAGGGAATTCTACGGGCTAGTTAGCGGCCTAAAACGCGAGAGGGAGGGGGAGACTGAGGGGAGAAAGGGATTACTGCGGCGGGGGAAGCTTGCCGGGAAGGAGGCCGACAGCGAAGGGCGGCGGTGCGGCGCGGCTCAGGGCCGAGGGGGAGGGAAAGGAGAGAGCGCTGGGGTCCTTCTCGGCATCCTCAGTTGCGACGGCGGGCGACGAGGGCGGCGACGACAGTGGGGAGGAGAGGAGAGGAGCTCGGCGGGGGAGGCGGCAATGGCGGCCGGCGGAGGGGGATTTAAAGGGAAGGAGACGAGGTCGGTTCGGGGGCGGAGGTCGGTTGGGGCGAAGGTGGAGAGGCGGTTCGGCAAAGCGGGAGGGGACCGACGCATGGGGTGCGGCCGAGCGGCGGCAGGCGGAGGGGGGACCGGCGGCGGTCGGGGAAAAAAGGGGGGAGGGGGAGAGAAAGGAGGCGGCCCCCTTGCCAAAATTTGCAAGGGCACGTGGGGAGAGAGGGGGGAAAAGCGCGCTCTCCCCCGGGGCAGCACGCGGGCGCGCGCGAGCGGCGGGCCGACGGCCGACGCCAGCGCTTGGCGCGGCGCGTGGGCAACGGCGCAGGGGGGTCCCGGGTGACGGCGGCGGCGGGCGTGACGGTCGGCCACGCCGTGCGGACGTGGGACCACGGCGCAGAGAGGAAGCGGGGGTCGCCGGCGGGGGCCGTTGGGAGAGAGAGAGAGAAAAGAGAGAACGTGCGAGGAAGAAGGAGACGCTGCTCTCCTCGGCACGTGCGGCGCACGTGACCGGGGAGGGGCACAGGCCGGTGAGGACCGGGCCGGGACAGCGCGGCCCAGGAAGGAGGAAGAGGGGCGCGAGTTGAGGCAGGCCGAGGGAGGGCGAGGGGAGACTGGGCCGAGGCGGCCCGAGGAGGGAGGGAGGCAAAACAGACATTTGCCGAGAGAGAAGGAGTTTTAGGGTTCGGATTAGAAATCCAATTTCGCGGTTTTCTCCGGGATTGAGATGAGAGGGGAAACACGAGACCCAGGCACACAAAAAGACTTGACCGAAGAACAAAATTTTCGCAAATAGGGTTTTTAGAGATTAGTTTTCCCGCTAACGCCGCGACAAAACGGATGTTACAAAAGCCTAAAGGAGTACCTGGCTATTTAAAGAGGTGGAAGAACGACCAAGGGGTACCTAAAGTCATGCTCCAATAGGTTGGGGCGCACCCCACATGGTCCCACTTGAGCCGAGGTCCCAGATGAAGCTACAAGCCCATAGACCCATTATAGGTGACGTAGCACCTTGTTTTTGTGATTGTAGCCGATTAAGAAGGAATTTAGAGATAAGACTGAATCTGTTGGAAAAAGGACTCAAAAAGTTTTTCATCAAGTACTCATGGATCCAAAACGAAACTCGTATATATATTTGGCGACCGTTTGAACTCAGCAGTGTAGCAAGTGGTTTAATTAGATTCCAGAACTTGCACAACTTAATCTTGACATCTTTTTGTTGATCTATGATATGAGTAATGGTTATATCAATAGTAGTCATGATCACATCAAATTTCATGCAAATTAGTTTCTCTTTTCAATGAATTTATAGATTTTTTACTATGTGAAGTGTAACTGAATATTTATTGCTTTCATCGATCGTACATATTGCCCATGAAATAATTAGATCACCGACGTGGTGACATCGATCGGTTTGCCTACGCATGATGCATGAAGCTCTAGCTATAGGCGTCTAGGTGGTACGTGACATGTCAACAGCAACCTGGTACGGTTAGCATGGAAGAAATGTCTGGAAATTAATATTACAGAAGAAATTCCGTGCTAAGCACGTAGGGTTCGGACCAAAACAGTTTAAAGTGGTCACTTACTGGGACCATATATAATTGCAAATTAAAAGGTGGTCTCACACGAGCGATTACGACAACACATCGATCTATATATGTTTGAAATTAATAATTAAAAGTTCCAACATATATATATATATATATATACTATTGCTTATATCGGGCAAGAGGAGACATGAATGCAAATGCAACGAAAGAGTACAACACTTGATAATGACATCAAAAGTACTCTTTCCGTTCCATAAAAAACAAACATAATATAAAATATGACATATTCTAATATAATGAATCTAAACAAATCTTTGTCTGTTGGATTATGTGATGATTTTGGTGATAAACAATTGTCAAAGGTAAGTGTTTGTGAAAATACAGAGTTGTATTTTCAGACGGTGAATAGTGCTGACAGGTTGTGTACCGGTTAGACCGGGCTGAGGCGGCTGGTCAGACCGGAGGTATGCGAGCGGTCAGACCGGCCGTCACGCGGTCTGACTGGCAGAGTCGGCAGAGGGTGAATCGGTTTCGGATTTGGATATTTACTTCGTGGATTTGACTTATAGTTGGTTTCTATACGTGTGGATACTGGTGTTATGCTAATGTGAGTCAAGTTGAGAATAACTTGCACTCGGATATGGAGTTTCTTTGTTGTTCACGTGCAGGTGTTGCTTGAGGCCATGGAAGTATAGCCGGTGATGGATTGGGACTAGGCTTGGGAGAAGTTGAGGTCCAGACGGTCGAGGATATCACGTGGGATGCTCAGCTTAGAGAACAATGCATGTGGAGGTGAAGGTTTCCATATGACGTACACGTTGTGTTGTATGCGTATGGAAAGCGGAGTCAAATTTGGTAGGAGTCCAAATTTGGATAGTGTTGAGTTTGTTGCTTGTATGGGAGGTTTCCTATGGGATTAGTACTTCTTGTATGAGTAGGATTCGTGATTTGGGGCAGCCACGGTGAGGGTATAAATAGAGGGGCAGGGTGTTGTTTCTCTGCAATTGAGTTTTGGATCAAGCTTTTAGAGCTTTGAGTTAGGGTTTTGATATTAGTTGAAATTGTGGAGAGGAGTGCTGTGGTTGCACTTTGTAAACACTAATTGATGCAATAAAGTCGTGAGATTTGATCTACATCTTTAAGTTTTTTTCTACCGGCGTTGTTCTGGATCTCGACGGTCAGACCGAAGTACTACGGGCGAGAGGCGGCAGTCTAACCAACGACACCACACCGGTCAGACCGGGGAGCTCGGGCGGTCAGACCGGCGGCGGCGTTTTGACAGCAGCGGCGGCGACGGCAATCTACATCGAAAAGAGGGTAACTTTAATTTTCGCTTAAAGTTTTTGGTTTTTGGTGTTACAACCATTCACCCCCCTCTGGTTGGCTTAGTTCTTGATCTTCGATCCTACATTGTCTTTAGGAAAGTGTGTTAGTGTCCGGTAAGGACTTTATTTGTTTTCTTTTATCTTTAGAAAAGTTTGAGTCGTAATCTGTTAGGATCTTTGTTAGTCTATGGGTATAAATATGTAAGCCCAAGGTTCATGTAAAATCATCTCACGATCAATACAACTTCGATGCATCGCCAACCTTTACTTTTCGTCTTCTTCGGCGAGTTCATGCCCTTCCCACGAGGGGTAAGTCTCGTTATGGCTGCCTGCGCTGTCGGGGCTTGGGCTTCGACGTTCTGATTTCGTCAACGTAAGCACCTACTATCATATGTCTTAGTCAATCTGGTTCGGCTTCTCGATATAGTCCTATCGGCCGAGATTCGCTTTAGGGTTTACGCCGGTATCGACTAAATCGCCTCGCTAGATTAGATTGGTTAAGGTATCCACCACCCCGAAAATCAGTCGAGGGCTTGATTGTCTAGACCTTGCGTTTCTTTTCATACTTAGTACCGCTAAGTCGTGATTAGAACCGTAATCTCTAGCCTGCCTGTCGATTGCCAATAAGGGTTTCACCGGGGTTTCAGCCGGTGAGTTATCTTGACGTTGCATCGGCCCAAGAGGTTTACATGGAGATTGGTATCGGCCGATGACAACAGAGTATTCATTGCCTATCTTTTGGATTTTATGCCATCGGACACCCGGCCGATGTGTGCTTTAATCTTCAGATCAATGTCTATTTTGTCATATGATTGGATTATGCTAGATTACATTGTTATATTATCATGTTATTATCAGCCGATCGTCTCTATATAGATGTTTGCTTAGTACACGGCCGATGGTTCGAAACCCTAACTACATCGGTTGGCATCGGCATCGGCTGGAACCGCGCCATCGGCTCATCGGCCGATCAGCTGTTTTTGTTCTATCGGCTCATCGGCCGATAGGCTGTTTTTGCTATCGGCTGATAGGCCGATACGTTATATGTTCTGCTGTTTTGCATATCTTGTCAGTGGCAGGATCAAACTGACTGGCACGCCTGCGCTTCATCAATTTTAGGACCTGCACTGGAGCTAAGCAGATCTCCCAGGCCTTCGTGTGTCCGCACGCCGGATCGTCGTCGGCGGTACGGATTCGGCGTCAACACCTTGTCACCCCTCAGGTGAGGTCTCGGTATTCGCACCTTGCGTACGAATATCGAGACCCCCCCTCAAAATTTAAAATGATCACCTGGGTAAAACTTGAGTTTACAAAATGCTTGGAAAACCCGACGCTTGGGTCGGTGCCTTGAAAATAAATTTGAGTTTCTAAAACTCGTGGTACGGGAGACGTACTGGAGGTACGGTCTGCCCGTTCTCGCCCTAAGGACCGATTCCTTGGGAACTACATCCGAGCATATGTCAAGTACGACCACATGGGTGATATGGGACACCCCTGGCTGAGTAACTAGCTAGGCCAGGGAAATCTTGATGCAAAGGGACAAGTGGATTCGCCGGGGTGTTTTCGGGGATAACCCTTGGGCTTCCTGGCATAGTATGGTCTGGGACCTAATCTGGTGTTGGTCCATGGGACCCCTCTCGTTGGCATAAGATGACCCTGAGTCGGCTTTCGAAATGCCTTGTCGTGAAAGCCTCAAGGTCGTCAGTCGTGGCTGAGAGTTACGGGCTGGGTGGCTCGGGGTTAGTAACGTCGTGTGGGCAAAGTGTACCCCCTCTGCAGAGGTTAATAACTATTCGAACAGCCGTGCCCACGGTCATGGGCGGATGTGAGGTGATTTCTTAGCGTAGTTTTGTTAACTACTCTGTGAACTGCTGTTGGTGTGAGGATTTCCCTTCTGTGCTTGGTTTGAGGCTGTTGGAGCAGCCGGTGTCAGTGAACGATTGGCAGGGAGCCTCTCGCTCCGACATGTTTGACTTGTGGCTGTTGGTGCAGCCGGTGCCGGTGAACGATTGGCAGGGAGCCTCTCGTGCCGACAAGAATCAATCGATACATTTTCACTGCTCCGGTCGGATGAGACGCACTTTCTTGTCCGTGCCGTTGAGAAGCACTCTGACGAAGCATGAAACTCCTCACCGGGAGACCGCGCGGGTCCCCCTTTGCCGGTTCGGTCGGGGACGCGAGGTGTGGTTCTTAGCCCCTGATCTGAGGGATCTCGGCGAGGACAAAAGCGTGGACACAGGCGTTTTAGACATGTTCGGGCCGCTTAGAAGCGTAATACCCTACTCCTGTGTTCTAGTGGATCTGTGAATGTCCAAGAAAACCGGGGAGAGCTCAGCCTCTAGACCAAATAAGCCAGAGTCCGATCCCTTCTTTCCTAGGCCTGGGCCTCCTTTTATATGGCAAGGGGCTACCACATGGGCCACGAGCTGCCTAAGAAAGAAAACATTCTTTTACAATCGGGGCTATCCTACTGCTGGAAGCAGCCTCTGACAGGCGCCGCAGCACGCCTCTGCTGAGCCAGCCCACCCATCCGGGAGACGCCCGTTTCAACCATCATTAAATGGCGGGTGACTTTCTCGTCTTGCCTGCGCCGGAATCAGGAAAGCATCTGACCGGGACTGACGCACCAACTCCAGGAGTAGGCACGCCAGCCCCGGCTAAGAGACGAGAGACAGAGGGCTCTCATCATTCTGACGGGACGGGGCGAGGCGTGCTGCAGGCCCCCTGGCGCCACCTAACCCACGATCTGACCGGTCTGTGATCGGTCACTCGCTGTGACCGGTCACGGACCAGAAGGCATGCGCCACGCCGCATTAAATGCGGCGTAGTGCGCTCGTCTGAACCGCCATAAATGCGGTTAGGTGAGCTCTGCCACGCTCACCTAACCTGCACACGTGGCACCAAAACCATAGGGGGTCAGGGCGCCCCAGCCCTCGGGGCAGAATCGGGAGCGGCCCGACCCCGGGGAGAGACCGGGAGGGCAGCCGTCACGTCACCCTCGGGCCCGACCCCTCCGGGGGAACGGGCCACGTGGATCACCGTGGCCGCCCTTCCCTTTGGTCTCGACACCCCCGGTCCCATGTCACCGACAGTAGCCCCCGGCGTTACGCCTGGGGGGCCACACACCTGGGGGGGCACCCAGGCTTGACGCCACCCCTCGGGCCCGATGACAGGTGGGACCGGCCCCACAGGCAGACAGGATTCCTACGGTCGCGAGCCACGCTCATCGGCGTGGAAAGCCAACCGACATTAATGAGCGGTCTCTTCGTAACCGCAACATTACTCGAGGCAGCGCGCGGATCGGGACACGTCGGTCCGTTTTGCCTGGGGATGTGATGATGGCTCTTTTTGCGGTAACCGAGCGCGATTAATGCGCACACGATCTGCCCCTCCTCAATCGCCACGGCCGCACGACTGCCGCGTGGGCCGCAAGCGGGCGAGTGGGGTTAGTGGAGGCGTGGGCGCGAGAAACGAGGGGGCAAGGTAGTGGGCGCGGGAAACGAGGAGCCGGGCGCAGCATAGGCAGGGGTACAAAAGGCGCCGAGGAAGGGATTTGCTTCCTCCTCTCACCACTTTTCCCTTGCCTTTGCCATCCGTGCTCTAGCTCTTCGTTTCTCTCGCCTCACACTCGCCACGCGCACTCGTTCTCAAGCTCCCCCTCCGTCGGCGCCATGGCGCGAAGCTCCGCATCGCTTGACGGCAGTGTGCTGCCGCCTTCTCGCATTACCAGCGAGAGGCAGGCCGGGCTGCCGCGCCGGTTCATGCCGGGATCTGCCGCCCGGGAGGTGGTCATGCTGGGCGAGGGACGCCCGGCGCCGCTCTACCTGGGGCGGTCCGTTTTCTTTCTTTCCTTCGCCATGGCGGGCCTGATCCCGCCATTCTCCGCATTTTTTATGGATGTTCTGGAGTTCTACGATCTCCAAATGGCGCACCTCACCCCCAACGCGGTGATGACGCTGGCCATCTTCGCACACCTGTGCGAGATGTTCATCGGGGTGCGCCCATCCCTTCGACTGTTTCGGTGGTTCTTCACCGTGCAGCCGGTATCGCCGCCGACGGTGGTCGGTGGCTGCTACTTCCAGCCGCGGGGGCAGGTGCTGAACCGCTACATCTCGTGCGTCCTTCACAAGAAGTGGGACGACTGGAAGAGCGATTGATTCTACACCCCCCTCGCCGACGAAGCGCGCCTCCGACTCCCAAGCCAGCCCCCAGCGCAGGTGCCTAGCTGGCGGGCGATTTGACCGTATTGGTCAATGTGTTCACCAGGATCCCTGATTGGTTGACTAGCGCAGAGTGAACTGCGGAGTCAATCCTGTCTTGCAATGTCGGCGCCGCGGTATCCTCGGTCTTGACGGTGTGATCGTGTGCCGCCGCCAACGTGCCAGCTTCATCTCCAGGACTCGGCATTATCACCTTAGACTTTTGAATCAAGGTGCCTTGCCGAGTCCTAGAATATGTCTGCAGGTACATATTCTGGAACTGCTCAACCAGCTTGTCCATCTCGGCTTTTTGTTCTGCGTTGAGCTGGTCGACGGTTACGGAGACGACGTAATCCTCGGAGATCTCTGCCTGCTTCGACATTTTGAATGTTCTTGTTGCTGTTGCAAAGCTTGCGTTCTTGAGGTCCCACCGGGCGTTGCAACCAAACGGGTTCCGCGTTACCACGGCGGCCTGGGAGATCTGCTTAACTCCAGTGCAGGTCCAAATGGCTTGCCTAATCGTGTGCAGAGCGTGCCAGTTGATTTGATCTGCAATCAACAAGAAACAAGTAAACCATGTCAGAAAACAATGGTCGATCGGCCGATAGGCCGATGTCACATTGTTATAGCCCAGCCGATAGGGCAAAACTGTATCGACTTACTTAATATAATAAGTAAATTGAACAAATCCAATCTCATCGGCCCATATTAACATGCGTATAACAAATTAATGGAATCGGCCGATGAGGGTTTCACGAAGATAACTACACTAGCTATTACTCCAGTGTAAACTTATACAAGCCAATCGGCTAATATAAATACACAAACCACAAAGGCATCTTTAAGAACACCCTGCGACCGATATGTTTATATTCATCGATCCACATGTATAAGTGGCAAACACATGCAAAAACATGAATAATCGCATGCATTAGATAAGACCGGCTGAAACCCCGGCGCTATCCTTAATTACAATCGAAAACAGGCTTTGTGTTAGATCTCGAAACAGGACTAAGGTCGATAGCAACTCAAAGTGTGAATCGAGACTTAACGCAAAGAAAATCAAGCTATCGATTGCTTTTGGGGATGGTAAATGCCTTAGATAATCTAAACAAGCAAACTGATTCGACCGATGTCAACAATAAACCCTAAAGCGAGTTAACTGCCGGCGAGACAGAATCAGAAAACCACATCGAGATTAGCTAACACACGATAACGACGATCACATCATCAGGGCTTAACATGCTTAAAGCGACACGCTAGCCCCGACGATGCAAATCGTCGGGTACGAGTTCTTACCTTGCTCTAGGGAAGCAAGAACTCGTCAGGAGTCAACCTCTTGCGAGGGTTGGCGATGCGCCGAAAGTAGATTAATCTGATTGTGTGATTGATTGAGAGAGAGTTTCTATGTACAAACTACCGGGATATTTATACCCGAGATTACAACAGGGTCCTTGTAGGACACGATCTTATCTCTAACAAACAACAAGTCTTTACGGCAGACTCTTGCCACAGATTAGATCTAAACCTACTTGATTTACAAGATACAATTGCCTAAAACCGAGCTTTATCTCTATTTGGCAACTTCCTTAAAGCTTATCTTGAGCCCACACCAAGCCCACGCTGACTCTGTCAACTTACAACCTGTATCGGCCAACAATCACATCGAATCCGTATCGGCCGATACGTCCTTTCTGGCAGCACCTCCCCAGTCCGATACGGTTACCGAGTCCGATACGAAGCCTGGTCCAACTCCAACTCAATCCTTCTTCTCTGCTTCGGTTTCCTCTTTCACTTCCAAGTCGCTTACCAAAATCCGTCGTTAAGACATGCCCCCCAATTCCGCTTCATTATATAATGTGGCGGAATTAGCTCCGAGGAACCCATCGACTTCCTTACTAGAGCTTGGCTGAAAACCACGCAAATCCAGATTCACATCCCTCCGCCGCCGATTCGACAATCCCTTCGTGTTCCTCAACTCCGGCGACCCCTCGGCATCCCGTCGACATCGACACCCTCAATAGCGACCCCTTTCGACGACAACAATGGCCTCCGCTCCGTTCTACGCCTCCGAGGTCCCTGTGGTAAGTCAATCCCTTTTAAATCCACATTCTCACTTTTCCGCCGATTTCTTCAAACTAGGGATTCAAAATTTTGCCTCCCGGGTCTTATATTTTCATCGTCGTTCTTATGACCTAGGTCTTCAAAAACCAAATCCTGATCCCCACCGACGACAAATCACATCGCTTCTTACTAGGCCCCATGGGCGACTGCGACCCGACTTGGCTGATTAATGCTGAAACAGATAGAATCCCCTTTAGGCAAGCCAAGCCCAATGTTTCTTCATGGAAACATACCTTCAGATCCTGGCCATCGAAACTCAACGGATACAGAACCTGGCATAAAAGAATTGCTGCTGCCAAGCAAGTCCACTGGGACGAAATTGGGATTGGCCAATGTATCGCTTTATCCCTGGCCGATACCAATAAGAACGAGCCACTCATGTCAGCCGCCAGCTATTTCTGGTCAAGTACCTTGAACGCCTTTGTGTTCAAACAAGGTCTGATGACCCCCCACTCTAATCGATGTCAAGATACTAACAGGGTTGGACATTGACTCCGAGATCAATCCCTTCAGCCTCCTGATACATAGCAACCACAAGCTGAAGACCAAGAAGATTGGAGGCTGCTCCGGGTACATCTCTGAACACATGGAACAGGGATCGGTCTCAGATCGAGAACATGTAGCCTTCCTGACATTGTGGTTGGAGAGATTTGTCTTCTGTGGATCGACCTGCGGCCCCACTACAAACTGTTAACACTTGGCTCAGGCTCTGGTTGACAAGAAACAAATCCCCTTGGGCCAATACCTCTTGGGAGTTGTCTATCGGCTGCTCCATGTTTCCACACAATACTTGATGCTAAAACAGACTGTGGCACATGGAGGACCATGGTGGTTTGTTCAACTATGGCTTACCATCCACACCAACACCATGGTGAATCGGCCTCCACTATCGGACTCCTGCTTCCCCTCCAAATATGCTGATCATGAAGACCCCAGGACCAGATGATGCATGTCCTATGGGGAAGCAACCTCTGTCTACCCAGGCGCAGACCAATCGGCCGAAGACATGTCTACATGGTTCATTCGATTCTTCACCGGCCCCCCATCAGCTAGGATGGACATGTTTGTCTACACATCGGACCGAGACTTTGAACTCCCTGACGATCTTCAGCTGAGTTTAATAAATGATGATTCAGAGTCAAGAGAACTTTTCATGATCGGCCTCACTCCATGCCTGCTCCCAGTAGGCATATTTCAGGGAAGAAGCACCAGCCTATCTTATGAGTTTTACAACCCAATGGTAGCTGCTCGACAGTGCGGGCTTGGGCAACTCCCTGTCAGCTTGTATCTTCATAGACTCCTAGAGAGCAGAGGCACGGTTCCATCGGCGCTGGTCATGAGCAAGGCGTTTGAAATCGAGCTCCCAAATCTCGGCGATTGCGACCGGTTACATCTAAGCGCTTTTGTCCACATCAGCTTCCAGGCATGGTGGCAAGAGTGGGCCGCTCATATTTTCCACCAATCGGCCAGATTCTATGTGACAGAGCTTATCCAGGGTATCAGCCCTTAAGTCCCAGACAGGCCGACACCATCCGTGAGCAACAGTGGACGAAAAATCTTTTATGCTCAAGCCATAGCTCCATCAGGATCAACTATCCTGGAATCCATCATCGGCCTTACTGCCCCAAAGGTTTCAACGCTACTTCAAGGGCCGATGATTAACAAAAATCCCAAGAGGAAAGCACCAGCCAAGGGCAAATCCCAAAAATCCAGCAAGAAGGCCAAAACTGACGACCAAGCCGATCTCAAAGAGCTGGACCCCCCCATGGAAGAATTCCTTGATGAACAAGTGATGGAGGAGGAGATCAATGCAGTAGCCGCCGATGTGTCTGAAGAAGAAGATTCGTCGGCTGAGACCGTCAAGAAACCATCAGCCAAGACCACCACAATCCCATCGGCTGATGACCAAGCCGGTGCTGCCCCACTAAGGAAGACTAGACATGCAGTCCGCAAGGTTAAAATATTTCTTTTACTGGACTTCATGCAATCCCCTTCTTATTGGTATGCTATAATTTTACGTCTTTTCAGGCTGCTGCGTCGTCTATACTCAAGGAGAGAACCCAATCGGCCCCTTCAAGAACCAAGAAGGCAACCTTTCATAGGCGTGAACGAGCTAAAGCCCGATTGAGGACACCTTCTCCTTCTCCACCACCCTCTCCGACTATCTCGGTAAGAGTTGATTTTTGCATTATCTTGCTATTTATATGACCCTATTTACCAATTTCTTGCCTTTTCAGCCTAGGGCTCCATCATCTTCACCACATCGGCCAACCCCCTCACCTACTGCGTCGACACACCAAAGGGAGGCCGATGCAAGGACCACTGATGCTCCAACACAGGTAACTAAGATTACTCGGACCCCCTTTCTGCCGGTTCCTATTTAATAAGGCTGACCTCGACCCATGTTGATATTTGTAGAACCTGGCCGATATGTTCTCCTTTGATATCGGCCAGTTTCTTGACGATGAGGACAAGGAGCTACCCAGCATAGCCAGGGCACCAATCTCTGATGATCTAAAGAACCGGCTGACCGACATCACCAATCGGCTGGAGTCCTCGCTGGAGTATTTGGTGGAAGATTGCACCCCCATCAGGGTCAGGGTACAAGACATTCAAGACGAACTGCCCGAAGACCTGATGGAGGTCCTAACACCGACCATCTTCTTGGAGCAATACCGATTCAACCTCAACAAGGCTAAAGAAAGACTCACAGAGCGGCGAGAGCGTGACCAACTGGAATCGGCTCTGTCTGCCAGCAAGGCCCAAGTTAACGCTGACAAGACCAAACTGGACGAGCTAGCGGTGGAGCCGATCGTCTTGAAAAATAGACTTGAAGAACTCCGTCGTCTCGAGGCGGAGCTAGAATCGAAGCTGAAATCCACTCGTCAAGAAATCCAAGAAGTCGAAGCCGGGATAGCTGCCTTGCCTAAGGCCATAGAAGACCAGACGGCAAAGCTGAAGGCATCGGCCAAGTACCTTGCGACCCTGAGCAAATCGCTGAAGCCAATCCCAGGGTCGACGGCCGATGACGCCCAGGCTATAGAAGACATCGAGCAGATCCGCCGTAAAGCCATTGCAGCTATTGCAGACTAGGATGATGTGGCATATTTTGTCTTTATACTGTGTAAATGCAAACCTTATTGGCCAAGCAGCCGAATTTGATCTGAAAACTCCAACTTGAACATTATTTGTGAAATCCTTCAAACAAATATCCTTTGATCTTATCGGTCAGAAATCTGAATTCGACCTTAACCTGAAAAGTCCAGCTTGAAATTCATCCCGCAAACAGATATTCCTTTACTATAAATAACCTCATCGGCCAGAAAGCCAAATGCCTTGAAAGATTGTTTGATTGTTTGAAAAATTCCGCTGAAAAATTCCGCGATTGTATATATATATGCCCCCCAAATTTTAGAAGATGAGGGCTCATGTTGTAAAATTTGAACAAAGGACGATAGTATATATCGGCCATCTAGAGACGATGCATAGCACATCGGCTGTTATCATAAATCGGCTGAGGGGCCGATCATGAATCAATCCAGACGCTAGGATAATATTTCTTTAAGTACTTGCCATTAAGAGCTCGTCCATAAATCTCACCATCTAGCCCTTTAAGCAAATAAGCATTGTGAGGGACACATTGATGAATCTGAAAAGGACCTTCCCAATTAGGTGACCACTTGCCGAATTTATTATCTCTGGAACCAATCGGCATTATTAGCTTCCATACAAGATCCCCTTCCTCAAATGACTTGGCAACAACCTTTTTGTTATAATGACGAGCCACTCGATCCTTATCGCGCTTTATTTTCTCCAATGCACGCAATCGGACATGCGCCAAGTCATCCAACTCATCAACCATAAGATGATGGTACTCATCGGCTGTCAAGTCATCTTGCAAAGCAATTCTTCTTGAGCCGATGTTGGTTTTCCATGGCAGTACAGCTTCATGTCCATAAACCAACTGATACGGAGGTACTTGAGTCGCACCGTGGCAAGCCATCCGATACGCCCAAAGGGAATCGGCCAGCGTCGTGTGCCATTGCCTCGGCTGTTCGTCGATTTTCCTTTTGATTAGCTTGATTAAAGTCTTATTAGAAGCCTCTGCCTGCCCATTAGCTTGCGCGTAATATGGAGAAGAATTTAATAATTTAATGCCCATGCTGTCGGCGAACTGGACGAACTCATCGGACACGAAGATTGATCCCTGATCGGTGGTTATTGTCTGAGGTAACCCAAACCGATATATGATATGTTCCTTGACAAATTGAATCGTATCCTTGGAATCAACTTTCTTAAGGGGAACGGCCTCAACCCACTTTGTGAAGTAATCTGTAGCCACCAAGATATATTTGTGTCCCTTGCTTGATGGCGGGTTAATTTGACCGATCATATCTATTCCCCATAGACGAAACGGCCACGGCTTTATGACTGGATGCATAGCCGATGACGGTGCTCGCTGAATTGCTCCAAATTTCTGACAATCTTGACATCCTTTATAATACTTGAAACAATCCTCTAGCATTGTTGGCCAAAAATATCCAATGCGTTTCAACAGCCATCTCATTTTATGGGCCGATTGATGTGTTCCACAAATCCCTTCATGGACCTCGCTCATAACGATTTTGGCCTCCTCAGGACCTAGGCACTTGAGCAAGACACCGTCAATCGTCCGATGATATAAGTCATCATCTAACAGGACATACTGCAATACTTTGTATCTCATCTTCCGTGATGCCGATTGGGAAGGATTCTTCAAATAATCAATGATAGCAAATCTCCAATCGTCGGCGTCCACGGCGGCGATTTGAACCCGTACATCCTTGGCCATCGGCCTGTATCCCGATGCCCCCTGAGCCAGATCATTGGCCTCGAAGTTTTGCTTCCTGGGTATATGCCTCATTGTCACGATCTTGAATGCTTGAAGCAACACTTTGCACTCTTCATTGTAGACTTTGAGGATATCATCTTTGCATTCATACTCACCAGAAAGTTGATTAATTACCAGTTGTGAATCACCAATGATCTCTACGGAATCGGCCTCGACTTCTTGTAATAACTGCAAGCCTTTAAGCACCGCTTCGTACTCTGCTTGATTGTTAGTATAATAAGGCTTGATAGTAAAAGCAAACTCAAAACTTGCCCCCCGAGGGGATATAATGACCAGGCCGATACCGCATCCGTGTCGGCAGACAGATCCATCAAAATACAGCATCCATGGTACGATATCTACATATGCGACAGAATCATCCCGGTGTTGAACAATGAAATCGGACAGGGCTTGTCCTTTGATCGCTTTGGCCGATTCATATCTGAGGTCAAACTCTATTAAGGCAAAAATCCACTTCCCAATTCTTCCTTTTAATACAGGGGCCGATAACATGTATTTCATCACATCGGCCTTACTTACCACAATGCACTCGTTGGAAAGTAAATAATGCCTCAATTTAGTACATGAAAAATATAAGCACAAACATAATTTCTCCACCGGCGTGTACCTTGTCTCGGCGTCTAACATCCTCCTACTGAGATAAAAAATAGCTCTTTCCTTACCATCAATATCTTGAACCAAGACTGAGCCGATGGATTTCTCATCGGTCGATAGGTACAGCCTGAATGGGATCCCTTTCTGTGGAGGGATTAAGACTGGGGGAGAACTTAAATATTCTTTGATATCGTCCAGTGCTTTCTGTTGCCTATCACCCCATACGAACTCCTAATCGTCCTTTATCTTCAATAATGGAGTGAATGGCTCTATTCTGCCTGACAGGTTTGATATGAAACGTCGGACGAAGTTGATCTTCCCGAGCAGAGATTGTAACTTGGTCTTGTTTTCTAGAGGCTTGATTTTCTGGATGGCATCAATACTCTTCTGTGTAATTTCAATTCCCCTCTCATGGACCAAGAAACCCAAAAACTGACCGGCCGATACGCCAAAGGCACACTTGTTAGGGTTCATCTTTAAACCATATTTCCTTGCCCTTTCTAGTACCTTGTGTAAATCGGCCAAGTGCATATCATACTCTTTTGACTTTATGATGACATCATCTATATAAACCTCAATCAAAGAACCGATAAGATCATGAAAAATATAATTCATGGCCCTCTGATAAGTAGCTCCAGCATTTTTCAAGCCAAAGGTCATGACAACCCACTTGTACAGGCCGATTGCCCCTGGGCATCTGAAAGCTGTCTTATGAATGTCTTCCTTAGCCATAAAGATCTGATTGTAGCCTGCGTTTCCATCCATAAAACTGATAATCTTATGCCCAGATGCAGCGTCGACTAGCAAATCGGCCAATGGCATAGGGTACTTGTCCTTTGGTGTTGCCTTGTTTAGATCTCTAAAATCGATACATACCCTTAGCTTGCCGTTTTTCTTCAGTACTGGAACTATGTTGGAGACCCACTCCGCGTATCGGCAGGGTCTGATAAAGTTGGCGTCGTAAAGCCGTGTGATCTCTGCTTTGATAGCTTCATACATATCGGCCTTAAATCTCCTAGGAGATTGTTTAAATGGCCGATAGCCTAGTTTGATAGGTAGCCGATGTTCTACGATCGATCGGCTTAATCCTGGCATCTCATGGTATTCCCATGCAAAACAATCCATGAACTCTTTCAGAAGATTTATCAGATTATTCTTATATTCCTTTGGCAGGCTAGCACTTACATACGTCGGCCTAGGCCTATCACCTATTCCTATATCATCCTCTTCGAGCTGATCGGCCGACGTAAAGCCTTGTCCTAATTTTCCATCTAACTCATCCACCGCATCGTTTGTGTAGGGACTAGTTTGTTCGTCTTGGACGGTGGATGGTACATCTTTGTTAAAGCAACTGCTTGTCTTGATCTTCAATCGTCTCGATATCACAATCAGTTACTTTGAGGAAATCAGCGTCCTAGACTCGCCCGGACAAGCAATCGATTCCCTCCATCTCCCAAACTGCGAGATCGGCATTGGCCACGTGTACTGACCGATCGGCCTGCACGATCTCGACCTGGTCCCCTTGCCATTGTATCAAACATTGATGCATTGTTGAAGGGACACAACAGTTTGCGTGGATCCAGTCTCGTCCCAACAACAAGCTGTAGGAACCCTTTCCATCGAAGACGAAGAAGGTTGTGGGTATCGTCTTGCTGCCCACGGTGAGTTCCACGTTGAGCACCCCCTTCGCCTCAGAGGCGTTGCCACCAAAGTCTTTTAACACCATATTAGTCTTGATAAGGTCTTCAGGTACTTTTTCAAGCTTCCTGAAGGTTGTGTATGGCATCAAATTGACCGCCGCGCCGCCATCGACCAGCATCTTCGTCATCGGCCGCCCGTTGATAAATCCCTTGATGTATAACGGCCGCAGGTGCCTGTGGTTGTCGTCAGCTGGCTTGTCGAATATGGCTTGGTCTGGTGACAACTGTAGTCTAGCCGAAGATTGTTCGTCGCCGGCCATTGCTTCATCGGCCGCCTGCACGCTGTATTCTGCTGGCAGAATAAAAACCATGTTAACAGACGCCGATGCCACTCCTTTACCTTTTGAAGCCGCAGAAGCCCGAGCTGTATCAGAGGTGCCCTCATCGGCCGTGACCACCGTGGATTTTATCCTCCACTCTTTCTTGGTCTTGGCCGGCCGATGGGCTATTGTCGCCTGTTGCTCTTGGATTTGCTCCTTCCTCCTTAGTCTCTGAACCCGTCGTTTTTGTGTCTTGCTGAACACATCGCTTGGGCACCATTGGGGGTTCTGGATCTGCTCCTCGGCTTCGATCTGTTGCTCTTGGCGCATCGGCCCCAGCCTTTCATGCACAGATTTTCTTTGCTTGGCCGGCCGATGCGCTTGCCTGCTTGAGCTGCCCTGATAATAATCTTCTGCCCCATTGCACGCAGGGCATTCCTGAACAGATGGCAACCTCATCCCCTCATTCCAGCAGAACCGGAAAAACTCGCACTCCCAATGTGGGTCGTAAGAGTTGTCTTGATCGGCGTAGTCTTGAGCTTGTTCTTCCTGTCTCCGCTGGTACTTTCTGATCAGGCCCTCAGAGGTCTGATAAGGTCGCTTGCCAGTCCGATGGCCACCGCCATCGGCCCTGTCCGCCCGCACCATGTTGACTGGGAACGGGTGTCCTTCTATCTTCATCGGCTTCTTGGCGTCGTCAATCTTAATCCTGCCTTGGTCGATAGCCGATTGAATTTGTTGTCGAAAGATCTTGCACTCATTTGTATGGTGTGAATAAGAGTTGTGCCACTTGTAATATCTTCTCTTCTTGATCTCTTCGGCCGATGGCAGTATATGACCTACTGGTAGCTGGATCTGCTTTTCCTGCAAAAGTAAGTCAAATATTTTGTCGGCCTTGTTGATGTCGAAGTCGTATTTATCTTCTTTGTCGCCCTTCTTGGCCCATTGGCAAGTTGTCGGCTTCCTCATCCGGGCCCACTCGGCCAGGTCGACACCAACATCTTCCTCGTCGTCGTCGTTGGAGGCATACTGATAAACTGTGTTGATTTTCTTTACGAACTTCTTTGCCTCCTGGAATTGTTGTTCGTGGGCCGATACCTGTTGTGCTAGCTGAGCTAGGCTTTCAAATTCCTGCGAGGACAACCTCTCGCGTATCGGCCCTAGCAATCCTTGAAATGCCAAATCGGCCAGCTGGGAATCGGTCAAGCTGAGGCTGTAACACCTGTTCCTTATGTCCCTAAATCGTTGAATATACTCTGGGACCAATTCATCCATTCGTTGCCTGATGGCAGTCAGATCGGACAGTTTCATTTCTTGTACGCCATTGTAGAAATACCTGTGAAACTGTTTCTCTAGATCTATCCATCCTCTGATGGAATTGCTGGGTAAAGATGAAAACCACGTAAATGCAGACCCTGATAAGGACAGAGGGAAAAACCTCACCCTCAACGCCTCGATAGCCGATGCCTCCCCGCACTGTGCTAGGAATCGGCTAACATGCTCGTATGTCGAGACGTTGTCCTGCCCCGAAAACTTGGAGAAGTCCGGGATCTTGTATCGGCCTGGCAATGGCACTCTGTCAAACTCCTCGGGATATGGGTGCCGATACACTGTAGAGTTTTCCTTGGGCTTCAAGCCGAACTGATCTCGCATCACTTCAGCTATCATATTGGTCCAGTATCCTGCGGGCCGATGTGCGAGGTCTTGATGATATGATTGCTGCAAGCCCTCTGCTTGGTACTGCTTGGGGGAGTACGGCTGGTAATGGTGATCAAGATTCTGCGCGCCATACTGCCCTGCGGTGTGCTGCTGGTAGCCTTGTGTCGTGTTGTAAGCAGCCTGTGGTGGAGGATTGTTGAACACCGGGCTTGCGGCTGTCCGGCCGATGGCTGGTTGATAGGAACTTGCTGCATCGGCTCGATCACTGGTTGCTTCCCCTTGGTCCATTGAGCATATTGCTCCTCCGTGATGTGCTGAGGGCTCGTGAGGACCAGTGGCAGTGTTGTTGTTGGCTGCGCCGATGGGGGTGGCATCGGCGCCGTCTGCTGAGTCGTGCTCAGGTCGTTCCTCAAGGTCCGATAGGCAGGAAACTTATTCTCCGGAGATAAATTGGGCCTTGAGGCTTGTACTGGTGGATCGACCCATCTAGGATCGATTTGATCGTATTGGTCAATGTGTTCACCAGGATCCCTGATTGGTTGACTAGCGCAGAGTGAACTGCGGAGTCAATCCTGTCTTGCAATGTCGGCACCGCGGTATCCTCGGTCTTGACGGTGTGATCGTGTGCCGCCGCCGACGTGCCAGCTTCATCTCCAGGACTCGGCATTATCACCTTAGACTTTTGAATAAAGGTGCCTTGCCGAGTCCTAGAATATGTCTGCAGGTACATATTCTGGAACTGCTCAACCAGCTTGTCCATCTCGGCTTTTTGTTCTGCGTTGAGCTGGTCGACGGTTATGAAGACGACGTAATCCTCGGAGATCTCTGCCTGCTTCGACATTTTGAATGTTCTTGTTGCTGTTGCAAAGCTTGCGTTCTTGAGGTCCCACCGGGCGTGCCAAAAGCGTGTTGGCGAAACACAGCTTTTGGCAAACGGTGGAGCGTGGTCTCTCTGGAAGTGAAGTTGAAAATCGATGTCCCACTGGGCGTGCCAAAAGCGTGTTGGCGCAGAATTTCGACCCGCCTTGCAACCAAACGGGTTCCGCATTACCACGGCGGCCTGGGAGATCTGCTTAACTCCAGTGCAGGTCCAAATGGCTTGCCTAATCGTGTGCAGAGCGTGCCAGTTGATTTGATCGGCAATCAACAAGAAACAAGTAAACCATGTCAGAAAACAATGGTCGATCGGCCGATAGGCCGATGTCACATTGTTATAGCCCAGCCGATAGGGCAAAGCTGTATCGGCTTACTTAATATAATAAGTAAATTGAACAAATCCAATCTCATCGGCCCATATTAACATGCGTATAACAAATTAATGGAATCGGCCGATGAGGGTTTCACGAAGATAACTACACTAGCTATTACTCCAATGTAAACTTATACAAGCCAATCGGCTAATATAAATACACCAACCACAAAGGCATCTTTAAGAACACCCTGTGACCGATATGTTTATATTCATCGATCCACATGTATAAGTGGCAAACACATGCAAAAACATGAATAATCGCATGCATTAGATAAGACCGGCTGAAACCCCGGCGCTATCCTTAATTACAATCGAAAACAGGCTTTGTGTTAGATCTCGAAACAGGACTAAGGTCGATAGCAGCTCAAAGTGTGAATCGAGACTTAACGCAAAGAAAATCAAGCTATCGATTGCTTTTGGGGATGGTAAATGCCTTAGATAATCTAAACAAGCAAACTGATTTGACCGACGTCAACAATAAACCCTAAAGCGAGTTAACTGCCGGCGAGACAGAATCAGAAAACCACATCGAGTTAGCTAACACATGATAACGACGATCACATCATCAGGGCTTAACGTGCCTAAAGCGACACGCTAGCCCCGACGATGCAAATCGTCGGGTACGAGTTCTTACCTTGCTCTAGGGAAGCAAGAACTCGTCAGGAGTCAACCTCTTGCGAGGGTTGGCGATGCGCCAAAAGTAGATTAATCTGATTGTGTGATTGATTGAGAGAGAATTTCTATGTACAAACTACCGGGATATTTATACCCGAGATTACAACAGGGTCCTTATAGGACACGATCTTATCTCTAACAAACAACAAGTCTTTACGGCAGACTCTTGCCACAGATTAGATCTAAACCTACTTGATTTACAAGATACAATTGCCAAAAACCGAGCTTTATCTCTATTTGGCAACTTCCTTAAAGCTTATCTTGAGCCCACACCAAGCCCACGCTGACTCTGTCAACATACAACCCGTATCGGCCAACAATCACATCGAATCTGTATCGGCCGATACGTCCTTTCTGGCAGCACCTCCCCAGTCCGATACGGTTACCGAGTCCGATACGAAGCCTGGTCCGACTCCAACTCAATCCTTCTTCTCTGCTTCGGTTTCCTCTTTCACTTCCAAGTCGATTACCAAAATCCGTCGTTAACACCCGCCGCCCTGAACGAGCGGCGGACTCGGGGGCAGCCGGAGCCGCCGCTCCAGAGCCGGAGGAGTTCCAGGTCCAGGCCTCCTCCTTGCGAGCCACGCGGTCCGCGAGCTCGAAAAGCTGCGCGGTGGTCTGGGGCTCCATGGAGGCGATCTTCTCGAGCATGCGGTTATGCCGCACGCCTCCCCTGAATGCGTAGATCACCGCATGTACAGGGATGCATGGTATGGTATTGTGGACTTGACAAAACCGCTGGATGTACGAGCGGAGAGACTCATCGTCCCTCCGCTGTACCGCGTGCAAGTTCGCCTCTTCGCCTGGGCGCGGGAATGTGCCCTGGAAGTTCGTGGTGAACTGCTGGCACAAATCCTCCCAGGAGTGGACCGACGCGGGTGGCAGGTTCATTAGCCAACCCCGCGCCTGGCCCTTTAGGGCCATGGGAAAAAAGTTCGCCATGACCCTGTCGTCACCCCCCGCGGCTTCTATCCCAGTCGTGTAGATCTGGAGAAACTCAGCGGGGTTGACGCTACCATCATATTTTTCGGTGATGGTGGGCCGGAACCTCGGGGGCCAACGGACATTCCGAAGGCTCGCCACGAAGGCTCGACAGCCAGCACCACCAACCGGGGACACGGGGGGCCGGCCCTCGTGACCGGAACGGAGCGGCGCCCCAGAAGAGGAGGCGCCTTCCGCCGCATGGGCGGCGCGACGAGCGTCGCGCCAGCCCTCAATATCGAGCCGGGCGTCTAGCCCCCCACGCATATCTTCTTGGGTCAAAGGCGTTGATGAGGGAACCACGGACGAACGGCGTGTGTGGGCCGTCGTCCGCCGTGCCCTCCGCCTCGACGACATAGAGCCGGCGGCGGCTGCGCCGGAGGTTCCGGTGGCGGAAGACCGCCTGCCGGTGCCTAGGCGCTGCTGCGCTGTCATGACTAGGTTGGCCACGTCGTCCAGCCAACGCTGGGCTGGGGTCTCTGGATCGGGGACGACGGGCGGGTGATGCAAGAGCGCGCCCGCAGCCTGGAGCACGCCCTGGGGCGTGCCGCCATCGCCGTAGGTGAGGCGCCGACGCACCCCGCCTCGCCGTCCTCCTCCATCGCCTGCGAGCGGCGAGGTCGCGGATCCCTCGACCTCCTCGAGCGCCTTCCCCCGCCCAAGATTTTGGCGGGAGGGGGACGACGGGGTGCGAGCCCGATGGCGTGGGTCCTGTTCCCCACCATCACCGCTGGCGCTCAAAGAAGGGCTGTACGCCACTGCCTCTTCGACCATAGGGCTGACCTGGCGAAGCTGGGCGTACACGAAAAGAGACGGGGGCTCAGAAAAACACACGCGCCCCCTACCTGGCGCGTCAGATGACGGAGCGTGAAACTCCTCACCGGGAGACCGCGCGGGTCCCCCTTTGCCGGTTCGGCCGAGGACGCGAGGTGTGGTTCTTAGCCCCTGATCTGAGGGATCTCGGCGAGGACGAAAGCGTGGACACAGGCGTTTTAGACAGGTTCGGGTCGCTTAGAAGCGTAATACCCTACTCCTGTGTTCTGGTGGATCTGTGAATGTCCAAGAAAACCGGGGAGAGCTCAGCCTCTAGACCAAATAAGCCAGAGTCCAATCCCTTCTTTCCTAGGCCTGGGCCTCCTTTTATATGGCAAGGGGCTACCACATGGGCCACGAGCTGCCTAAGAAAGAAAACATTCTTTTACAATTGGGGCTATCCTACTGCTGGAAGCAGCCTCTGACAGGGGCCGCAGCACGCCTCTGCTGAGCCAGCCCACCCATCCGGGAGACGCCCATTTCGACCATCATTAAATGGCGGGCGACTTTTGTCACACCCCGATTTTCGATCGGGATTAAAAATTACCAAATAATACATTTTCCAGAAATTAAATAAAAATCAAAAGCAATTTAAACAAGTGAAATTAGCAAGGAAATCAAAAAATTCCTTTAAAAATCATGGCCAGAAATATTTTTGTAATATTCTCTGTGCCTTAAAGTACTCTCCAAAATTTTTCGTGAATTTTTGGAGCTAAAGAAATAATTTTAAAGTCACAAAGTTCATTTAACTGATTAAATTAAAGGAAAAACAAATTAAAAGGGGCTCTTTTGTTTTGGGCCGTTTTCGGCCCAAAACCCTCCCCCTCTTTCGCGGCCCACGCTGCCGCCCCCCTCTCTCCCTCCCGCGCGGCCCACGGGCCCCGTCCCTTCCTCCCCTCTCCTTCGGCCCAAGGCGGCCCAAGCCGCCCGCCTCCGCTCCCTCCTCCTCTCGGGCCGGCCTGAGGCCGTGGCCCAAAGGCCGCCCGGAAGTCCGCCGCGCCTCCCCCGCGTCGCCCGGTCGCCGACGGGTGGGGCCCGCGGCCGAGTCGTCCCCGACTCGGCCGGCCGCCGCCGCGCCGCTCCGCCGCTTTTCCCGGCGGGATTCCCGCCGCGCCGCCCTTTTATTTCCCCCCCCCGAGGCCTCCTCCTCGTTTTCCCCGCCGCCGCCGCCCCCAAACCCTAACCCTAGCGCCGCCGCCGCTGTCTCCTTCTTCCGCGCCGGTGAGCTCCGCCGCCTCCTTCGTCACCGCCGGTGAGCACCGCCGCCGCCCCTCCTTTCCCCTCTCCCGGCCGCCGCTGTGCGCCCGCCCGCGCCGCCGCCGCCGCGCCGTCGCCGCCCGTGCCGCCGCCGCTCCGCCGTCGAGCCGCCCGCCCGTCGCCCGGCCGTGCGCCCGTGCGCACGCCGCTGCCGCCGGTGGCAGCACGCCGCCACGCCGCCGCCGCCGTGCCCTCACCGGGTCGGCTAGGGTTTCGGCCGAACCCTAGCCGTCCGCCCGGGCCGTAGAGGTCGCTCCGTTCGGCCCACCTCTCTCTCTCGGCCCAACAGCCGTTGGCCCGATTGGCCCATCTCCCCGCAAAAGTCTATTTTGCGTCCCCCTCCCCTTTCCTCAGGCCGGCCCATCACCCCACTCTGCCCGATTGGCCCACCTTCTCGCGAAAAGTCTACTTCACGTCCCTCGGCCCTTTTAACTTTTTCCCGAGAAAATCCAGCTCATCTCCTCAAGTCCAGTTTACCTCCCTCTCAGCCTAATTTTCCCCTTTCCCCTGCAAAGTCCATTCCACCTCCTTTTTCTCTCCTGCTCGCCGACACTTGTGTCACTGACACGTGGGCCCCCTTTGTTTACTCCGGTCCACACCCAGACCACGTGGCCGCCCGCGGCTTCGCCACGTTGGCGTCCACATCGGCGCTACCTTCTCCCTTTCGTCCGCCGTGGTCGCCTCGTCGGTGCCACGTGGTGCTTTTCCACCGTGGACTGTCCGCCCCTTGACCCGTTGACACGTGAGACCCGCCATTCCGGCGTCGTTTCCCTTTGATGATGTCAGCGTAGTCCTTTCCTTTGTAAAATTAATTAATAATTGCGCAATAAATCGATTTAATTTCCAAAATTTTTTTTAAATGGCTCAAAACTTCTAAAATTCATATCTAATTCATACGAACTCCAAATTGAGCCATTCAACTTGCAAAATTCATCTAAAATTGAGCTCTACATGTTTGTTTACTTTTTATGTACTGTTTACTTGGTTTTTATTAGAGTTTTCCTCGTTTTGCGTGCCAGCGTGTAGATTCCGTCGTTTCGGGAGTTTGCGCTCGCGAGGAAAGAGTCCGGAAGATTGTTTGAAGAAGCAAGGCAAGTCACACAATTCCCCTTGAGCATGTTGTACCTATTTTACGAAATGTTTTACGTTTACAAATAAAGTGCATGTTTTGCTAATTACATGGAAATAGGGTTTACCTATCCGTTCGCTTGTGCCATGTTTACTTGTTAACCGTCCTTTGTTAACCTTGGGTGATAATCAGACTAGCGTAAGTCACTTATGTTGACTTTGCTAGAATTATATATGCTTAGCCATGCTTAATTACCACTAGCTCATTTAATGGGATAATTACACTGTTTACAATTAGCTTCTAACGAGCGGTTCGCTCGGGACACCCGACCAGGTTTTATTGGTCGTAATTATCCAACTAAAATATGACTTAATGGTGGGCTGTGGGTGCATGGTTTGCTGGTCGCACCCATGGCAATTAAGGACTGGTTCATGGGAAACCCTGGAAGAATAACAGTGCTTACCACAAGCAAGAATGGGCAACTGCTGGACTCGTAGCATAGCTCTTTCCTAGCCGACGTTCCCCGGAAAGGGTGGGCGTGATGGAGTTGAGTCGGCCGGGGATATACCGGTTGCTTGGCTGCCGGATTCACCAAGGCACGAGGGGGGCTGCCCACTGCCTTTTGAGGGGTGGGGGCGAAACCTGCGGTGTGGTGCGCTTGGTTAGGAGGAGTTAAGCGAAAGGTCTTGTCACAATTTCCCCCTTTGCAGTATCGTGGTGATACTTCGGGGCATGGTAACATGTGTGGAATCGTGTCTTGTGGGTACAGTTGCGCACCTCTGATCAGAGTAAAACTATTCGAATAGCCGTGCCCGCGGTTATGGGCGATCGACCAGATTCACTGTGATTAGTCCCACATGTTTAATTAATTTAACTTAATGAACTGGTGTAGTTCAGGTGGAATGGTTGGGCCTGTTCAACGTGATTGTAGCGTTGTTCAGTGGAGATTTAATATTGCTTTAATTAAACAACTGTTTTACTGTTTTAAAATGTAAAGGTTTGCAACCGTTTTTCTGCAAATAGCCACAAGCCTCCCTTTGTCTCCCCTGTGCATGTTTGCATCGTTGGTGTGGCTTGTTGAGTACGGTGGTTGTACTCAATCTTGCTATTTTTCCCCTTTTCAGAAGTTTAATACTTCTGAGTTGAAGATGAAGTTAGAGGACCAAGGCTCAGACCCCAGTTGAGTTTGCCTGTGGAGTGGAGCTGAAGCCCCGCTAGGATCGTCTCTTTCCGCTGCTGTTTTCTTTTTGGTGTGAGGACTAAGTGCCTCTGTTGTAAGTATTTATCGCTTTATTTACGTTTGGATCTGTTTATTGATTTGTCGTTTTGTGTACCCTGGTTGATGCCTGGACAGGGACTTAATACACAAAATGGTCTGGAAATTTGGGAAAATTTCCGGGCGTGACAACTTTCTCGTCTTGCCTGCGCCGGAATCAGGAAAGCATCTGACCAGGACTGACACACCAACTCCAGGAGTAGACACGCCAGCCCCGGCTAAGAGACGAGAGATAGAGGGCTCTCATCATTCTGACGGGACGGGACGAGGCGTGCTGCAGGCCGCCTGGCGCCACCTAACCCGCGATCTGACCAGTCTGTGATCGGTCACTCGCTGTGACCGGTCACGGACCGGATAGGCATGCGCCACGCCGCATTAAATGCGGCGTAGTGCGCTCGTCTGAACCGCCATAAATGCGGTTAGGTGAGCTCTGCCACGCTCACCTAACCTGCACACGTGGCACCAAAACCACAGGGGGTCGGGGCGCCCCAGCCCTCAGGGCAGAATCGGGAGCGGCCCGACCCCGAGGGGAGACCGGGAGGGCAGCCGCCACGTCACCCTCGGGCCCGACTGTGGGCCAACGGTTTTGTATACCGGGAACCCCATGTGTATTACAATACCATTCCCTGCATCACTAGATGGTACACACATGGCACAGTTGTATATCTCAAGCTGACATCGTCTTACAAGTCTTACAATATATTAATAATACAAGGGTAGCCCAAATGGAACCCGAATAGACCAAGCATGGTCGACAGCAACACAAAATACCAAAACAACTAAATGAAGTAGTGGAAGCGAAGCAGCGGCGGTCCATCTTATCCCACACGCATTGACTGGTGAACCTAGGTCCCTATTCCACCGTCCTCGGTAACTCCTTGCCAGCATAGCACATGTACAGGTCGACACCAACACCTTTCTAAAAGATGTAAATAAGCAAGAGTGAGTACCAACCGTACTCAGCAAGCCACCACTACAGAATGCATATAATGTTCATAGGGGTTCAAGGATAGCTTGGTTTATTTGCATAAAGCTAGTTTTCACAAATTATTTCACAAACCTATGCCATAACAGTTTTAACTGAAAACCACGTTAAGTTGAAGTTGTCATTAACCTGCGAGGGTTCATCCACCTTCCCCAAGCCTCGCTTGGTCCGGTTTACCCGCGCATCCAATTTCCACAGTTTTAACCACTACGACCTTTTTGCACATCAGGCAAGGTCACGCCTTCCATACCCATCATATTTTAGCAATATTACAAATTGACGAGGCTAGTCAAGAGTAATACAAGTCCCGGCGCTCATTAACCGCGAGCACGGCTATTCGAATAGTTTAATTTACTCACACTGCAGTGGATGTACGCTTTTAATCCCACACTCCGTGACGCACCCAACACATGAGACTTGTCACGGCCCGGTTTTTCAGTTACCCTCGCCTGGCGGCACCCGCTCCAAGGACTATGAATCCCCATTGCACTCCCGGCGCCACATTCCTACCTCGAGCCGGTTGTGAGAGGAGTCCTGGCGCTCCCAAGATTGAAGGTTACATTATACATATATAAAGCTTGACGTCATTAAACCACACACTTCCACATTTCCATACCAATATCCAGAACCTACCATGTCTGGGGTGCCACCCCACGAGAATAACCTAGTCCACCGGGTCTATCCCCACTCAAGAAGTGTGGTCATACTCGGTTCGTTTCTTGCTTAGCTTCTTGACTCGGTCCTTAACTGACCAGGGTCGGCGGCTTACCGTTCCCAGAACCACCCATATTCTATCCGTGCCGCCCCAGTCGAAATCACTTTTGTTTAATTAAGTTTTTGGGTTTTCACAAAGGTTTTCATGCTTGTGGGTGGCGCTTATGTCTCCACCCGATCTCTATCAATCACTCCCATCGAGTGATCGGTGTAACCACATCCACATATCCCACATATGGAGTGTATAACGTCTATGTAAGCAGGGCTAAGCAGTGAGTAAATAATCACGCATAAAGTAATATACTCGGGTCACAAAGGTGTAAATACATAAGGATAAACAATATCAAAGGTAAGGCTTAAGCAAATGTAGGTACGCGTTTTATAATTAGCATGCAATTTTGTTTGCAATCAACATATTTATAAAAATAGGATCAACATGTTCGAGGAAGGGGGCGTAGTGACTTGCCTTGCTCAATTGGGGGTTCGTTCTTGATTAGCTCAGTTTCCTCCTCGCAGATGTACCCTGTCCGGCTGAATACTAACGTCACAAACTACTCGCTAACACAAAAGAGCCAAAAATTCTAGAACAATCAAAAATAACCAACTAGTGTCATTGCGTAGATCTTGATTTTAGAAAGATTTTGACGAAAGTTTCGTTCAAATCCGACTTAAAACGAGGGAGATATGGAATTCGAAAGATTGAAAAAGTTTTACAACAAAGAAAAGGGAAAGGTCTGACGGGTGGAACCGCCCTTAACTCCTCACGTACAGGTTTTGTTTTTTAAAAGAGTGTGCGCATGGTGAGGTGAAGGGCTTGGGCGAGCTACAAGCATGCATGCATATGCATACACACGGCTAGCTAGCTGCATGCATGTGAGCTGCTTGCATGCATGCACACGTACAGCCAGCTAGCTGTGTGGCGCATGCATGGCCGGCGGCATAGCGGCGGTCGCTGCGGAGGGCAACCGCGTAGGGAACGGGTATGGTGTGGTGCCTCACAACGTCACCGTGCCGCGGCAACAACGGCGGTAAGGAAACAAAAGCAAGAGGAAGAGCAGGAGAGGAGCTCACCTTGCGGCAGCCGGGTAGCGGCACACCGAGCGGTGGTCCTCACACGAAACTACGGTCGTCAATGTACAGCCTGGGGACAGTCGGCCCGCGGATCGTCCTCGCACACCACGTGTTCGATCGGTGGCAACAAACGAACACACAGCGTTAAGGAATAAATGTTAGCAGGTTAGTGCAGGTTAGGGGTTAGGGGTTAGCGAGTTAGAGGTCAACGGGTTAGTGAGTTAGAGGTCAGCGGGTTAGTGAGTTAGAAGTCAGCGGGTTAGTGAATCAATGGGTCAAATATTAGATGTTAGAGGTTAGCTGTTCAATAAGTTAGTCGTTCTCGGGGTTCAGATGACAGCGCGGCGCACGGCGACGTCGTTGCCGGAAGTAGTACCGGGGAGGAGCATTAGATTTTATCTTTTTATTACTTAACCCAACAGGAATGAATGACTTGGGGAGGTAAGATGGACTTCAATAGAGGGGGTTGGGTGAGTAGAGAGATATATGTTAGACTTTGGTGAGGAGGATGGATGGCTTGTTGGTGGACTTCGGCCCGAGGAACAAGAGGGATGTAACATGGACTTGTGGATAGGTTGTAAGGCTGTTTGGCCCAATGAGGTAGGGGGAGGCGTTGTAGACTTCTTGGCGGACTTTATGGGCTTCGGCCCGACAAAGAAGAGGGACACGATTTAGACTTTTTGGAAGTCCACGGTCAATGGGTGGCCCATGGAGAGAGATAATAACACGTGGGGCCCACTGGTGGGTCCCACCTCCTATTTCCTCTTTCTTTTCTTTTTTTTTCTTCCTTTTTCCCTTTCCTTCTTCTCTCTCCTTATCCTTTCCTTCTCTCTTCTTCTTCCTTTCTCTCTCTCTCTTTTCTCTTCTTCTGCTGCTACTTCCTGGGAGGAGAGGAGGGTGCCTAGCGGGAGGGGGCCGACGGCTGGGGGAGGCGGCCGGCCGGGCGACGGCGCGGCACGGCCGGCGGAGCGGCGCCGGCGCGCAGGGTGGCGTCGGCCGTAGGCGGCGCGCGCGGCAGCAGGCGCGGCGCGGCGCACGGCGCGGCGCACGGCGCAACGCGGCGCGCGTGGCCAGGACGGCGGTGTGCGGCCGAGGCGACGGGGTCGGCGTGCGTGGCGCGGCACGCAGGAGGCGGCGGGGCAGCCGGTCGGGCGGCACGGGCGCCAGGCCGCCAGCCGGGCGCGACGCGGGCGCGGCAGTGCGCTGTGGGTCGACGACGTTGCGGCTCGCGCGGCCATGACCCGAGGCGACGCGCGACCGGGGCAGCGGCGGCTTCTGCTGGGGCGGCGCCGGCCGAGGCGGCGTCAGGGCAGGAGGGGAGGGCGCCGGTGGTTCGGGGTGGCGTCGGCATCCCGGGGCAGTGCCGGCCGAGGCGGCTCGGCGCACGGCAGGGGCGGTCGGCTGGCGTGCAGGCCAGCCACGGCGTCGGCCAGGCAGCGACGGCGGGGCTCGGCTCGACCTGGGCGACGGCCGGGCTGAGCGTTTGGCCAGGTGGAGGCGGTGCGTGACGCAGAGCGGCCGTGCACGGCAAGAAGGCGGCTGATCAAACGACAACGGCGTTCGGCCCGTCGGTGTGATGGCAACAGTGAGCGAAAAAGGGCGGCTTTTATAGCCGTCGCAGCCGGCGGACGACGACAAGGGCGGCTCGGCCGAGCGGGGCTGACGGTCCTGTTGGGCGGTCGCAGAGTGAGGACAGTGGCCGGTGCGGCATGGGTGAGCTCGGTTCACACCTTTCGGCGTGGACGAGTGACACCGACAGGCTCGTCGCGATGCCATGGCGCACTGGACCGTGTGTAGAGATGGTCGTATGCTTGGCGGAGAAGGCGGCGACGGTGCCTAACCATGCTTAGTGTATAGTGCAGGACGGTGCCTAATCTCCGATTTGCAGGGACGATGCCTAACCATTGTTTTGCAGGGAGCTCAGGAAATAAAGAGCTGAAAGACGTGTGCATGCATGCATGCTGGGAGAGTAATAGAGTTTGCTTGTTGCTGCCTTGTGTGTTGGAAAAAGAAATTTGCTTGTTGTTGTTCTGTGTATACAGGGAGGTAGATGAGTATTTTGGCTTGCAATGAATGGAGTGAGTAGGAAGCAAAATAATTTAGAACTGGTAAAAATTGGACGAGCGATTTAGGACGCATTTCGGATTCCAAAATCCAAACACGAAGATTTTATTTGGAGAAAAGATGACTGGAGGAAAAACTCGGCTTCTGCAGGTTCCATCGGTTCACGATTAAATTCGACGAGAGAAATGGCCGTCGAATTTTGATATGTATCTGCACAAAAATATTTGTTGGCGGTAGGATTCCGGAACAAATATTGCTAGGATCTCCGGATGGAAGGAAAATTATTTGGAAAGATATTTTGGAGGGAAAAGAAATGGGAGTCTACAAGGAAATAATTAATTGGGACCTTTGGCACAGATTCTAGACACACACAAATAAACAATTAACAAGCAAACTAAAATTATGCCTAGGACTAGACTTTGTCTAAGGAGGTCATATTTTTGAAAATAGTCTATTAGGAATTTATATTTCGCAATTAAGGTTTCTAGTAAATATTTTACCAATAGACATTATTTTGCAAATAATTTACAAAAGCTTATCACTCTATATAAAGGTTCATACAAAATAATCAAAGCTATTTCTTTAGTGGAACGGTATTTGTTTTAATAAATTATCCCTTAATGGGTTTTATCCAAAATGGTGATACATATAGATATATAGCTTTATTTATAAAGCAAATATGCTCGAGGGTTTTTGTTTTTCGAAAATAATTGGCATATGCAAATCATAGTTCCTTAAATAAATAATTATTTGAAATAAAATACCGACATATCCTCAGACGTTCGTCTATTAGCCCACGTATAAACGAAAAACGACAGATCAAATTAAATTAATTCAGGCATGAATGTATTTTGAAAAAGATTTTTGGTTATTCCGAATTTTTAATTTCGTATTCCAAAGTCAAAATTTTCAGGGTGTTACACCGACCCCTCCGGGGGAACGGGCCACGTGGATCACTGTGGCCGCCCTTCCCTTTGGTCTCGACACCCCCGGTCCCATGTCACCGACACACTCACTTAGATGTTTCTGAACTTCTTAAACTAAAATTGAATGTGAAAAATAATTGGCTCTCCTTTGAAGCTTGCATCAAACACTTAATTTCCTTGACTTGCTGAGTACTCCCGTACTCACCCTTGCTCTACATAATTAAACCCCCCAGTTCTCGAAGACGAAGAAGTGGACCCTGCTGAAGAGGAGTTCTTCCAGGATTAAGCAAGCTACGAGCAGTAGTAGGGTTTCGGCCTTTCCCCAAGGCTTTGCTTGTGGCTTAGGGCCAGTCTCCGCTTTTTTTCCGCTTCCGCCTTTTTGTAATGTCGTTGCGAACTCGGGTTTTGTCCGCAGTTCCAACCCTGGTTGTAATTCTACTCTTAATAAAGAGACCGCTATTGTTGTGATATTCAATCTTACTGTTGTACCAACGCTATTTTCTGGGACTGGTACATGGATACAGGTTAATTTGGATCGCCTTAATCTGGTCTCTGTTCGGGGCTAGTTTTGGGACGTGACAGTCTTGTGGCTTAATGTGTGGACTTAAAAGATATCAGCCTTGGACTATTTCATAGTTTCGAATATGTATGTCAATGCCGGTTTCTTTCATGTCTCCCGTCCCCTCCTCGCATCACTTGCGGGGTCGAGTGGATGTGAAACTCTTACTGGTATTTTTTTAACTAATATTTATCATATGATGTCACATTTAACCTCTTTTTAGTATTGTAAAAGCGTGTCAATTAAATTTGCACTTATGCAACTCTCCTGATTAATTGAGCTAATTTGTTGAGTCGGAGTATATATTATCAACTAATGATTGAAGGGCATGATCCGGCCAGAATCAGACACAGCACGTACGTGCTGTGTGTCAATTAATGATGGCCGGTGGCTGCATCCAAACGATTGACAACAAACGACTAGGAATCGAACCTAGTAGCTACTATAGCTTGGAATTAAGCATCGTCGACGTCGTGTCGACGACGAGATGATGTTCGTACAAAGTATGCATGAATGAGCCACAGTTAATTACATAGTTGCTTACCTTTTCCAATCATAAAAGACAAGCTGGATTTTCCAATAATTGTTTTGCATCGAGCTGGGCTTTATAACTTAAGTGTATAATTAGATTTATACTCCACTCTTATTTATATTTTTATAAATACAATTGTTTTGATCGATCGATCTACATTGGTATAACTAATCAGCACGTACACCACAATCAAATCATGTACATCTATTTCTCGGTTTTTTCTAAGTTAATTAACTTGGTAATTTTCAGGACTGTACATATGTGCTGACACATTATTGTTATTTTTTAATAGTATAATTAAAAATAGATTTACATATATAATATTAATATGTGTTTCATGTATTAGTGCATTAAGATATTAAAATTTGATTGAGTGTATTATAAAACATCATATATCTATTTGAGAATAGATAAAGTAGAATGACACACTCATATATATATTAATTAGATGCATACAAGACAGTTATGTTCGCGAAAAAGAAAACATTGTCCACAGATCATGTACCATGTAAGCTTATGTATAAGTGTGTTTGGCTGCTGGTATCCTCCTAGCTTGATCTATTTCTTATATCCAGGCTGAGATTAGTGGTTGTTTGTATTGAGATTGGTTAGCATGAGATTTTGTTTGGTTGATTGTATGAGATATATGGTTTGAAAGAGATTTTATTTGGTTGGTTATATGGATGGGATGTATGGTACCTTTTTTGAGGATGAGGTGATTCACCTAGAACTTATGGATGAAATTTTCTACCAGTTAGACAAACCGAGCTTTGTTCTGCATGGTGGCACGCATGTATTGATAAATGGATGAGGTGTGTGCAGCTAGTGTGGTAATAGCAGAAGCAGAGATATGATAAGAGAATTTGCAACGGAAGAAGAGGCCAAACTAACGTACCAGCAGACAGCAGTATAGTCAGTCGACAGGCACAGCCTGGAAACCAACAAGCACGAGCTAAGCTGCTGTCGTTCAACCACACAACACACCAGCTGATCACCTAGCTTAGCTAGCTACCGCATACATGCATGCATCCATGTTGATGGCATGGCATGCTTGCATTTTGCATATGCCATCTGGAGTATAATCTGTGTTAATTACATCTAGGTTGTTAATTTGAGCTAATTTGATGATGATGATAACGAATTAACGATGATGGGACTAGGGAGAACGGTCGTTGCTCAGCTGACAGAGATGCCAGAAGCAAGTCACACACACCGGTCTCGGGTTCGAACACAAGATATACTCATCTCACCACCTTTTAAAATTAAATTCTAAACAGAATTGGGTTGCTTGTCATGCATACTGCTAATTAAGCTCCTCCTTCATATCCACATTATTTTTTGAAAAAACATTTGCAGAGGCATTAGTAGTGTAGTGATATATATATATATATATATATATATATATATATATATATATATATATATATATATATATATATATATATATATATATATATAAGAGAGAGAGAGATGACTCTAACCATCACGCATGCATGATTTAAATTCTGATGTCAATAAATGTTACGCACATGTAAATAATGGATTTTATTATAGATGTTGATTTTCTTTCTTTTAAACGTATGGTAGACGACGTATGAGTAAGATGTCGCATGAGTAAGATGGAGAGGACCCACCTACAGCGGCTGTCAGCTAGAGACCGGCGAGTGGAGACCCCGCGTGCAGCGGTGGGCGGTCAAGTCCCGGCAGGCCCGCGGTGTCCGGTCGCGGTCGGCCTCTTGGGTTTTAATTCTGCTCATTTTTAGTATGCACAAAAGGCTACGTACCTTAGCTAAGGTTAATTAGCCATAGCTAATTGAACTCTGACAGTACACATGCACGCACTGTCTCTTCCTAATCCGGCCTACTGTCTGACGGACTATGTAACTAGCAATGATTATTAACATGAACATCAGATCGATGATTCAGTACATGCATGCATGCATGACTCCTGCAGGCCTGCCAGTTAATTATCTGTAGCAATATAGTGATATATCCAAAAATAATAATAAGAAGAAATAGTTAAAATATGTAACATCACACACTGTATGGTATATATATACGAGATGTTGTACTCATGTACGTGCTGTACAAATATACAGTAGTTGGTATAAATTGATTACCCTTGAGGCAATTTATATACTGGGAGCTGTACTAATATACAGCTTCTAATATATATATTAAAAAAACAAATATACAGCTCCTAGTAGCTAGCAGCTGCAGGTCGGGTGCAGTGTCGGGCTGCCAGCTTGCTAGCCACTTGTATGTGAGCTTTACCTTATTCCACTGATTTTATTACCCCACCATATTTCAAACTGTTGTTATTGGTAGCTGGGAGTACTATTTAAACTTTTGACTATTGAGAGATTTTAAATTTACTAGTAGTGATCAAAGATTGAATAGTGGCAGTCAACGGTGTTGATGCTCTCTCGGGTTAGAAAACACATTGATTTACTTCCTACGTCTCAAATATTAAGTATTTTTAAAAGTTCTACCAGAAAGTAAGATCAATCGATTAAATATATTCAAATTAAATAAGAGATACCATCTTCATATCAGAATATAGCAATTTTTAGCTATGGTAAGTCCAAATATATATATAAAAAAGTTATATTTTAGAAGGAATGAAGTAATAATGATTGAACATCACTACTACAGAAAAGTTTTTTCTGTATGAGGCCCCCGCTAGATTCCAGGCGAGCCGTAAGTGGCGCCGCCTGGAAAAACCGGTCCACCGGGGCCCGGTCATCACCCGCACGGGATAATCTATTATCCCGTGCGAGCGTCTTAACACGACCGCACGCGATAATCTACCTTATCGTGTGCGGTCGGATTAAGTCGCCCGCACGGGATAATAGACGCTTTACACAACCGCATGCGATGATGTATGCCCCCTATATAAGGTATGGGTGGGCTCTGAAAATTTCTAAGTCCCGGAGAAATTTCTAAGTCCTGCCTCATCTCCTCGCCCTCGCTGCCGGCCGCCTAGCTGGTCCCCTCGACGCCGCCGCCTGCATCCCCTCGCCGTCGGCCTGTCCTCCTCGTCGACCGCTGCTGCCTCCTCTCTTCCTCGCCGACCGCCGCCGCTGCCTCCTCTCCTTCTCTCAAGTGCCGCCGTCGCCGTCCTCGTCGTCGCTGTCACCACCGCCGTCGCCATTGCCGTCGTCGTCCATCGTGTCATCGTCGTCGCCACCACCCTCACTGTCTCCCCTCTACCTCTCTCTTCTCCGGCGCCGCGCCCGAGGAACGACCGAGGAATGGGAATACATCTTCCCGTGCGGTCGGTATAACTGGACCGAACAGGATAATCGATTATCCCGTGCGGTCCACTTAAGTGGACCGCACGGGAAGATATATTTTTCCGTGCGGTTGGGTCGCCCGCACGCGAAAATGTTTATTTTCCTAGACCCCTTGGTGCAGATGAGCAAGACCTTCGCACGAAAAAACGTATTTTGACCGTACGGAAAAACATAATCTGTACTAGTGCATGTTCAGCTGTCTGTTTATAGCGCTGCCCATCAGCCTGTGGCTACTTGCTAGTTCATTAGCTGCAGCAGCTAAGGAGCATGTCAAGCAACAGTGTAATAGGCAACCAAACAGTCCCATTGGTTAAAATGGGTAAGTACGTGAAGAAATAGATATACTGTGAGGCAACATTTAAACGCTAGAAATAGCTATATTCTATGACAGAGAAATTAGATATCACATAATCTTAGAATACGACTTTTATCATAAATTTATAGGTAAATATTTTAAAAGCCGGTAAAAATTTAAATATAGCATGTCTATGGCATTCTATATGTGCTCTCTCCATTCAAAAAATATCAGCTTATAGAGGTTAGTTTTTTTTTACGGAAGGAGTATCAGTTAGCTTAAAAAAGCCCTTAAAGACACATTTGAAATGTAGGATAAGAAAAATGTAAGAATTAAAACGACATGTTTTTCTAATCCTATAAAAATAAAAAAATACAGGAAAGATGAAGAGGATCCCTTTGATACCATCGTAAGAAAAAAAACAAAGAAAGGATAGTTTTTAAGGGATTGAACTTTATGCTGATTTTTCTATAATTGAGTTATAGGAATACAATCTTATGAGAATTTTTTTTATCGTTTCCTACGAATAGTTTCATAGAAAAATTCATAAAAAAATAAATTCTATAAAATACATATAACAATCCATTAATTCAAAAGGGGCCCTAAATGGCGGAGTGATCGACGGTCTGCCGGAGCGAAGCTAGCTCTAGCACACGCTTGGTGGCGAAGATGCCGACCGGCCATGGCTATGGCTTATGGCCAAACTGGCTATCCATCTCGATTTGACTTTCTCTTTCAATCAGGGATCCCCTCGAAGATCGAGGAAGATACTCTACTATACGGAGTGAGTGCTCATCGATCCTGCTGCCGGCCGCCTCAACTAGCTCTACTTGAACCTCTTGCTGCTGCTTTGCTACCTTGCTACGAGTCTACCATTACTTCACTACTCTTTGGATCCACAAATATATGGAATTTCAGGGTTTCAATCTATCCAACCATTTTATTTATCGCTCACTGATAATTACATATCTTTAGTTAGATATGATCTTTTCTAATCAAGTACACATGTAAGTTGCTTCTTCCTGGTTCCTTGCTACTGGTAGCTGCTGTGCCTGCGGCTGCACGCATAGCTCAACCTGCATCTCTCTGCACCGCCAAGCGCCAACTTAGTTTATCGAAACCGATCGATCGATGACAAAGACTAAGTTTAATCTGCTTGCTTTTTAATTCTCAGCTTACTCTTCCGGCCGATCGATTCGTCGACTGTCATCTGTTGTATTTAGCAGCTGATTGATCCGGCTACTGCATGCACGACCGGCCGATGTATATAAGTTTAATTAATAATAATTAATCTATACTAGTTTTCATTAAGTAACTCGATCAGCTCGCTGGCTGGCAGCTGCATGTATTGCCGGCCGGCGCACGTAGATGCACGTGCAATGTCGTCTACTTCTGAGTTCTGACTAAATCCCAGAATATCAGCTAAGCCCATTCTTAATTACAGATAGGTGGTATTTGAATCTTCTTAAGATAAAAATAAAAATTAAGTAAAAATTAAGTATTTCATGTAAAACGAGATAATATTAACATGTGATTAATTGAGTTTTAATTATTACAAACTTGAAAAATAGATTTATTTGATATTTTAGAATAATTTTTATATAAAAAATTTTCGCATAAAATATACCGTTTAACAGTTTGAAAAACATGCCACGAAAATCTATAACTTAATCCAACAGATCATGCATGCATGCGTGATGCGTGTGGACCGCATTAGATAAGAACTTAATTAACCAGGAGATCGATCATAGTCAAATGCACGACCCGTCGATGCTTAATTCGTCTATCCATATAGCTTGATCCATTAATTAATTCAATTATAGTTAAGCTAAGCAGGTCAATTTTGTTTGGCTTGTTGAGCTTGCAAGAGGTAGACCACTTGAGATAGCTAGCTAGCTAGCTAGCTGGAGGCTAGAGCAGAATCTTAGTGATCGATCGAGCACATGAACGTGTGATTGACCGACCGACCACATCATCACAGATAGACTGATCGACTAGTTATATACTTCATACACGTAATTCACACAATATTATATATAACTCACAGTATTATTAGTATTATCTTGTAAAAAAATCAAACCATATTTAATGGATGGATCCATCGATCCATCCATTTTGTTTCCTGCTAAATTCAGTATGATCTCCTACACTTTCTGTAGACGCATGCTGCAACTCATCAGCGTACGTGCACGCACATGTCATGTTTATTTCTTTCTTAATCACAAAATATTTGAAGTACATAGAGTAGGCACGACAATTAGGTAGACAACTAAGGTCGTTAATTGATCAAGCCCGTTGATTTTTGTAGGCGCTTTTGGGCTCGCTGTGATACGTAGTACATCTTTGCATGATTTGCAGCTTGCAGACAGGCAGAGAATGAATCATCAGTAAGAAACTGTAGTGTAAAGTTATTGTCCGCTGAATCCGATCGTCGTCTTCTTCCCCGGCCACGGGCATGTCTGCTGCACACCAGCAAGCAATCTCTCGAGGCCGAGGCGACATTCCTGCCCTGCCGCCCGGTCACTCGGTCAGCCTCATGTCACGTCGAACAATTCAGAGCAATAACCAATACAGTCCTCTTATATAGTCCCCTTCGTCCTCTTCCATCAAATTGATCCATAAGAGTCCTCAACTATACTTAAACTCCAAACTCTCTAGTTTTACAATCGTGGACAACATAGTGGGCATTGTGTGAAATGATCCTAAAACCTACTAAAACAAAAATGGATTGTACTCCTTGCAGACTCTCATCATTACAGTCAGTCCTCCCCTGTAGATTTCCCTTTTGCCACGGCCAAACTCCAACGCCCTGTAAAATTTCCGGGCACACTAACAAAATTGTTGTGTTTAGAGCACCCTAAGCTACAATTATTTTTGTTGCTAGCTTTAGCTTCTAATGCTGACTACCTCTGCTTGCTACTACATAGAAAGGAAATGCCAAAAGTGGCCTCTGATCAGTTCCTCCTATGATGATGCCTCTTCCTGCGTGGTGGTTTCTGCAGCATGGACATGTGATCCATGTCTTGGGGATCTCTTGAGTCGGAGGGAGCTCCTCCTGTCAGCCAGTTCAGTGCCTCTCCTGCAGCGTCCTTCTCAGCAAGCTTCTTGTTGGCGCACGGCTGCCCTACAAACTGCATGCCATTGAACTCCACGGTCGACCTGAAGAGGCTGTTCTTGATTTGCTTCGTCTTGTAGGACGGGTTATCATGCCCAGCCCTAGTGAGAAGGGTCTGGAGCTGGTTCTTAGCATTGTCTCCTCCATTTCCACCACCACCATGGCTCATGGGGGCTGCAGAGAGCATTGTCTTTGCTTTCTTTGATCTTTGCTCTTGTCGACCATATACGAAACGACCGCTGCATGGATCCTCTGTGACAAGCAGTCGAATCACTGACAGAAGCTCTTCACTGGTTTGGATGTCCATCCTCGGGTTTTGGAGCTGTTAAAATCAACACAAAGATTAATTGGTCAAATATCACTAACACATTAGCACAATCGAGGACCTTCAAAATAACTAAGCTGTACAATTTCATATGAGAATGTCTTGTACATTTAAACAAATATACCACATCCTTGAAGGCATTAGCTTTAACAAATGAAATCTGGCAGTCTGGTAGGACAGATTTTGATGCAACTTGAATAGAGGCATTCCAGCGCAAGCATAGTTCATATCCTCCATCAGTAGATATTTTCCATCAAATAAAAGTCAAAGATGACTGTTTTTGGACCATGATGAATTCAACATCCCAATATGTAAATTTAGATCATGGTGAGATCCTACATGGTTACTTTGGCAAAGTGCTACCCCTGCTGACTACGGCCACCCAACAGCATGCAGGTACGAAACAGCACATGTATCTATATCATATAAAATATACAATATGCTACATATAAGTTTTATACAAGATGTCGAGTTGGAGTTGGCAACTGATAACTACCTATTTTGACATTCGACATACCGGCGCACAACTAAGAAACAATAAAGGAATGTAAATACCAATTTAAATGACAGATTAGAAATCAGTCTGCAAGTACCTTGCAACGGATTAAATTATCAAGTTCACTCTTGAGACTCAAGTAAGTCGATGCAAGATCACGACTCATGAAGAACTCAAGATATCCTCCAAGCATTTTCAAATGTCCATCCTGCAGCATGAAGCAAAAGTTAGCCAATGGTACCTTTGCTTATTTCAGCAACAAACAAGTAATTCAAATGAACCTACCAAGCCCCCTTGTTTTATGTTGCCTCCAAAGAGCAACAGTATAGAATCAGATATAGCCGTTGAGTCCCGGAGAAAAACAGAATTCACCTTCACCTTCTCATTGAATACCAGCCAGGGGAAGGGAATCTTGGTTTCTTTTCCATTGACTGAACTCTGAAAACAACAAAAACCAATTAGATGATACTTTCTCACATACATCCATTGCCAGAATTAACAAAGCAACATAGGTTGACCACCAGTGATGATAACTAGATCTAGTAGCTTACCGAGTAAAGCATGACTTGCCCATCCTCCATTGTCTTGAGAGAAATTGATTTCTCCCTGTTCTGTGATTACCAAGAACAACAAAACCAATGATTAGGGAAATTAAAGCATTCTAACATTGACTTATAAGGTTAATATTGGAATCAGTCATCCTCCACACTATATATATATATATATATATATATATATATATATATATATATATATATATATATATCTATACTTGCATCCTAATTCTTCTTTTGATCATAGCTAGAAATAGCTGAACCAGAATAATAATAAATAGAATGATTCTATTAGAATGTGTTTACCCCCCTATTTTGTTCTTCAAATGAAAATTTCAGGACTTGCATACTAACTCTTCTTTTGATCATTACCATAAATAGCTGGAACTCGAGTATAATTAAATAGCACAATTCTTGTCACAGCCTCACAGGCAAAACAAAAGTATACAATGATAACAAAAATACAAGCACGAAAAATGCAAAAGCAGAAATATTAATAAATGATAAAAAAGTAACTCACCACAACAGAGGAAACACCTGGATATAATCCTGCACAAATGACCGCCCGAACTAGATTTTCATCACGGCTCCATTTATTGCACAAAGTCATGTTTTCATCAACCAACCCAGTATCCCTGAGAAGAAAGAGAAATTGTCTCCGAAGGGAATCTATGGCTTTCAAGGTTTGCACAGATAGAAAATTTTTCCAGCAGTAGTCATAGCCATTGCGATCTCTTTCAGCCTCTCTCCATCCTTCGTATGCACGAACAAGTGCAAGGTGATCACTATAGTCCCGGCATGAAAACTGTAATTTAGCAGACTCTGCAAGCTGCATGCAGAAAGATGGCACAGAAATGAAATTTATTACATAGAGACTTCAGAAAAGAAAAGGGCAAGTACAATGAAATAACAAAAAAGGGCACTACTAAAAAGGGAAAAGCAGTATATAACAGAATATACATATTTTTCTGCATTGGGAACACAAAAAACTTTGAATGCATTACAAAAGGCAGTTCAAACTGAAGTTCTAAGAAAGCATTGCTTACATCCTTCTTGTCAAATGGAGTCAAGAATGGATCTCTCACACTAAGTCCCGAAACAATGGTTAATATGGGATCAAGGCAATTAAAAATAGCACCAAAAATCAGCATCTTCCCCAATTTAGGCTCAACTGGAAGCATGGATAAGTGTTTTCCTGGTAATGCCAATCCATGGGTAGTTAGCACATGCTACAAATGCTCAAGATGATTCAATAAAGCAGTGATAAACGGATGATTTAAAGGATGGATCTGATACCTAGAATTGTTAATTCTTCATTACGATCAAACGCTCCAATGACTTTGAGATATTCAATGGCATTTTCTACCTGAAAAAAACCAAATTAATTTATCAAGTCATTCCAAGACACAGGACAGACTTTTGCGGCTTGTGATTAATACAGAAATCAAGTACCGATAGAGACTCAGGTGATTGCAAAGCTCTGGATAAAAATTCAGAGATGCTCCCAAGACGCAAGCTTTTTATTTGCAAACAGAGGGATTGCAGAGGAGTTCTCAGGAGTTCTGGCAACTGATAGTCAGCAAATGCTTCATACACGCATCGTGGATATAGATGGTAACACTCCCCTGGTTGGACTCGACCAGCTCTTCCTCGTCTCTAAATTGTTACAAAATTTAATTAGCCAAAATGATAAGATAGAAGTTGATGATATGCGTGTTGAAGTTAAAAAAATTCTTCATTAGCATATTGATTCCAGAAAATGCCAATTTATTCAAAGTTAAGTGTTACAGAAAAAAATAAAATTAGTAATACTCCAACAAGAGAAAACCACCTGTCTGGCAGAAGCCTTGGAGATCCAGGTCGGAAGCAAACATGGAGTATTGTTCAGTGCATCATAAGATGTCTCTTTTGCTTTGCCACAATCAACCACAAAAACTACATCATTGATGGTAATACTAGTTTCAGCCAAATTGGTAGCAAGAACAATTTTCCTTACACCAGGCTCAGGTCTATCAAATATTAGTTTCTGCACAGAAAAGAGGCAGTAATATCAATATGTGATAACAAATGGTATAAGAGAAGAAATAAATATCATGTGGTGATTTCTGCATATGGCTGCAAATGACCTGAATAGGCTAGATAGCACTAACAGAACCATATCATGGGATGATATGATAATCATGGAGTAAAACATGAGGGAATAGATGGGCTTCAATAATATGTTGAACACATTACCACAAGTTATAAGCCTATAAAACATGACAAATTCATACATTAACTTGGACATAGAAATTCCAAATGCAATATTGTAGAACTGGTATTAGCAAAGCAAGTTATAAGGACTGCAGGCAAGTTTCAAATATCAAACAAGTACTGCCACATGTTAATGGACAACACCTTATCGCTTAAGCACATCAAATTGAAAACGGTAGGCCAATCAATATTCCATTGCTTAAAACAGAGAACTGAGCATGGCTGTGCTAAAAGTAACAATAAACATATAAATTAGATCACCATTGTTGTAATACCTGCTCTGAGCTAGCCATTGAACCATGACATGCAAGCAGTAAAACTTTACTAGGGTCTCCAAGCAATGGGTTTGCTTGCAGCTGCTCTTTCAGTGCATTGATGTCATCCCACCCAGTCATAAATACAAGAACAGCACCAGCTCTTTCCTTTTGACATATATGGCACAAGACATTTTCTATCAAGTTAAAACCAATCGAATCAGGATTCCAACAGGATAGTGAGTCACGAGTTCGTGCACTGTAGTTCCTTAAATCAGCAGCTTGAACCGTATCCTGCTCAAAAGATAAGTTTAGAGGGAGCTCTGAACAAGAAAAAGTGGGCAGAAAAGGAGGGAACTACATACTTCTACAACAGAAGCAATTTGGCTCTTCCTCTTCCTTAGAGCTTGCTTTTGCATCTTCCAACTTTTCTCTTGACCATAGTCATCAATTTGATTGTACGGAGTTAATCTGTGCCCAGTAGCTTCAAGAATATCTTCTAGAAATTGACTCCGAACAGGATATGTGAAACCCTGAAATGAGACGTATGCAACCTATCAGGAGGGCCATCCTAATAAAATGGAAGATGCTTTAATCTAGGCTAGGTTAGGATCTCTCTTATGAATAACCCTACTGATGAGTGAGCAGAGCAAAATGCAGCACGAAAGCAAAATATGAAACAGCCAAATTAGGCATCTCCCAAGCGACCATATCAACCCACATCAAAACATAGTATTGTGAGCATAAAGTGTATGCCAACAAGTTCTATTACTCCCGGTTCCACATGGAAGTTGTTTTAGCCTTAACTCCAAAATGTAAGTCGCATTGGAACTTCTAGGCTCTTTTTTGTATTTCTTCTTCCATGTCTGCCCTTGCCAAGTAAGTGCTACCTCTCTCACGGATAATGAGTCATATTTTCCAGTACTAGAATTGAAGGGCAACAAGTCATTTGAGCTATTTTCTCAATACTTGTATCTGGAATCAAAGGAAGTATCACGAGACAATACAAGTACCAAATATACTGCACCAGTTCTACTGGTGAACAGAGCAGCATCATAGCTGGTATACCACAGAAGCAAATGCCATATCAGTAGAGTTGTCAAGCTGGCAGGTACAATGGGACATTTTTACGGCATTGTAACTTCATTAACAATTCCAACAGAGTTGCAGACCAAGACAGCAGAAAGGATAAAGTAAAGACAAAGACGAGTGAACTCAAAAGGCCTTAAGAAAATCTCTTACAGGTATATGTATCATGGGAGCTCCACCAAAGTATGAAGAGAATAACTCAGCGTTAAGGGTTGCACTCATTAAAACAAGTCTTAGCTCAGGCCGGCGTGGAAGAAGGTCCTTCAGGACAATAAGAAGAAAATCTAGCACAAAGATACAAAAATATTCAGCATAAAATCGTCTACCTGAGTGTCTAGCTATAACTTTTTGAATGCTAGTTTAATTTTTTTATGACGATTGCAGACCTTCATTCATGCCACGCTCATGGATTTCATCAACAATAACATGGGTAACACCTTTCAAGTTTCTATCCACCAGCAATCTCCGCAACAGAACTCCAGTAGTACAGAAAAGAAGGCGTGTGTCCCGTCCTTTCATTCCTTCCAACCGAACTTTGTAGCCAACCTAAAATAAGACTCCTTAATAAGGGCTGAGATAATAAGAATAATAAAATCACAAAATTCTGCGAGAAACATTAAGCTGAGGCCAACCCTCTCGTCAGATCACCAACATGAAAGAATGAAGGAAAAAAAATGCAGCCAGGCATAAGAAAGCATATTATCCCAATAGTATAGCTGATCCAACTGCAGAATTGAACTAATGGCCAACCATTAACCAATAGATCAAAGATAGCTTTTGGATAATGCACATGTTGTACAGATTCCCTAATGGCAACCATAAGCAGTAGTCCCAGCATGAAAAAAAAAGTGTCACTCCATCAGTACAAGTAGGCAGTAGCTCACCGATTCACCAATTTTTTCTCCTCTTTCAGCAGCAACTCTTTCAGAAACAGCTATGGCTGATATTCGTCTTGGTTGAGTGCAAATAATACTGCAAGTGGCACCACGAGCAGCATCTATTTCAGACTCTAAAATGTACTGAGGTAGCTGTGTTGTCTTACCACATCCTGTTTCACCTGAAACTACAACAACCTGTTCATCAAAAAGAATATATGTCAATGCTCTTATCTCAATAGAACTACTCAAAAGATTTTGCCTATGTACTAACATATCAAGATATATTTGTCAAAATTGCTCTCTCAAGTAAAAAATAATATGATACATTGGCTTTCCAACATACAGAACTTCAATGGTCATTCAAGTTTTGGATATTAAGTAGAAAATATTGCCCTTTACATGAGAATATTAGTTCAGTATGATTACAGTTTGGAAAAATACCATTCAATGTGAGGATGATATTTGAGCCCTGGGGCAACAGATACATCAATGAAAAGATGGATGTCACCGACTAGTTGATATCTGTGATTTACTCAGTAATCTCCTTTTTACATTTATAAGCATATTAATTGGTGTTGAAGCAGTAAAATTCCTGGTCTGGTTAGTGATCACTTAGTTAAACACTCATGCACATATATGTATAACTTCCTATTTACTTTCATGAACAAAATAGTTGGGTTTTAAAAATCCATCAATGACCAAGGTGCAAACCCAAAATAGTTGGGTTTTAAAAATCCATCAATGACCAAGGTGCAAACCTGATTGTAAATCTAGCAATCCCTCCATTCTCAAATGCTAGGCAGTATTCACAACCAAGCAAATCAATTCAGACAGAATGTGACCAAAGTATAATTTAATTTATTAGAAGAGCATAAATAAAGTAGTAAAAGCACGGCCATAAGCAGAGTCAATAGGGCCATAGGGGTAGTCTTTTCTTCTTATTTTGGGAGTAGAAGGGAAGAAAATGACAAGTATTTACTAAATAAACTCTTTTTTCTTTTTCAAAAGCGCTAAGCATTTGAGAACAAAGGAAGTATCTATTAGTCAACTACAAACACAAATCTAAATAAGAGCAGGACCTGATTCTGAGCTATAGCTTCCAATAATGTTTGCCTTTCTTTATAAGCAGGAAGACTGCGACGAAATTCCATCATGCTTTGGCCATCATGTGATTCCTGAAAAAGAGAGAAGCTTTATGCCTTTAACAATACAACGCACTAATCTACACTGGTCACTGCATCCACTGGAATCGATATATAACAAAAGCAGTGGGGAAAATGTGTATCGAATAAAACATTCTAAAGCAAATTTGACTACAGCATGACATGGTTAATAATGCAGAATTGCACAAAGAAAAATAATCCCTCTATCCAGAAATTCAAATAATTGATGCATACAACATTACTTAGGTTCAGGCGTGGGCATATGGAAATAACATAGCTGATCTGTTATCAGTTATCAAGAGTATAATTTAGTATGTTTATAATATATTGAAATATCCCCAAACATTATGAAAGAAGGGGTCGAAGGTGCATCTGACTGCAAAGCATGAACTGCAACATATAATATGAAAGGAGGAAGCAACCACTAACTTGCCATGCAACCAATCGACTTAACTACAGAATAGATACACAGTTATTTGCAAGTATGTTGTGATCCATTTCTGAACTTTACAATTAACCATACGTTTTCACTTCAAATGGATAGATCCTCACAGAGTAAGCATCATGGTAGAAAATTTCTAATACAATTGGAAAAAGCTAATAAAAAAATCTGCAAGTAGTATACTGCATATAATCAAACCTGCCATGCTTCCTGTTGATTACGCAACTGCAGGCTTTTCCTTCTTTGTATTCTCTCTATCACAGCACTGGTTGAGGTCTGATTATCTTGCTGCTCCAAGAAGCTTTCATCAGTTGCAAAACTGTCTGTGCTACTTGACCTTGAGAAAGCAGCATTAGGAAAGCTCCCACTGCTTGTTCTCTTCCGTGCAAGATAATCTGAAAGCAAAGCATCAACTTCTCTTTGCAATCCAGAAGGTATAGACACCTGTAGAAAGTACAAAACGAATAAATTAGCCAACATTAATGTGCAGCTCATGCAGATAGCACACTCAAACCCTTGAGGTCTCTTTGAGATACAATCAACATACCTCTCGTTGTGGTCTTTTGTCGTCAAGGTCTGATCTATAATTAGGCAATGGAACCTTACTAAACACAACAATCCTAGAATACTGACGGCTGCAATAACATAGAATTATCATCAGATAGGTGGTAAAGCATATGTGGTGTTAGGATATCAGAGGGGGCAACGAAGTACCTGTACAAACCCATTCGTTCGGCCAGTTGGGAAAGTTGTTCAAAATCACGTCTGTCCTTTCTTTCCCTAGAGATAACCTCTTGCTCATCTTCGTTACGAAGAAGCATGTGCAGTTTCCATTTCCATTCATCAATATTATCTAAAGTGGATCCACCCTGGAAATATTATTTAAATGCAACTGTAATGCTTGATTCATCCATAGAAGCTCAGTACCAAACATTTTAACACACAAAGAAATAGAAAAGAAAGCAATCTTGACTCTAAAGATCCATAACACATGGGCCATTTGTAGTTGGCTAGTTGCACTATTTTGTCAAGTTCTGCTGAAAACACAGGGAAAAAAACAGCCTCTTATCTTGGGGAAACATCCTTTCTGTTTTCCTAATTTTGGCAAATATTTCTCATGACAATTTATGATAAACAGCTTAATCAAACTTGAGACCTATCCCCAACATACAAAAACATCTAAAAGGGCATTTCAATGTCGAGTTAAGAGTGCACGGTAAGTGTAATACTGTAACATATACTGACATATAGTTAAACCAGTAATACATTTAAGCAACTAGTAAGACTGCAAGACACATCAACACAAGTTAATGTGCCAAGCAGGTGTACAAATACGAAGTCAAATGGCCAACCTCTCAGTTGTTTCTGTTGGCAACGTCGTTCGCACAGAGAACAGCTAATGGTGAGTACCCTTACTATCGCTCGCTAATCGCGTCTCTACTGCATAGGCACCCAAATTTGCGAGGAAAGGATTTTGAGTTGCGTAGTTTAGTGTAACCGAGTTCTAATTATCCTATTCCATAATCCATATCACTACGTGAGTCATACTTACAGCAGAATGAGTTTGATCAACGCACTCACCCTACTCGAGACGGAGGTGCGGTCCATCTCCCGATCCGAGTCATCCTCAGAGAAATCGTCGTAGGCGTACCGGGCGTACCCGGCGCTCCGCTGCCGGAAAGGCTCTGGCTGCCGTCGAGGGGGAGGCGTCGCGCGCCGCGGCTGTCGAGGCGGGGACGGCGGGGGGCTGAGCGAGCGCCCGTCCGCCCGCCACTCGGGCGCGCGCACCGGCTGGGCCTGCGCAGCCGCGGATGGCGGCGGCGCGAGGCTGCCGTTGGTGGACGCGATGACGGAGCGGAGGCGCCGCATCGGCGGGACGTAGACCCCGCTGGTGCTCATGGAGGCGGAGGTGGAGGGCGGGGAGAGGACGGTGGTGCCAGTGGCAGGGGTGTTGCGTGGGGGAGAAGGATTAGGGTTCCGGGAGAGGAAAAGCGGGGAGGGCATGATCAGCGGGCGAGGCCGGAGGTGGAGGCGGAGGCGGCCCCGGAGGCAGGAGGCCAGGAGCATCACCAACCGCGCCGCCGCGGCAGTAGGGCCAGATATATCATGCAGCGCCTCCGCTCCCTCTGTTTCTGGAGCGGCGGCAGCGGAAGCGGGAGGACGACTCGAGGGTTCAGGAGGGATCGGCGCCGCTGTTCCGCCGGGGTTTGAGGAGGGTTTTGGGCGGAAAGCTCCGGTTCCGGCGAGAGACGGCGGCGCGGGGTTGGGGGCTCGGGGCGTGGCGGCTGTGAAGGGGGAAAGAGAGAGAGGAATCAGGGAATGGATGGGGGAGGCGGGTGCGGGTGCGGGTGCGGGTGCGGATGTCGGTGAGAAAAGGAAAGGGCAGTCCTAAGCAGTGGGAAATTTGTGTGACTGACATGTGGGCTGCTCTATTCGACGTTTCGCTGCAGCGCGGGCCCATTCCCGCCCGAGGGTCCTGGTGTATCGAGACGAGGGCCACGTGGCCTCTGTTGCAACGTCGGTAATGGACGGCTGCTTGGGCCCGGTATGGTCGCAACTTGGCGAGCCCTGATAGGATGAGCAGGTGGGGCCCACCAGGATACGCGAGATTTCTGTTCTTTTTTCCTTTTAATTTGAGAGTTGGGCTGGAAGCCCAAAACAATAGCCCACCCGTGGCTAGTCGGCCCTTTAAACAGTGAATCAGAGAAGTAGCCTGCATCGGTAATTTCAGAATGCTGCCAGTTTACCCCAACAGAAATGAAATCTCTCTCTCATAGTCTCATGGCCAAAAGGCATATGCATACAGTAAAAGCGTGCTATCAAAATAGTGTTTCAGAGTCATACAGCTCTCTAAGGTTTCTCCAGTGCTAACGAAGCTAACAATCGGCGGCACCAAACATACTCTGGTGATTATTCACTCCAGTGTTCAAAAAACAGTGACACGAAATGGCATGTTGTATATCAAGGAAGTCTCTTCTGCCGCATCAGTAAGTGTAGCCCTTCTGGAACATTCCCTTCTTGGCCTCATCGCTCTCACCCTCGCCAGTGTAGCGACCCAGCTGAGCCAGCGAGTTCGCCTTGGCGCGCACAAGCAGTGCCTTCTGCGCAGCCTCCACGTTCTCGGGGCGCCCCTGCCATGTCTTCAGCACTGAGTTCTGGAGTGCCCGGGCGTATGAGAAGGACACATGCCATGGGTTCGGTTCTTGGTTCATCGCGTTCAGGTTCAGGGTTGCCTCCACCTCAGATTGTCCGCCTGAAAGGAACTGGAGAAAACAAAATGAACCAAGTTATACATTTCTTACTCCGTTCAGTTGGTTTCGAATGGAGACGGTACAGAAGATAAAATTACATTGAGAATTAAGAGATAAGAAAATACCATGATTCCAGGGACAGCAGGTGGCACTCTCCTCCTCAGCATTGTCAGCGTGTTCTTCGCAATGGCTTCTGGAGTGGCCTTCTGCTTGTGTTCAGCTCCAGGGGTCACCATGCTGGGTTTCAGCAGGATACCCTCAAAAAGTACATTGTTTTGGGCCAAGTAGAAGAAGACCTCAGACCACACTTTCTCTGCCACTTCAAGAGTCCTCTCGATCGCATGGTCACCATCAAGAAGGATCTCTGGCTCAACAATGGGCACTAAGCCGTTGTCCTGCAGGTCATTTCGGTTAAAACATGATGAGCAAATAGCAAACTACTTGTGACATGTGAGGGACACAGAGCAAATAGAGCATATATGCAGGTTAGCTGACAAATGTGTTGAAATTATATGATGTGGTGTATATTGCATCACTTTTGTTCAATTTCAAAACATTTTAGATGGTGTCAACAAAGAAAGAAAAGAAAGTGTATAGAACAGTATTATAGATTGAACAAAGGCACAAGCTCTTTCCTCCAGCTTTCTGCATGAGTTTAACTTGATCCTTACCAATGTCATGTATTTGTTTGTATGTGCAGTCACTGTGCATAATTGATGTATACAATTTCAAGGACAGTACATGTGCTCAACAATTATGAATGAGGACAGGTTACTATTATCAAAAGCGTTTCAAATATCAAAATATGACCATAAACAAATAAGGTTGTTCATCAAGGGCTCAAAGAGCACACCATCAAACTAAAGCATTGTAGTTGGAAGTGAATATATTTTACCTGAGCAATGGCGGCATATCGAGCAAGCCCCCATGCCGCTTCCTTGACCGCTAATGCAGAGGGACCACAAGGGATGCTGACAACAGTCCGCCTGGAGAAGAACAACACACCAAACAAGTTTAGAAAAGTATATGCCAATAAAATTAGCCAGGGAATACATAATGAGTATGAACTAACCACTTTGCGAAGCGTGCCCCCTGCTTGTAGTACTCAGCACACCTTGAAGCCAAACCATCTAGACCTTGGCACCAGGATTCATTGTTGGACCCAGGCAATGGAACCAAGCCCTGTTTGACACAACCAAAACCATGAAGTAGTAAGAATGAATGCTAAAACTGTCTTGATTAATATAATATGACGATCATCAGATCATGGCATGCATACCTTGTCGACCTTGATACCAGGCATGATATTCTGATCCTTCAAGCAGTCAACAAACTTCTTACCATCAGTGGTTGACTGATAAAGAGTTTCCTCAAAAAGGATAGCACCAGAAATATATTCACCAAGACCAGCGGTGGTCAGTAAAAGCTGCCTGTAAGCCTGGCGGTTAACTTCTGTGTTGTCCAAACCAATGGATGCTAATCTCTTTCCGCATGTGGCATTCGACTCATCAATTGCCAGGATACCACGCCCTGGGGAAGCAACAGATTTCTGCACATATAGAAAGTTAGAAACATTAGTTTAGTAGCAATGAACTATAGGAAGTCAACAGAAAAAAAAAATAATTGCAGCCAAGAAGCAAGTAGTGAGAAAATAAGAATGGCTTAGGATCCACGGTTGAAAAAACCCAACTCACTCAATCATACAGATATAAGTGAAAGCTCGACCATTTAGCCAAATTACATGACAAGAAATTGTATAGACCATGACTTAGTGAACCATTTCGGTGACCCTTGCAGTTTGAAAATTTATGTTCAGAGCAACACTAATTTTCCATTATCTACTTCAGCCCTTCCTAGCAGGACAATTTTATCCAAAAACTCAAGCTCAGCTTAACATACATCTAAAATGCCAACCCAAAAACAATCATCCAGGATCATTTTAAACCGAACGAATCCATGACTGAATCAAAAAGTTAACCAGACAGCATCAATACAGCCCACAATTCATATCATTATCCACTAGAACCACAAGGTTACCAGGATCAGTAAACAAGGCAGAAGCATTGTCAAAACAAGATTTACCACTGGACAAATCGCACAATCAGCACATAGTATGATAACAGCCAACTATTTCAACAAATGCCACTGGTGTGTCTGCATGAAACCAGTATCAGTAGAATTGACTCGATTCGATTGACCAGATTTAGCACAACCTGATTTGGGATGGTACAAGTAGCAAGTGATAAACTGGAGCTACGGACTATTCACTACCATAGCTCCACACCGCATAGCTTCACATCCTAAACACTCCAACTTCATTAGTACAATTTTAATTTTGCATGAAAAAAACTGAAACGATCACAGAAGCTTTTGTTCAAGTAAAACTCTTGTCAGGATTATAAACTGTCCAAAATATCTGCACGTTGTTGCTATTTCACCAAATCACCTTGTGCTTGTAGATTTAACAGATACTTGAATTCATTCAGCTGATCCAATATAGTCTCGATTATTTTCCCCAACACAACCCCCCAACCCTACTGAAAAGTCCCCACCACAAATCTCTAGATACCAACAAATGGCGCCATCATAGATCGGCACATGCGACACGAGCAACCTCCAAAGGATAGATCCTTTCAAAGGCGACCGACTCCTAGAGCAACAAGTACCGAGGAAAAGGACGAAGATGTGGTAGGGTTTGGTGGGGGTTGGGGGGGAGGGGGGGGTGGCGCTCACCGCGGTGGAGACGAGCTCGTCGGCGTAGGAGCCGGCGGCGGCGCGGATCACCGTGGCACGGCGGGGCGGCGCGGGGCGGCGGCCNCAGGTGGTGGCGGCGGGAGAGCTGAGCTTGGCCGTCACCATCGCCATTGATCCGCCGCGGCTGCGTCTGCGTGCGAATGTGCGATCGCTTCCTCGCTTTGCGGCGTGTTTGGAGTTGAGACGCGACGCGACGGCGACAAATAGGAAGTGGGTTGGTGGCACACGAGAGACAGAGAGAAAGTTGGAGGGCTTTTATGAATAAAAACTCCCTCTCTTTTCTTCATATCTTCCTCAAGCCCCTGACCAACTTTTCCAGACCATAAAACATTAAAAATGATACGCATAAGATGCTCCATAATTAAGAAAAATAAATAAATAAATTTGAAAAATAGATGTGAGCAAATAATCAAATTTGGTTGATAAGAAGCTTTTCAAATTTTAAAGGAGGAATTGGTGAGAACTTGACCGTAAATAAGGAGTAACGGAAGGGGCAAAGTGGAACATGGTACTCTCCGCCGCCAGCGGGGCCGGGCGGATCCACCGAGGAGTCCAGAACTCCAGATGCGGCAGTGGAGGAATTACGGAAGTGCCCCTCCTCACTTCATTGCCCAATTCCCCAAACAGGGCCCAACTGTGGCGGCTCCATTGAGGCCCATCTATAAGGATGCCTTTCAGCTCAGCCCATGAACTGTTGGGCCATCAATCTGGTCAGAGATTATTGGGCCATCAGTCTTAGTACAGTACTGAGAGGATTGAAAGCGACGTCGATTCAATTGGAAGAAAGCACAGCAATAAATAAATCAGAAGGGTCTAAATAAACTAAACAAAAGATATAATTCTTATTTACATATATATGACAAAAAAAATTTAATGATGATTTTATAGGGGCTTCTATAATCTTATTGTCAGTAGCAGAGACCTGAGTCATCACCGTTTTCATGCTAGATTCGCCCCCGATAGCAACAGCTAGGCATGGGCATGGCCGATGCTCGGCCGGCCGGCCGGCAAGCCGGCGGTGGACGGGCCATACGTGGCTGCCGGCGGAGCGACAGGGTGAGCTGCTGCTCTCACGGTCGTCCGGGGAGATGAGACACGTAAGCATGTGTACGCGATCCGTATAGGGACGTACAGGAGAAGTACAGCGAGTCAGACGCAGACAGATGCATGCAGGCAGCATATGCATGTGTAGATGTAGTGTATATCCTTGGAATACATCAGGACATGTATGCAGGGTAGCGTGATCTATCTCGCCTCGAGCGAGCAACGACACATGATCTGTGATTTAATTTGTCATCTTCCCCGATCGATTAGACGATCAGTCGGGGAATCTCTCTCCAAGCATGCAGTTGCAGAGAGAGTAGTTGTTGCTGCTGCTGCGTCTAGCTAGTACGCAAAGTACAAGGGAGACAGCAAAATTGACATACATGCATGCATATCCATGCAGTTGTAACAGGAGATCGATCGATTAATCGAGCCCTACTACAGCTAGCTATAGATCGCCCTGTTCTGATCGATCGATGTATTATGTGTTACAAGCTGTACGACCTGCCAAGCTCGATCCGCCCATTCATGGAAGTCACCTAGCTGCATGCCAATTTTGCATATACTTATCATTCATGTGCGGAAACGACAATGCATGTATATAATTCACACACCAACTAGTACTACACAGGAGCTAGCTCAAGCAAATCATAATTCAGACAAGCGTGCGCTTGCATGCATATATATGTTTGCTACTAATATGCAAACAAACAAGGGCGACCTAACTATAGGTAGCTGTTCTCGTATTGATGACAATTAAATTTCCTCTAATTTCTAGTCCCCTATAGGCCTCCTTCGGTTAATTATAAGGTTTTTAACGGGAATTAACCGAACAAGTCCTTCATAGAATTAAGCCGATAATCGATCGATACACACAATTGTGTATTGAGTTGACAATTAATTTCCCTGTAATTTAATTGTAGGGTTTATACGAACATGATGGCAAGTAGTAGCAAGGTGTCGGATGAGTCGATCCACGAGTGCCGGGGAACACTGCTCATAACATGTCATGTCATCGTGATTATGAACATGACTTGCAAGCCCAACATATATAAGTAGCTAGCTACATGTTCATTCAGCTCGATCAAGGAGAAAAAAAATCTCTAGCTACTACTAAATTAAAATCCAGTATGTCATATCTGTTTATTTGCAGGCAGGGCTGACCCACGTGTCAATGTCCCATCTTAATCGTCATTAATTAGGCTGATCAAGACAGATCCATGGCCGTGTCTTCTAAAAGGTCAGCACATACTAATGTACATCGATTCATATGTATACGGTATCTATACATGTAGAGATCATCACTGTGATGGCCCCTGATGATGATCATTCGCAGTGTCATCGTCAATACCAATATATCGATGGATCGGGGCCATGGCCGGCCGTATTCATGGCTGGTGGCTGCTGCTGCAAATGAATCTCTTCCGATGCATATATCGACAAACACACGCAAACAGATATGGCTTGATCGATCCATCCAAATGATGATATGCCATATCGATCGCAATCTATGCAGTGTGTACATCTGATTTGGCCACTAGTCTCGTCAATGTCACTCCCATTGCTGCCGCCGTAATTCTCGACCCGGATCGACAAACGCATGCGTACACGACAGACAAAGGTCGATTTTAATCTGCTTTAATTTAGGGCATGTACAATTATATATCAGCTGCAAATATGGGTTTTATTGAGATGCACTTAATAGTATAGTGACAAAAAAAATATGTGGTTTCAATTCTGAGGTCTCGTGTTCAATCTCTAATACACGGCCATAAATTTTTTTAAAAAAAATATTTGGAAGGATGTTTCAACCTTCAAATCTCTCTTTTTTTTAAGTATGGGTTCTATCATCAGCCGTAAGTAAAATCTATTCATGTTGGATTTTCACTTCCGTGGAAGAAAGAGAAAGTAAGAGATATGTTAATTTGTTGTCGACCAGAAGAGAGGGCAAGGAGGCGTTACGGACAACAATTTCCCCGTTGTAACCGAGCACCCTCATATCCTTGTGTTTTTTAGTAGGCTGCTGATCTGATACGCCAAGTGCACGGTAAAATGAAACGACTGCGAAACTTAATTAGCGTAACAGACACCCTCATTGTACATCATATCATGTATTGGTCTCATTGTACATATGTGTATTGGTACATCATATGTTCTCTAAATGACGTGGAAGAAAACTATATAACCTGTATTGATTGATTTGGTTTTGATTTAAATCAAGGTAAGATCATGTATACTACTCCCTTCTTTTTCCAATACATGTTGTAATTGACATTTAGATATAAGTTTGATCATTTGTTTTATTAAAAATCTAATTATATTTCTTATTTATTTTAATAACTAAAGGTATTTTAAGTATGATTTATATTTTTACATATTTAAAAATAATAAATAAGATGAATAGTTAAACCATATATTAAAAACCAAGGACATCGTATATTAAAAAATGAAGGTTATAAAATAAAAGTTAAGCTCGAGCCCTGTTACAATTTAGAGGTGTCTTACGATGCACTCTACGGGTTGTTGAATCAATACAGACCGTTCATCCTTTCCAACCAATGAATCATATCTATTTATGTTATCATTGTTCTCCGTTATTAGTAGTAGAATTTATAAATCAACGATTGAGATTACCCTTTTCTAGATAACGTGGTTGAGATTACCCTTACTGGTGATAATATTTACGGTGGACAAACATGGACAAGTTTATGTGCTAATCGTTCAAGTGATGGCAAGATTATAATATTAACTCTGAATATACAGCTTGAGATATAATAACGCGCAAATTTTTGCGCGTTCGTCAAAAAAATATACAGCTTGAGATATACACAGATTGATTCATAGCAATTATATAGTATATCACTGACGAGTGAGGACCAGCAGTTCTATTTTTAATTACACTGGCATGCTTGGATCTTCTTCTTCGATTAATATATTTAGTCAAGAGAAGTACAGTTACTGACATCAACATATTTCCAACTCCAACATAATGCATATTGCTGGTGAAGAACGCCCCCGCTCGATCGTTATGCCAGCTCATCGGTGACTCCAGCTTCTTCATCTTTGCGAGATGCATCTTCTTCTTGTCCGAGCAGACGCCTCGTGATGTCGTCATTTCCTCCTCCCTGCACCGGCTGGTCCTGCAGGTTGTTGTTCTTGCTCTTCTTCTCCTCGCTTTTGCCCCACAGCACGAAGTACAGCCCGATCACAATCAGCACTGCTCCGATGATCCTGCCAATATTGATTTTTACAGTCCAGCAATCGATCGATGAGATATGTCAGAGAAAGAAATGCACCTTTTTACTGAATTTTCTGTGTAATCGTCTTAATTTGTCAGATTTTTCTATCTGTGGCTATGGCCTTACCCTCCTGAGTACAGCTGGTCTCCCAGAATGATGGCGGCCATGACGGCGACGGCGACGGTCTGGACCGGCTGGAACACGGCGGTGAACAGCGGCCCTCCCCTGTCGATGCACCATATCTGCAGAGCAAACGCCACGCCAGATGCCACAAGACCCTAGCACCAAAAAGAAACAGCATTTAATTTCTCATGATTTTGCATATATAGATCTCGAACAAGACGATATGTTGCAGCTAGGCACTTACAGCGTAGAGGATTGTGAACAGTTCGCTTCCAGAGTTCACCTTCCATCTGCTCAGGTCTTCTTCAGTGAAGGCTGCAATGACCAGGAACTGGAGGAGCCCAAAGATGCAGGTCAGTGATAGAACTGACAGCCTAGCTGGGTACCTCTTCAGAACTGGCACCTAATGACAAAACAAACAAGATTCACATAAGTCAATCAATACACCACGCAAAGTAAGTTCAGACATGCAGCAGACCATAGTCATCGATCCAACGTGCATGCATGAGAGACTAGCAATCTACCTGAAGAACCATCCATCCAGACCATGAGAGGCAGTGGCCAAGGATGAAGACGCAGCCCAGAGTCCAGTTGAGGATGAGGCTAGAGGAAGACAGGGACTTGATGTTCAGATTGTGATTGAACAGTGGTAGGCCCTTGTAGAGAGTTATCACTGTGGCGCCACCGATACTCACCACCGTGCCCACCACCTTCGCTACCCCATGCTTCTTGCCTAGGTCTACTTGCTCAAGCCTGCATGCATGCACACAAACATGTACATACAGCTTAATATTCAGTGAAAACTCAAAAGTGCATGCATGTTAGTATATATCTTACACTGAAATTATCTTCAGTGTATAAATGATCACCTGAGGACAGCAGCCATGGCAAATGTGATGGCAGGAACTGTGTTCTGTATTGCAGAAGCATAAGTTGGTGAAAGGTGATACAGCCCTAGGAGGTAGAAACCTTGGTTTGCAGTTATCCTGAATGATGATACGGAGATTCAGAAACTTCAGTCCGAGTATATATGGATATATATAGAGCAGAGAATATGGTAAAAGAAATCAATCTACTTACCCACACAGTGCTAGAAGAAAAAACTCCACCAGCAAAGAGAAGGTCAGTGGTGGTCTATCTTTCCTGAGAGAAATCGTATATGAAAAATAGACAATCAACAACTATATATATATATACACACTTTTGAGAAGATGAAGCAATTGATTAATGTTATGTCAAAAGAATGCACGTATTTACGCACTTCTCGAGGAAGTAGGCAAAGGGCGCGAGCAAGGCGAGGGAGATGAGGTTCCTATAGACGATGAACACAATCTTGCTGATGCCCATGTTGAGTGCTGCCCTGCTCACAATGTGGAATCCTGCAAGCAGGAACTGCAGGGCCAGCACTCCTATGAACAGCTTCACCTTCTCATGTACCACTGCTGCAGCTGCCTGATCCCTCCCCATATTGAGTCACTACTCCTTACTCTCCCTACTTTTGCTACTTAACTAGAAATGCAGTGATGCTAGTAGTGGCCTAGTGTTACTAGCTAAGCTGTTGCTTGTGTTTTTGAGAGGAGTGCAGGGTGTGTGTGTGTATATATAGAGGGTTTTGTTACTCCTGAAGCACATGAGGGGATATGGTCCTATAGGCTATAGAGACCTCTCAATTGCATGAATGCAATGTGCTAATAGTATTTTGAGTACAATTGCCTAATTGCAGCACATGGTGTAGTGTTTTATTACATCATGTTTGCGCCATATTAGCAACAGTAGAACAAGTGTTAATTAGTACTACATGTATTTTTTGCTGTATGCATGCACACGTCATTGTAATAGAGATACTGCAGCAAAAAAAATTCCAGGAACTGTTCAGAACTCGTGTTTATCATACATATCATTGATCCATTGGAACAGACTTAACTGTGACCTACAGGAAGCATAAAAACCAGAAGTTACACCTATCATATAAGCAGGCTATGCAGTTAAGGCAACATCAGAAGAACATCCTAGTTTCCTATATGCTGAATGCTGATAATGTCCTTTCCCTTTTAATTTCTTCCCTCTGTCGGTATGACATTTTTTGACTTGATGTTCTTGGTGGATTTGGATTACTGTATGGTATGGGGGAATAATTTGGAAATATGCATATGGTTTGATATATATATGGGCAGTGGGCTCCTGACAGGTAAGCCTGCTGGGCTGTAGTGTCCTGAGTTTCAAACATGCAATCAGTGAGGAGGGCTCCCTTGTATCCCTGTTCCATCCATGTCTACTTAAATGCGATGCTTCTTACATCTTTCTCGTTTTTCTTTTTTAGTTTATCTTTGTTCATCATATCGTGATTCTCTCGAGCTATCTTGATCACGACCTGTTTGATTGATGAGATGGATAGCAAAAAAATGGCTTGTGTTCATGATTATTTTTCTCCTTGATTGTTGACTTTTGTCAAGTAGAATTACAAAAGGATTACAGGAAATGGGAAATGCAAGTATATATGCTGTATTCAGAAATTAGAATTAAATGAGCCAGGTTGGAATTTGGTTGCCACAAAATTCAGGCTATCTGATGGCAGACAAGACACTATTGCAGCACACAAATGTAAAAAATCAGGTTTAACTCACAACCTTGGCATCCACACTAACAACCATAATTCAGCAATCCTGAATAAATAATTTTTTATCCTAAGGAAAGAAAAAACATACCTCTTATTCGAATTTCACAAAAGCATACACAACATTCCATCCACTCCTATAGTTCTCAACTTAAGCTTCAGTACGTCTCCATTAAACTGAACCAGGGCTCTCTGCTTCTGCCATTATTCAGAAGAACAAAAAAATCATCCGGCACCTGACATTCAACTCTAATTCTGAAATCCAGCAAAACTTCAATGAGATGAAATTAAACTCCTATTAGCAATTCATCAATGAGAACTTGATGAATCATCAGGCATATGTACATCCTGGACACACACCATGAACAGGCAAGCAGACACACGTGTGGACGGCGACATGACAAACCTGTTGTCGATCACCTACACTACGACAAAACCCACCCTCTCCTCTCCTTTTTCTTCTACTCTTTCTGCATAATTGCATTGCATTTGCATCAGGTTTAGGTACATGATTTTGATTAATTAAGGAGAGTCATGGTTGCTGAGGTGGTGCATCCAGTGCAGGCCATCTTTCTAGACCATCCTACTCCATAGGTTGGGGTGCTGCAGCACATGGTGTGTGGACCTGACTGAATGAACACCTCACAGCACAGAATGTACATACTCCTCAGACCAAACTACTTTAGCTTCATGTCTATGTTTAGAATCAGAGCCTAGTTAGTGATAGCAGGGACCCCATGGAGATTTAATGGTGATCAGCGTATGATTCTGGTGCGGTACACATGATTTGATGACGATCACATGCACCTGATTTGGTGGTCTATCCTTGTAACTGCATTTAAGAACACATTGTTCTTCTCATGTGGGTTTTATTGTACTGTATCCACTGTTTGCAACCTGACTGGGAATCTGGGATGTACTGATGCATGCATGTCTGATGCCTGGAAGTACCAGTCAGAGTCTAACTTTATTTGTTGGTTTAAAAAGAATTGATGGGGACATGCATGGTAATGATGAGAGATTTAAGAGGCTGCTAAAACTAATTGAAGCACACACAAAAATGAGGTCTTTCTTTATCTTCAAAAAAAAACTAATTGAAGCACACACAAAAATGAGGTCTTTCTTTATCTTTAAAAAAAGCTAGTTTAAACAAGTTCATCCATGGATCCTTATGTATATTTCAGCTAAATATTGGAGCATACAAGTAACCTATGCTTATAATATACTCTCTCCATTTCATATTATAAATAGTTTTGATTTTTTTGAAGTCAAACTTTTTAAGTTTGATCAAGTTTATAGAAAAAACATAACAATATTTTTAACACAAAATAAACATACTTTCAAATGTTAGATCTAATTGAACTAATTTGATGTCATAGATGTTGCTATATTTTCTATAAACTTAAAGAAGTTTGACTTATCAAAAAGTCAAAATGAAGGAAGATATAGTAGTAGTACTATCTATGTTAGGGGTTCTAGCTAATTAACTTATTAAACATGAAGACAAACAATGCTGAACAAACCCAATTGTTGGAGAAGTTCGTTCAGATATGATCACCTTATACACTGATTCAGTGGCTGGATCTCAATTAGTACTGAACTAGTGATTGTCATGGGCCTGTGCACACCGAGTCACCGAGGCGGAGGACGCAGGTAGCGGCGGCAGTTCGCCGGAGCTCGGAGGGAGGGGGTTGAGTCTCCGGCGCCGGCGTTGATGGAGTCGGAGACGTGGAGGAGGAGGCAGCAGTTGGCCGGAGCCCCCAGGGAGTATCCGGAGCCGCCGCCGTTGAGGGAGACGGAGGAGGCAGCAGTTGGCCGCCGCGGCGGCGAGGCGACGAGTTCTCTTCTCCATGGGCTTACCTCTCATGAACTACTGGGCCTTGATAAGTCTAATGGATTATCGAGCCCACGAGCCAGATGAGCAGTGGGCCCACGTCGTCTGACAGGTAGTCCCATCAAGTGGGCCCCACCACCACCTTTGCTGCGTGTCCCCCATAAGCGCACCCCGCTCTCACTGCTTCTGGGCCCCACATGCTCAGACCTCACGAACCCTGTGCACGTAGCAAAATTTCCCCATCGTCTCCCTCCTCGCCTCTTCGCGCTCGCGCCATCTCTCCTCTTCTCTCTCTAAACCAAAACCCCAACCAACCCCGCAAAACCCTACCTCCTCCGCTCCGCTTCTCCACGCGGCGGCCGTCGGCGCCGCGGCGGTGGGCGGGCGGCGGCGCGATGGTCGTCTCCTTCGGGGTGTCCCGTCCGGGCCGCCGTTTCTACCCTCCGCCGCCTCCACCCGCGGCCGCAGCAACCGCCGCCGATCGCGCGGCCCCTCACCCGGCGCCACCCGACGGCTCGCCCCTGCTGCCGCCTCTGCCGTGGGATGTGAGTGCCCTAGGCTATCTGTTCCTCTCCATCGTTGTTTTTACTTGAAGAAAAGAGCAATCGCGATCGTGTGGATTGGGTTCGTGTGGTGTATGCAAGCGTGGGTTACTGTCGGTTTCGTTTTGATTCGTGTAGCCCGGCGCCGCTGCACGAACGGCTGTATCGGATAGTGAAGGAGTTGGTTCTTATGATTTAGGTGAGGACCTGATCTAATTGCACGATTTTTTGATTTTTTTTTGTTGATTATTGTCGGAACATTTTCACAAACACTCTTGTGGTGAAGATCTTGAGCCGTCTTTTGCACTGAACCTGTTTCCGGATGGGTATTCAATTAGTGACCCAGGCAAGGTATGGATTGTGTCTGAATAGGATTTATCTGTTTGTAACCTGCTGATCGTAACAGCGTCTGTTGGTTTCTGCATAGGGAATGCTTCTGTTTCTGATTGGTGATGATCCACAGAAGAGGCCGTACAGCAAGGCATCTAAAGCTTTGTTTTCTGTAAGTGTGATTCCTATGTAATTTATTGTACAATTTTGAAAATGTGGCCATCTTTTGATGATGTGATCAGAGAGAACCGGTAGTTATGTATACACTTCTTAGAGCCACATGCCTTTTTTTAAAAAAAAGAAAAAAAATGAAGTCATGGGCTCTGCCAATCCAGTATAGAATCATCATGCATTTCATTTATTTGCTGGTGTTTTTTGGGAACCAATTAGCTCTATTGCAATTCTATTTGAACCAAAAGATTCTAATCTCCTTAACAAAATTATTTCATCATTACAATCTCTTGCAGCATCATTGCAGATTTCGTAATTGTCTAATGTATTGTTACAGGATATTGAGCATGGCTGCTTGCCTCAAGTCATCTTGGGTGACATGCCTTGCAAATTTATAAATGGAACTATTGTGTGTGAGGTTAGCTTAAGTCATACTCTAATTTTGCAACTTTAACATATGTTGTATTTCTGCTCAGGTATCTTCTTTGTACAATGTAAAATACTAGGTACGGGACTACAGGCCCTTTCTGTCTAATGCTGGCGATTCTTCAGGAGATGACTTCCCAATAGTGAATAGAGTTTCTCTTAGATTGGGCACTGAACGTGTTGTCAAAGATCTAGCTTCCGTTGTTAATGCTTCATGGACTTATCATGACCGATTGGTTAGCCCATCTTTAAACCTGTGATTTACAATGTGATATATCATCTACTATTTCAACATATTGCCTACTTTAATTTTCTCTTATCATATGTATTTCAGATTGCCGAGTCCACCATCCTCCGTGCCTTGCAACCAACACTTAATTTGGACCCTACACCATGCCTTGAAAGACTTCAGAATTCTGTTAAGAAGGTACCCCCGATTAACCTTTCTGTTTCTGGATTCCAGTAAAATCTTTTGTCCAGTTTGGAAGTATGATAATCTGCCTTGTATTTTTACCAAATTGTTTGCAAAACAGATTGATTTAGGTCTAAATAAAGGGAGGCAGCAAACTAAAGCTACGTCTATTGACAATACTTCTGCTGATCCTCCTGAAAATTGCAAACCCAAGGAATTCATCACCTGTGAAGGAGCAGTAGTATGCATTGAAAATGAAGCTCCAGAAGGCTTGCCACGTGGAACATTGAACGGCTTATCTACGGACTGTCCACTCGCTCTCCAAATTAAGAAGGCCCAATCAGCTGCAGGATCTGATCCTGATAATGCTATTCAGTACTCTTCTACCCTAATGAATAGCTCTGCCTTGTGTAACAGTAAACAAAGCGCATCCTGTACTCATGCTCCTGACCTTTTGCTTCAGAGTCAGCAGGCGCAGGTAGCAATTTTGCAGGTTGATCATGAAAATGAACCACAAAAGGAGACAGTTCAACTACAGAACAGAAAGAAGCATTCAAATCTTCCACGTGAAATACATGAGTTCCAAAGCTGCAGGCCTTCAAACAAACATTCAATGTTGAGCTCTGAAAGTTCCAAATGCCACTTTCAGAAGTCAATAAGGTCTTCAAACAACAAAGAGCTTAATTTGGTATCTCCAAACCAACAGCCTGTTAAGGTTAATTTAGATCAGACAACAGGCAACAAGGACATGAGAGTACAGCAACAAAAGTCCTTGTCAGCGTTCACAGCAAACTGTCCACATCCTTCCTCGCGCACAAACAATTCATGTGTTGAAAAAATCCCCAAAGAGGTTAATTATTCAACAGTAAGGTTAAAAGACAAACATCTGCCCTCAACTGTTGGTCCAGACAATTATTGTGTAGAAGAGCTCAAAGACAGACCAACACCAACACCCTCTGTAATCTCATGCAGTGCAAGTTCTAGAAATGCTCCCAGTAAACCTCCTAAGGCTGTTACAGAGCCCCAACCTTCTTCAAAGAGGAAGGTCTTAGGAGTTTATACTTATTTGAATCAGGAAATCGATTCAAAAGAGAAAAGGCAGAAAAAAGCTGATATGCAGAGCAATACACCTTGTGAGAATGTAAGTCCAGGAGAACCAGATGTTACTGATGGAATTAGCACTGAACTGGGTATTTCTCCAGATATTGAGTCATGTATTGGAGACCCTTCATACACCATTGAACCTGATATTGAAAAGATTCTATCTGAGGTCATCCTGACTTCAAAGAGGTATTGCTCTGCGTAACTTCTCTATTTTTAGGTTTCATTTCAAGTTAGTGGGTTGTTACGTGCTGACTATGATGGTAATTCTTTGTACAGCTTATCAGTTTCACCATTTGTTTTTCCTTTAGGCATGGATTGAATGAAAGGGCTGCTAAACTTGATGGTTTAGAAAGATCATGGCCATTGCCACCATCCAGATTCTTTCTGTCTGAGAATACTGCAGACATTGCATATACCCAGAATGAAATCATGTCATACTATCCAACTGGGAGAACTACGAATACTCGGAAGATTAGAAGGCTTAGTTTTCACCCTGTACAGTATTTATGTAGAGGTGCACTTGTCCTTACTTATGCTTGCATAATCTTGTTTTGCTAGTAATCCTTTTCTTTTCCTAAAGCATTGTCTCGCGGCAGGTGTTGTTGATGAATGCCATTACACACTTCGTCTCCTTGAGTCCGAAGCACCGGATGATCATCAAATAGCGGTGGAAATGATCTATGGGGATGAGCATGTATACATTTCTACTCTTCCTACTTCTGTGAGTACTCTTCAATTGAGTTTCAGAAACCGGGAATAATACCTTTTGATTTCATTCTTATGCATGATATGCTTTGCAGCACCATGCAAACAAGCTTGTGGATCAATTCATTTCACTGGTAAGTTTGTCTTTTCCAAGGTAGTCATTTTATTATTATTCATAGAGGCAAATATGTTATGTTTGTTGCCTCTTTGGCAGTGAGAAACTATCTGGCATGTTTAAATCTTATTATTTGCTTGTTCATGAAGTTTGCATGCCAAAATGTATGCATTTTTTTTCTGAGAATCTGTAGAAAAATCAATCAACTAAATTTATGATAATCATCAATGCTTTGCTCTCTATGCTATAATAATGATCGAGCTCAATTTCTGAGTTCTATGTTGTTTATGCAGATGAGAAGGGATGGCTACACACTTTGCAATGATATTAGAGAGGTACAGGAATACCTATAACTCTATCAATAACATTACCTGTCTGCACACTGTATATTGAAGTGTACGAGGCGTTTTCTTTCTGTCGCTTACTTGTTTAGTCCAACCCTTTTCAGCAATACGAAGACGCCCCTCAGCTAGGTTATCTAACTGGAGGATATCCACAATACCCCATTGCAAGAACTATGGTGATTAATGGAAGCCACAATATAGGTTGCACCTTCCATAATGGACCGCCACATGTACATGCAAATGCTCAGCAACAGTGGATGCAGGCACAACAGTGTACAACGACCCTGCCAAGTGTTCAGACGAATTTCTGGAATCCATATCATCCAGGCCAGCAGCATTATACCGGCGGAATCCTTGATCATGGGGGATTGTATGCAAATAGAGCGTTCTCAATGTATCTGGACCAGCATCAACATGTTCGGCAACGTCAAGGAGTTGGACAGTGCTGGCATTGCAGGCATGATACACCAGGGTTCAGTGAGAGGAGGTACTTCCCCAATGCGAACACTGGCAGCTACAACCAGTGGCGGCAGGTATCAGCACCTACGGGCGGCAAGGTGTACCAATGGGATCTGCCAGCTTTTGATAGGCGAGTCTGCGGTTGCCCTCCACTGAATTATGCTGGGAGTTGCACACCATTGTCGACGCTGCTGTATCCGGTTGGAAGTCCGCCGATGAGCTCTCAGTCGTTTGGCTCCGATGATGGCAGCCTCACAAGCACGCCGGTTCAGCTCCAGGTGCCTCTCGGTTACCAGTACATGTCCCATGGAATGTGGTGAGGCGTGAATGATGGCCTCCTGATGGTGATGGGCAGTGTGATTTGGTGGTGCTCTTCTCATTCTGGTTACATACAGATTACTGTAGCTCCTCCTTAATCGGCTCAATGTTGTCATCTTCTGTTATTGTTTCTATGCTAGATGGCAAATCATCTGCATATAAACTTCAGTTACTGAAACCTATAATCACTTATAGGAGTACTTAGGAGCAACAGAAAGGGAATACTTAGGAGTATCATTTGACAGACACAAGAGATGCAAAACTCAGGCTTGTTCTCAGCCGGACAGCCTCGCAAGAAAAGAAGAGAAATATAGATTTCTTGTTCATATCCATGCTTTTGTTGGTGTGACCATGCGAGGCCGTCAGTCGCCGTTGGATCTAATATGAACGCACTAGATTTCTCCCTAACACTCCTTCCAACCTTCCTCTTCCACTCCACTCTCCTCCAGGCTGGTCGCCGGAGCCGCCCCTCTCTCCGCCACGCGAGCCAACTCCCTCTATAGTCTCTAACCCTATGACCCATCTCCTCTCCAGATCGGGCTCCGGAAAGAGGAACATTGCTAATGCCAGATCAGCGCGCTCGTCTCCCCCCTGCCGCCGGCGAGGGCTTCGGGCTTCCTGCGAAGAGTTCGCAGGTTTTGACCATAACAGACTCCTAGTTGGCATTAACAAAGGTAACTTTTGACGATTTGTCCTTTTTCTATTTGAATCTTGGAGTTACTGCGCTCAAATCCATGATGAGTCTTACTCACACAGTTAATCTATTCTACATCGCGGTTAATTGCACTGCATAATGATCCTCCTGTGACATTAACACCAGATTCTGGTTCATAAATTGGACTAGGACTTCAGAGAACTTTAGAGGGGCATACAGAGCACCACAGGATAAATCATGGTGGGGATAAATCGCAGCAACAACAGAATAAGGTAATTAGCAACTGGACCACAAATATCCAATTTACTCATTGAACGTTAATACAGTGAAGAGCGGCAACACATACTTCATGTGGCTTGGAATAACAATAATACATTGCATGCTAATGCTAGGATTTGTTGTAACCAGATGGGCACTGACGACTGTATTGTAAACAGATTGTGGTTCATGAATTGGATAAGGATATGACTGTATTCAGTACTTCAGATGGGCATACAGAGCACGGCGGAATAAATCATGGCGGGGATAAATCGCGACACCAGGTCACCAGCAGCAACATAATTAAGGTAACAATGGCAATTAAACCACTAGTTTCCAATGTTCTCATTGAATGTGTTACACGGTGAAGACTGTCATGCATACTTTGATGGTTTGGACTTTGGAGTAATAAGAGTATATTGCATCCTAATGCTAGGAATTTATTGAAACAAATGTATTTAAGTTTTTCCGTCTAAGAGTCCTTTGCTAAATTATGGCAGCATGTTCTGCCAGTTTTACAGCACAGGATAGCTATCAGCTGACAAAAACGGCTTAGGTGGCACCTGTAGATTCTGCAACCTCCCTGTTAGCATGTTAACCACCTTTGTCATTGATGGCCGGTTCTTTGGGTTCCACTGAATGCACCATAGTGCCACAATGGCCAGCTGTCTCATTGTTGCTTTCTCTTCTTCAGTCATTTTCCTACCAAGTTCTAAATCCTGCCCAGTGGTAACCTGCTCATAGATCCATTCTGGGAAGTAGACCACGTTTTTGCTTACAACACTTGGGTCTGAGTTCCTCCTTCCGCTAACCATTTCTAACACCAGCATGCCAAAACTATAAACATCTGACTTGTAAGATATCTCTCCAAAGTTCCGAGAATATAGCTCTGGTGCAATATATCCCATCGTGCCTCTTGCTTCAGTCAAGGTAACGATGCTTTGGTCCCTTGCACACAGCTTTGCAAGGCCAAAGTCTGAAATCTTTGGTCTGAAGTTATAGTCCAGCAAGATGTTATGAGGCTTGATATCGAAGTGGAGGATACGCTGGTTACATCCTTGATGCAGGTACTCCATTCCTCGGGCAATGCCTAAAGCAATATCTAGCATCTTTTTTGGTACTAGGAGTTCTTGAGAAGTATCAGAATCATGTGAAAATATATATTTCTCCAGCGAATCATTAGGCATGTATTCGTAAATGAGAGCCCGCCTTGTTCCTTCTGAGCAAAAGCCAAGGAGGCGGACAATGTTTGCATGGTGGATTCTCCCGATTGTTGCAACCTCATTGATGAATTCATCTCCCTCCCCTTCGGAGTTTTCTAGCATCTTAACCGCCACAGGGACTCCGTTTGGTAGCTCACCTCTGTACACACTTCCAAATCCACCTTGTCCTACTTTAACCTTGAACCGTCTTGCTATCTTCTTTACTTCGGAGAAAGTGTACCTCGTGGGTGTCGATGTGCCATACGTTTTGAGAAACATTTCTACCTTCAGATGTATCTCTTCATTATATCTTGTCTTAATAGAAAGATAGAGTGCAGTGGCCACCATCAGCAAAAGGACAACAAATGTGGCAACTGATGACGTAGCTGATTATGCAGAGAATAGAAATTAGGGCATTGTGTTGTTTCTAGACAGATGGCTCATAGCCCAACTTTTATTTATAAGTCTTAGCTCAGAAAAGCAGATGTTTAGAGGAATATGCTGGGAAAACCATCTTTCCATACAAACAGAAAAATGAACAGACTATCAACACATATATTACGAATAGAAATTAGAAAGCCACCACTTAGGGATTGTAATGGGGATAAGAGAATATAAGATCAGATTAGCTTAAAATAAGACTTAGTATGCAATAGGTTACTTTGTTTCTTTTTCTTTTATTTTCATTTGAATAAAAGAAGGTTTGGATTATTGAACCAGTACCTGCAATTACTTTGACACGTGAACCTGCAAATACCAAACAAGAGAATTTAGAATTGATCGATAGCCTCATTAGTAAAAGGAGAAATTGACTTGACAAAGAAAAGGTAAAATCTGACATGGGTATACAACTGACTTAGGCTGCGTTCTAATCTTCTAAAACAGTGAAGATAAAAAATAAACTTTCGTGGCACGCTTTTCAAACTCCCAAACGGTGCGTTTCGTGCGAAAAATTTTAATATGAAAGTTGCTCTAAAATGTTAGATTAATCCATTTTTCAAGTTTGTAATAATTAAAACTCAATTAATCGCACGTTATTGTCACCTCGTTTTGCGTGAAACACTTTATCTTCATCTTTATCTTTATCTTCAGGACTTTCAAACACCACCTTAGAAGACCCATACCCCTAGGGGAATGCGCTTAAGTTTTAGATTTTGTGGAACCAGCTATGCTTCAATTATCTATGAATTTATTTCTAAACTAGAAATGATCCCTACATTTTGTTCAGCTGATAGCCTGATATCATGAGAAGCAAGTTGGCATGTGCTAACTATGGTGACTAAGCAAGACGGTATGGCAGATTAAGAATTGTTAGGGTGGGATAATGTGGATAAAGGGTGACAAAATTATCTATTATCACATCTCAGATCTATGTTAACCTCGACAGCCATCAAAGCAACCAAGCAGCAACTAACTGCAGCTCTCGTTGTATCTTACTTGTGTACCCTCAAGTTTCATCCCATCTGAAGTACTGGTGTCCCTTGAACTGCTGCTAGAAGCAATCAGAACACTACAGTTGTCACCAAATAAGCTCTGTTTCTTCAGAAATTTTATCCAGGTGCAGACATGCATTTGCTAGCATATCAAGGTTATGTTCATTTCTTGCTTTCAGTTTATAAGATGATTGGATAGTACAAGTGATACTCATTTGCTTGTAAATATTGACTTCTTATACATCGGGCATAATTGCCAGTGTTTTGCTGGATTTTGACGATCGGATAGTATTACCATGGATATGCGCGGGGCTGTAAATTGTAAAACTTACTGTACAGAAGATAAACGGGGATGGTACTGACTGTTGTATAGGGGTTTAGAGATAATACCTCGACGCATGCAGAATGTTTGATTCCTTTGCGAGCTGAATGCGCAGCGTCTTCCCTGTTGTTCACAGTCTGAGCAATTGTAGAAATCCCACCCGACCGTGGTCTCAGAAGAATTGAGGATTCTTACTGCACTTTCTCTGAACGTGGACGAGTAAAAACGGGGGTAATAAAAAACTGGTATCGGAATGAGGCCATCTGAGATGACCTCGCAGTCCAACGGAAGAACAGACATAGGTACAAAAACAAGCACCAGATAGGAGAAGTGGGTTTGGTTGCTAAGGCAAGAGATAGGGCCAGCAATATAATCGGCGGCAGGGCCAGGGACACTAGCTAGTGCAAATTCTGTTGAACAGCTTACTAGTGCTGCAGAGTAGGTATCGTATGTTTGGCAAGGCTTCTGGTGCCATATATTGTAATAACCATAGCCTGTTATTAAGCTTGGCCTGATAGATATGGATTTTAGAAGCGGGCAGGGAGACGATGAGTTGTCTTCGTCTGCGAGCGGGACGGCGGTCAGGAGACCTTGCTTGTAATCTATGGCGGTCACCTTGTATGGCCTTCCAAGGTATTCGCTATCTAGGATGGTGTCTTGGCGGTAAGAGCATGTTAGCTTCATGCATGGTAAGCCACATGACGATGGTGTAGTATTGTTGGATTCAAGTTGGAAAGGGAACCTGATCTCCGGGCCATGCTCGCTGCATCGCGACGGCGGGCAGTAGCTGAAGAAATCCTTGTCATCCCAAGCTGACGCTGCTGTGTCCAGGTTGCTTCTTCCATGGTTGAGAAGAAGGCTAAACACCGGGAGGGCTGCTGCAAAAAATCCTCTCATCCTATTTTCTGTATGCACGAGATGGAGACGATCCAACAAGAAAGCAGGCAGGGCAATGTTGCGTTGCGTTTAGTTAAAAGATGGAGACTACTACTGTACCAGTCTGTGTACTAGTGCCTAGTGGAGTAGTACCCGAAAGTTGCATGTGAAGTCTAGTCAACGAGAAATTGCAGCATCTACTGCAATTGTGGAAATTGGGTGCTTCCGCAAAAGTCTCCAATTACTACTACAGTAATACTGTTCCTCTTCAGTCTTGTTGATCTCCCCAGTCAAAGCACAGCACCCACCCCACCAAATTAATACTCGGCAAGGCAAATCCTGCCAGACTGGGAGCCATGGCGAAATTCAATGCATCTCGTCCTTCTACTCCTTGTAGAAAGCTCTATTTCTTCTTGCAGAAAGCTCTACTTGTCTCTTCTTTGCTTGCAGTTGTTGCAGCAGATTCGGGAGCAGAGCAAAACCAGCAGTGTCTTCCTTCCTCCTGTGGCGATCTTCGCAACATATCCTACCCTTTCCGTCTTGAAGGTGATTCACGTCAGTGCGTTGCTACTCCTCGTCCATGGTACAACCTGTCCTGCAGCAGTGGCAAGGCCACCATTCATATCAACACAGGAACGTACTATGTGACCAGCATCGACTATGATGGCGAGGAATTCTGGGTTGTGGATGCCACCATGCAGGATGATGATACAAACGGCAGCAGCTGCCCTCTACCTCGCTCTGATCACCTTCCTTACTTCGATTACTGGTCTCTGTATTTGTCGGAAACTTCAACCGATTCTTATGGTTTTGTTGATTTGGTCACTGCTTCATACGCTAGGGCATGCTTTGTGAATTGTTCCCGAGCAATAACAGATATTATGCCATGGTACAGGCCAGTTACATGTCTGCTTCCCAACAATTCATTTGTTTTTGTCTCGTTTGATAACTGTGCCGTTGGAGAGCTTCAACCTTCCTGTCGATATTTGGCCATGATTCTCGTTGATAGTTGGAATATACCAGACAACTACTCACAGCTACAGAATGCAAGTTACACAGATATCATAGGATTCATAAGGAAAGGCTTCCGTGTTATGTTTCCATATCGTCCTTACCAGGAACCTCATATGAGCGCCACGGAATGCCTGAAGGATTCAAACAGGTCAGTCTGCGCTCAAATGCAAGGTTTTGTTTTTCTCATGATTCTGTCTAAAAAACAGGGGCACTGTTACGGTACCTTCTACTACTAGGTGTAGTGGTGTAGTAAATTTTAAATCCAACTAGATATTTTCATAAGTATATAAAATATTTTATTTGAAACTTTGCTACATATTACCCTGTTTTGTACAACGGTGTGATTTGCAGGTACTTCAAGCAGCATACATCTCGTGCAAGCATTCAGGATTTAACCCGTGCTCTTTTCTGGAGCGAAACATACTCCGAAGTAGAATGCGCAGAGGAAGGTGCCTCAGTGAAAAACATGGTTTTTTTGGGAATCATGGTATTGGCTATTGATATCACCAAGTTTCATTTCGGTACGTACGAATTGCTTGGTTTTAATCATCACATCAGTGATGTTATGCGTGTCTGAACATATATATTCTAACTTATATAAATGCATGTTGGTTTGTTTGAGAAGTTTTATTCAGGTTAGTGTTGGCGCCGCTGGTGGTATTCATCTTCCTTGCGCACAAGTACTGGAAAACAAGGATCACGATTGACGCGGTAGAGAAGTTTCTCCGAATGCAGCAGATGATTGGTCCGACGAGGTTTGCCTACACAGACATTATTGCAATCACATCCCATTTTCGAGACAAGCTAGGCCAGGGAGGCTATGGTTCTGTATATAAAGGTGTACTGCTTCCGGGCAATGTCCATATCGCCGTCAAGATGCTGACTGGTAGCTCTAGCTGCAATGGAGAAGAGTTCATCAGTGAGGTCTCAACCATTGGAAGGATTCACCATGTCAATGTGGTGCGTCTGGTTGGGTTTTGCTCTGAAGAAATGAGGAGGGCACTTGTATACGAGTACATGCCTCGAGGCTCTCTTGACAAGTACATCTTCTCATCAGAGAAGAGTTTCTCCTGGGACAAGCTGAATGAGATCGCTTTGGGCATTGCAAGAGGGATCAACTACCTGCATCAGGGGTGTGAGATGCAGATTCTACACTTTGACATCAAGCCGCATAACATCCTTCTTGATGAAAACTTTGTCCCTAAAGTTGCAGATTTTGGTCTTGCCAAGCTTTACCCACGGGATAAGAGCTTTGTCCCAGTGAGCGCCGCACGAGGAACCGTGGGCTACATAGCTCCTGAGATGATCTCTCGGAGCTTTGGCGTCATATCAAGCAAATCTGATGTTTATAGCTTCGGGATGCTATTACTGGAGATGGCTGGAGGAAGAAGGAATGCGGATCCCAATGCAGCAAACTCAGGTCAAGCATATTATCCATCACGGGTGTACAGGGAGCTGACTCGGCAAGAAACAAGCGAGATCTCTGACATTGCTGACATGCATGAACTAGAGAAGAAGCTTTGCTTCGTTGGACTATGGTGCATTCAGATGAGGTCATGTGATCGACCGACGATGAGCGAGGTGATAGAGATGCTAGAAGGTGGTAGCGATGAACTGCAAGTTCCTCCAAGGCCATTCTTCTGTGATGATGGGCAATTCCATGGAGTTGAGTCTTACAATATGCCATCTGATCTAACTGTAATCTCCGAGGAGCATGAGGACGACGATGAGAGCATATGTCTGTTTGAAAGCTACCAGTAACTTAGTAGTAAGTACATTTCGAAATGCTGAAGCTAGTTATGACGACTGTATTTACTTTGTACGCCTGTTTGCTGTCAACTTCAGTATGCTGAGACCTAGTATGTAGTTTTATGTATCCGGCAACACATATAAGCAGATAAAGTGAGAGCTTGTACTAAGAGTGTATGCTTAATCTGCACAAGACAGTATTATGAAAAATCTTGTTAAGACTTTGTGTTTTGATGCTCTTGTTGTATTACTTTTAAAACGCGATCCTGGAGAGAAATCCATGGGCAGGGGGCGAACAAAATAGCCAAGACATTGCACTCTGCTTCCCGGCCGGCGTCGGCGCTGTCCACAAGGAAATTAAGCAACTCCGCCATCCTGTATTAGTGAAGTCTAACCTGATCATACAAAACTTGTTTATGCAGTGGTTTGCAGAACCGTGTTTGTACCTTTGGTGGTTTTGACGGTCATCGCCTATAAATTATGGAAGACAAGAATTACAATTGACGCGGTGGAGAAGTTCCTCCCGATGCAGCAAGACCTTGGCCCAAGAAGGTACGCCTATACAGACATCGTTGCTATGACAGGCCATTTCAGAGAAAAGTTGGGCAACAGTGGCTTTGGATCCGTGTACAAAGGCACACTGCTTCCTGCTGGCATCCATATTGCTGTCAAGATGCTGGAGGGTAAATCCAGCTGTAACGGGGAAGATTTTATCAGTGAGGTGTCTACACTTGGCAGGATTCACCATGTCAATGTGGTGCGCCTTGTGGGGTTCTGCTCCAAGGGAATGACAGATGGCACTTGTCTATGAGTACATGCCGTGTGGTTCTCTCGACATTCGACAAGTACATCTTCTCATCTGAGAGAAGTTTCTCCTGGGATAAGCTCAATGAAGTTGCTCTAGGCATTGCGAGAGGGATTGACTATCTGCACAAGGGTTGTGATATGCAGATACTTCACTTTGACATTAAGCCGCACAACATCCTTTTAGACAACAATTTCACTCCCAAAATTGCTGATTTTGGGCTTGCGAAACTATGCCCAAGGGACAAGAGCTTTGTGCCAGTGAGCACCGCAAGGGGAAGAATTGGATACATAGCTCCAGAGATGATATCTCGGAGCTTTGGTGTAATATCAAGCAAATCTGATGTTTACAGCTTTGGGATGCTGTTGCTTGAAATGGCTGGGGGACGAAGGAACGAAGACCCACACGAAGCAAACAAAAGTCAGGTGTATTACCCAGCGTGGGTTTATAAGCAGCTAACTCGACAAGAAGTGGGTGAAATTTCTGAGGATGTTGAGCTCCACGAGGTGGAGAGAAAGCTGTGCGTCGTTGGGCTGTGGTGCATTCAGACAAAGCCACATGATCGGCCGGCAATGAGCGAGGTCGTGGAGATGCTTGAAGATGGTGCCGACAACCTGCAAATGCCTAGCAGAAGGCCGTTGTTCTCCGACGACGAGGACGTATCTGTAACTGGTTCGTGCCACTGCTACTCCGAGCTGACTGCAATCTCGGAGGAGGATGGCCAAAACGAGTTAATATAAAATCAAACACATGCTAAGAGTTTGAAGTGATATTATGTGATAGTTCTGGGTTGTATTTACTGTCTAGATTGGAGTTCATGTGTTCAGGTATGGAATGTGTTACGCAGATTATCTGTTTTTACCAGGGAAAATATATGTGTGTGTGTATATATAGACAGTGGCGTAGCTAGAATTTTCTCAATAAATATTTCTTCTATTTCTTTAATATCCTCGTTTATACGGGAGTGGGAATAGTAGTATGGTATCAGATTATAGCATCCGCGGTGGTGCCCCCAGCTCCAACAGGGTTTGATAGCGATATTCTACCAGAATTTCGGGAGCCAACCTCTATAGTTAAGGGTTACAAGAGAGTCACTTACTTGTTGACAAAAGACATAACCCCTACAGTTTTAAGAACTTATAAGAATGACTTCTTATTTTGAGATTTACTCACGATCGATATCGATGAAAACACGATCCTGGATGTTGGTCTCAAACACCGTTTAGTGTGTGTTGGAACCGCTCTAAGACTAAGGCTCAACTAGTATAATTTACGTAATTTACCTTTATCTTTCATGTTTCGAGGTTTTGAAATGCAAATTTTAATGGATATTTAGGTTTAGGAGATTGTTAAGTATGGGCACGTAAAAAGAGAAAATCATTAGCACATGATTAATTAAATTCTAATTATTTTAAATTTAAAAATAAATGTATATGATATTTTAGAGTAACTTTTATATAAAAGAGTTTTCGCACGAAATACATCGTTTAACAGTTTGAAAAATATGATAATAAAAATTAAGGTAAAATCTATATCTTAATTACTCCATATAAAAGAATGGTGCCATAGTAGTACGCCCTTTCTTTAATATTGAAATTTGTTCTTTATTTTCGAAAGCAGAATTTACTTCAGCATCTGATGGAGAGGTTGGATGCTGAACTGAACTTACTTCAAAAAGAATCTAAGTTTGTGTTGTGGATGTACTCCCTCCATATTATAAGTCGTTTGATTTTTTTAATCAATTTTTTTTAAGTTTAATTAAGTTTGTACAAAAATATACTAACATTTTCAATACAAATCAAACATATTATCAAAATATATTCAATGTTAGATTTAATAAAACTAATTTCATGTTGTAGATGTTGCTAATTTTTTTATAAATTTGATCAAACTTAAAGAGCTTTAATAAAAAAAATGTTAAACAACTTGTAATATGAAACGGATGTTAAACAACTTGTAATATGAAACGGATGTAGTATTAGTATTTGAGTATTACTGTGATTTATTAGCCGTTGGATCTAATATGAAGGGTCTAGATGTTAAGTGTTCCTTCCCTTCCATTCCATTGCCTTGACTTCCAGTACTCCTCATCCACAGCCTCCAATCTATTTCCCCGGCGCGCTGGCCGGTCGCCGGAGCCGCCTCCCACTCTCCTCCGCCACGCGCTCACCGTGTCCCCAACACCGGAGCCCGAGCCGCATCTTCCTCTATCCTCCTCCTCCCCGGTCTCCATCCCGTCCCCATGGTCCACGTCGTCGGCTTCAACCACCACCCATCTTGCGGGATCTCCGGGGTGAGGTGGAGGCTTGTGATGGGATGAGGAGGGAGGGTAATAGTGGTGGGAAAGACGACTCCGCAAGCGAGTCGAGGTCTTCGCTCTTCGGTCTTCCCGATGCTCGCTGCTGCTTTTCCATAGGCATTCACTAAGGTAACGCTTCTGATTTGATTTGTTCTGTTCTATCTAAATTTTGGAATTCCATGATGGGACAGATGGGTCTTACTCACACAGTTAATACAATCCTCCTGTGAAATTTCCACCAGATTCTGGTTCATAAATTGGACAAGGACTTCAGAGAACTTCAGAGGGGCATACAGAGCACCACAGAATAAATCATGGTGGGGATAAATCATAAATCGCAGCAACAGCAGAATAAGGTAACCACGACAACTGAACCACAAATATCCAATTCCCTCATTGAATGTTTATACAGTGAAGAGTGGCAATGCATACTTCATGTGGCTTGGGATAATAAGAATACATTGCATGCTAATGCTAGGCATTTATTGCAAACTATGTATTAAGTTTATCTATCACATATTCCTTTACTGAATTATGGTACCATGTTGTGCAAGTCTTACAGCGTAGGATGGCTATCAGCTGAGAAAAACGGCTTAGGTGGCACCTGTAGATTCTGCAACCTCCCTGTTAGCATGTTCACCACCTTTGTCATTGATGGCCGGTTCTTTGGGTTCCACTGAATGCACCATAGTGCCACAATGGCCAGCTGTCTCATTGTTTCGTTCTCTTCTTGTGTCATTTCCCTACCAAGTGCCAAATCCTGCCCTGTGGTAACCTGTTCATAGATCCATTCTGGGAAGTAGACCACGTTTTGGCTTTCAACACTTGGATCTGAGTTCCTCCTTCCGCTAACCATTTCTAACACCAGCATGCCGAAACTATAAACATCTGACTTGTAAGATATCTCTCCAAAGTTCCGAGAATATAGCTCTGGTGCAATATAGCCCATTGTGCCTCTTGCTGCAGTCAAGGTAACAATGCTTTGGTCCCTTGCACACAGCTTTGCAAGGCCAAAGTCTGAAATCTTCGGACTGAAGTTATAGTCCAGCAAGATGTTATGAGGCTTGATATCGAAATGGAGGATACGCTGGTTACACCCTTGATGCAAGTATTCCATTCCTCGGGCAATTCCTAAGGCAATATCTAGCATCTTGTTTGGTACTAGGAGTTTTTGAAGAATATTAGAACCATCTGAGAATATATATTTCTCTAATGACTCATTAGGCATGAATTCATAAATGAGAGCCCGCCTTGTTCCTTCGGAACAAAAGCCAAGGAGGCGAACAATGTTTGCATGATGGATCCTCCCTATAGTTGAAACCTCATTGATGAATTCTTCTCCTTCTCCTTTTGAATTTTCTAGCATCTTGACTGCCACAGGAACTCTGTTTGGTAGGTCACCTCTGTACACACTTCCAAATCCACCTTGTCCTAGTTTAACCTTGAACCGTCTTGCTATCTTCTTTACTTCGGAGAAAGTGTACCTCGTGGGTTTCGATGTGCCATACGTTTTGAGAAACATTTCTACCTTCAGATGTATCTCTTCATTATATCTTGTCTTAAGAGAAAGATAGAGTGCAGTGGCCACCAACAGCAAAAGGACAACAAATGCGGCAACTGATGACGTAGCTGATTATGCAGAGAATAGAAATTAGGGCATTGTGTTGTTTTTAGACAGATGGCTCATAGCCCAACTTTTATTTATAAGTCTTAGCTCAGAAAAGCAGATGTTTAGAGGAATATGCTGGGAAAACCATCTTTCCGTACAAACAGAAAAATGAAGAGACTATCAACACATATATTACGAATAGAAATTAGAAAGCCACCACTTAGGGATTGTAATGGGGATAAGAGAATATAAGATCAGATTAGCTAAAAATAAGACTTAGTATGCAATAGTTAATGTTGTTTCTTTTTCTTTTATTTTCATTTGAATAAAAGAAGGTTTGGATTATTGAACCAGTACCTGCAATTACTTTGACACGTGAACCTGCAAATACCAAACAAGAGAATTTAGAATTGATCGATAGCCTCATTAGTAAAAGGAGAAATGGACTTGACAAAGAAAAGGTAAAATCTGACATGGGTATACAACTGACTTAGAAGACCCATACCCCTAGGGGAATGCGCTTAAGTTTTAGATTTTGTGGAACCAGCTATGCTTCAATTATCTATGAATTTATTTCTAAACTAGAAATGATCCCTACATTTTGTTCAGCTGATAGCCTGATATCATGAGAAGCAAGTTGGCATGTGCTAACTATGGTGACTAAGCAAGACGGTATGGCAGATTAAGAATTGTTAGGGTGGGATAATGTGGATAAAGGGTGACAAAATTATCTATTATCACATCTCAGATCTATGTTAACCTCGACAGCCATCAAAGCAACCAAGCAGCAACTAACTGCAGCTCTCGTTGTATCTTACTTGTGTACCCTCAAGTTTCATCCCATCTGAAGTACTGGTGTCCCTTGAACTGCTGCTAGAAGCAATCAGAACACTACAGTTGTGACCAAATAAGCTCTGTTTCTTCAGAAATTTTATCCAGGTGCAGACATGCATTTGCTAGCATATCAAGGTTATGTTCATTTTCTGCTTTCAGTTTATGAGATGATTGGATAGTACAAGTGATGCTTATTTGCTTGTAAATATTGATTTCTTATACATCGGGCATAATTGCCAGTGTTTTGCTGGATTTTGACGATCGGATAGTATTACCATGGATATGCGCGGGGCTGTAAATTGTAAAACTTACTGTACAGAAGATAAACGGGGATGGTACTGACTGTTGTATAGGGGTTTAGAGATAATACCTCGACGCATGCAGAATGTTTGATTCCTTTGCGAGCTGAATGCACAGCGTCTTCCCTGTTGTTCACAGTCTGAGCAATTGTAGAAATACCACCCGACCGTGGTCTCAGAAGAATTGAGGATTCTTACTGCACTTTCTCTGAACGTGGACGAGTCATAACGGGGGTAATACAAAACTGGTATCGGAATGGGGCCATCTGAGATGACCTCGCAGTCCAACGGAAGAACAGACATAGGTACATCATAAGCCACCAGATAGGAGAAGTGAGTTTGGTTGCTAAGGCAAGAGATAGGGCCAGCAATATAATCGGCGGCAGGGCCAGGGACACTAGCTAGTGCAAATTCTGTTGAACAGCTTACTAGTGCTGCATACTGGGTAGCGTATGTTTGGCAAGGGTTCCGGACTATCTGGTACCATATATAGTGATAAGGAAAATCCATTTTGCCTAGCCTGATAGATATAGATTTTGGAAGCGAGCAGGGAGACGATGAGGAGTCGAGTACGAGCGGGACGATGGTCAGGAGAGCACGCTTGTAATCTATGGCGGTCACCTTGTATGGCCTTCCAAGGTATTCGCTATCTAGGATAGTGTCTTGGCGGTCAGAGCATGTTAGCTTCATGCATGGTGCACCGCAGGAGGACGACGTATTGCTGGGTTCAAATCGGAAAGGGTACCTGATCTCAACCTTGCCGCACTGCTTTGCTGGGCATGCGCTGAAGAAATCTTTATCCTCCCACGCTGACGCTGTGGCCAGGTTGCACACAAGGAGGACGGCTGCGCCAACAAATCCTCTCATCTTACTTTCTGTTATATATGCAGGCCGAGCGATGACGAAGCTGCGTTGCGTTGCGAGTTAAAAAGAAAATATGGAATACATACCAACCTCGCTCGATCGGTAGCTACTATATATATATATATATATATATGCTAGCTAGCTAGGATAGGAATAGCGAAGAAGAATCTGACTAGTCAATAAGAAATTTATTTCTTATATAGAGAGTAAGTAATTACCTGTGAAAGAGCATGTAGCATAAGCTAATGGTTGCAGTGACCTAAATAGCATTTCAAGGTCTTGAGTTCAAATCTCTGTAGAAACGAATTTTAGATTAGATTGTTTGAGAGGCTAAGTTTCAATTTAAAAGACTGCATATATTCGATTGGATGTAGAGGCCGGGTAGAAGTAAAAAATACCTTTCTCTAACAAAATTTAAGTAATTACCTGTTATTGCAACATCAAAATACCCTTCTCTAAAAAGCCGTGTCCATGCCAATCCGTAGTAGATAACACGATGGAATTGGTTGGATGTAGAGATCGGGTAAAAAAATATCCTTTTTTTAAAAAAAGTAATTACCTGTGATTGCAACATCTCGCCCTGTACTCTTCACTAAAAAAAATAAGTAATTACCTGTGATTGTAACATTCCGCCGTGTACCCTTCTCTAAAAAAAAAGTAATTACCTGTGATTGCAACATCCCGCCATACCTGTGATTGCAACAACTCGCCATGTCCATGCCAATCCATAGTAGATAACACGGCGGAAATTCCACTGCGGTCAATGGCAAAGTCTTCTTCTTCAGTCTTATCTATGCTTCATTCCCCTAGCTCCCCCACACAAATATACAATTTATAACTGACGAAAAATCTGAATTAAAGAAATTAAAAAATTAAGTAGAGGTTAGAGTCTACACCTATATCTTTATCTTTTTCTATTATAAAAATTGAAAATAAATCTGTGCTCAAAAAATGTCGTCCGTCTTCAGTCGTCTTCGATTTCTATTCTCCTTACATGTCTGCACGAAGCAGCACGAGTGATGCGGAGTCTGGGAGACGTCCGTCCCGAAGCAAAGGGATCGTAGCAAGATATTGGGTGGGGTTCCGACTTTCAACCAGAAAACGAACATTGCCGTGGGTCCCATGTATTTGGATTTTAAACGATGCAAATTGAACCTGCTTTTGCTCGCTGATATTTTTGGCTCATCAAAAACTACCTCACAAATAAGTCATGCAAGAGGAGACATGTAATCACCAGCCAGTAGAATCACTTTTATTCTCTATTGCATAATATACATATATATTAGACAAATTTTGCTACAGGACATCGTGACTTCGCGGTTTTAGCTGTAGGACACCGCATGAAGTGACTTTTGGAGGAAGACACTCTTAAAAGTTAGATATTTGCTGATGGACATCGCACCCATTAAAATAATAATTTCTAGTTGAAGAGGAGAGAGAAATCACGTGAAATGTCAGAAACACCTCTGGACCCACATGTCAGCTCTCCCATCTCTCTTATCTCTCTATCCCCTCCTTCCACACTGCTTGGTCGGCGCCGCATTGCATCATCGTCGCGGCCTCCGCCGAAGAGGGCGACGCCGTGTGGGAGCGCTTCCTGAACTCGAGGTGGCGGAGTGTGGCGCCGTAGGACTCGGTGACGGCGGCAAGGGAGGCGGGCCCCGAGAGGCGGTTGTTAGGGATATAGATGTGGTGGAGCGCCGAGAGGCGCAAGAGGCCCACGAGCGAGGAGAGGCATGCCCCGGCGACAGAGAGCTCCTCGAGTGACGGGTAGCAGCCAATAAGCGATGACGAGGAGAGGCGGCCGGAGGTGGACTTGACAGCGCCGTCGAGGGTTAGGGTCTTGGGGACGGAGAAGGGGGCGTTCTTGATGGCCACCACGATGGCGCACTCCCACGTGGTGTCTTCCTCTTCTATGGGCGGAGGCCACGGCAGCGGCAACGGCGCTGGCCATGCTCACGGCGGCGATGTGATACGGCGCCGACCAAGCAGTGTGGAAGGAGGGGATAGAGAGAGAAGAGAGATGGGAGAGTTGACATGTGGGTCCAGGGGTATTTCTGATATTTCACATGATTTCTCTCTCCTCTTCAACCGGAAATTATTATTTTAATAGGTACGGTGTCCACCAGCAAATATGCAACTTTTAAGAGTGTCTTTCCCTAAAAGTCACTTCGTGCGGTGTCCTATAGCTAAAACTGCAAAGTCACGATGTCCTGTAACAAAATTTGCCTATATATTACTTCATCTGGTCATAAAATATTTTGACGCAGTTGACTTCAACCATTAAATTTGATTATTTTTTGAAAGTGCATCTAGGCCCCTAATTGTTTTGATGATAATGACAATGCGATTAGAGAGGACTAACACTTTTATTTAAGTGAATGTGAAGGATTGTTAGTCCGTGACGATTTGTAGCGAAATGCATAACTCAACGAATGCAAGAAAATCATGAGTTGCGGCAATGATCAAAGGTTGTATTTTATATTTTCATCTCTTTAGATCATTAGGAAAACCGTACTATTAAGAGAGATGATGCATTGACATATGAGGAGTAATGAAAGTGCTCAAAATCAATTCTAAGAAAATGTTTCTCCTCAGTTTCTGTGTTCTGGAAATTTTCGGAGTTGTTCGAAAACGATTTTCGGAATTTTTGAAAATAGACAGAACCAATTTTGACTTCTGGAAATTTTTGGAGTTACTCGAAAGTGGTTTTCATAATTTTCGAAAATAACCGAGAAGCAAAGTTGGGTTTTGTAAATTTTCAGACTTGTTCGAAACAACTTTTCGGAACTTCCGAAAATGGCAGTGAAGACAACTAGCTTCTGTAAATTTCCGGAGTTGTCCAAAATCTTTTTTCGGAATTTCCGAAAAAATGTCTGCAAACCAAAATTGCTCTTGGAAATTTTCGGACTTGTTCGAAAGAAATTTTTGGAATTTTCAAAAATGTCCAGAAGGCTATTTTGGATTTGAAAATTTAGGACTTGTCCGAAAAGTTTTCAGAATCTCCAAAAAATCTTCAATTGGCTTCACTGTTTCGCTGTTCTGAGAAGTTTCGCTGTCCGAAAAATTAATTTTTGGATTTTCTGAAAAATGCAATTATTGTGCATAACAGACAGATCTGGAGTTGTGGCTATAAATAGCCCACTCTCTCCACTTGTGAGGGCTGCTGGACACATTGGATATTTTCGTGCCCTTGGCTTGTTCATCTTGTGATTCACTTTTGAGCCTTGCTTTCTTGTTTCCCTTCTCACCCGTGCTCGATTCAGATTTGGTATGTGTGTGAGAGTTGTGGATTCAAGTTTGTGTGAGTGCTTGTTGGCTTTGTGAAGATTTGTGAGCACTTGCATCATCTCCGGGAGTTCTTTGCATTATTTGTTACTCTTGGAGGTTGAGGACTCCTAGGCGGCTAGGTGTCACTCCTGAGCCACCGATCTACTTGTGGTTGGCCAGGAGAAGTTTGTGAAGGTCGGATCTCACCTCCGAAAGAGAAGAGATACCACTAGTGAAAGGAGGAGGGCTTTGTGCAACCTCTTGATGAAAGGGTTAGTGAAGACCCGGCTCTTTGTGAGCTTCTCAACGGAGAGTAGAATCCCCTCAAGGATTTGAACTCCGGGAACAACTCATCTTGCTACAACTTTGGTGATATCACTTTTCTCACTCCTCTAGCTTTGCTTGATTGCGCCGCTATAGGACTAGTTGTTGTTTGTGCTAGCATATTCTTGTTGTAGGCAGCTAGATCTAGAGTTTACTTTGAAGTATGATTACTCTGCTATTCTCGGAAATTCTGAAAATCATTTTTGGAAATTCTGAAAATTCCTGCTTCTGCATTTACTTGAGTTTTTTGAATTAGCCTATTCACCCCCCTCTAGGCCTAATTGACCCTTTCATTTTTCTTATTAAAAAAATTATGTAAATATATAAAAATATAAGTTATGCTTGGAATATATTTATAATAAAAAACACCTCCTCTTCTCCGTGCATCGATCTAGCCCCAACCTCCACCCTTGGATCCACTCGCTGATACCAATCCCCCCCCCACACCAGTGCCATCCTTCTGAAATCTAGGGATTGGATAGTCCCAATTTTTCCCTTCCTCATTCTCTTAACTAGGTTGCGAGATCCAGCAACAACAAGTAAGGAGAAGGGAGAGAGAAGCTGGCACTGCCGTGCTCATTGCTGGGAGGCCGAACAAGGTGCTGCAGGGACGATAGGGTGCTACTTTGGATGCGCCTCCAGGCGCAATCGCATGCGGAGAATACCGCCGAGCTCACCAATTGAATTTGGCATCTCCACCACACCATACCAAGGACTATGCATATATCATCACCCATGGTCTAATGCAAGATGACCCACATATTAGATAGCCACGTCATCGAGAGTTGCGGTGCCGGAGATTAAGAGAAGGCAGTGTGGTAATACTTGTTGCTTACTATGCTCTTGGTACTAGTGCAAGAAGAGCGATGATGCTCTCTTCCCGTAGCATTGGTAAAATAAACACTCTAATTTTTTATGCTTTGCGTATAATCTTGTTTCATTATTGTCAGTAATGCAAAATTGTTCATTTTCTTCATAATCATACTATTTCATATGTGCCAAGATTTGTAGGAGTAATTCATAGCTCATAACGTGATTAGTTTGATGAATTCTGCCCATTCAGTTATTACCGAGGGCATTGGCAGTTTCTGACTAGAGGTTTGGATGCCATATATATATATATATGTATATATATGTATATATATATATATATATATATATAATATTAGTGTGTTGTAACGGGTGATTTAATTGTACAATTAAGATTGTTTTACCCGTTGCAACACACGAGCATTTTTGCTAGCAGAAACAAAAAATAAGGAATATTGGAAGAGGACATTAGAGTCCATATAGAAATACAATTTAGAAATAACTAAAATTCGAAATAAAAAATAAGGAAGATCAGAAGAAGAGTGTAGAGTTAATATAGGAATACAAGTTATAAATAACTAAAATTCAAAATTATAAAATAAAGAAAATTAAAAAAGAGAGGTTAGAGTTCACATAGGAATACAATTTAGAAATAACTGAAATTTGAAATTAAAAAAATATTGAAAGAAGAGTTAGAGTCTATATATAAATACAATTTACAAACAATGGAAATTCATATTTAAAAAATAAGGAATATTGGAATAGGGGTCTAGAGTTCATATAGGAATACAATTTAGAAATAAATAAAATTCAAAATTTAAAAATAAAAAATATTGAAAGAAGAATTTAGAGTCCATATATAAATAAAATTTATAATAACGAAACTTTGGAATTGAAAAATAATGAATATTGGAAGAGGAGTCTAAAGTCCATATTGGACTACTGTCGGTGATACGGGCCCGGGGTACCAAGACTAAAGGGACGGGCGGCCCCGTGCGCCCACGTGGCGCGTCCCTCGGAAGGGTCGGGCCCTGTAACGCCCGTTTTGTCGCGGCGTTAGCGGGAAAACCTAAGTGCTAAAAACCCTATTTGCGAAAGTTTGCTCTTCGGTTGAGTCTTGTGGTGTGCCAAGGTCTCGTGTTACCCCTCTCGCCTCAATCCCGGAGAAAATCGCGAAATCGGATTTCAAATCCAAGCCCTAACCCTCCCAATTCAATCTCTCAGGAAAAGTCTGCTTTGACTCCCTCCTTCCAGGGCCGATTCCCTCCCGGCCTGCTCTCTCCCCCTTCCTTCTCGGGCCGCCCCCGGCCCAGTCCCCAGTTCCCTTCCCCCTCCCGCTGGGCTGCGCGCCGTCTCGGCCCGGTCCGCTCCGGCCTACGCCCCTCCCCGGCCACGTGCGCCGCACGTGCCAGGGAGAGCCGCGTCGCCTCCTCCCAGCCGTGCCGTTTTTCCCCCTTCTCTCTCCCTCGCTCTCCCTTGCCTTTCTCCCCGTTTCTCTCCCTTCTCACCGGCGCCCTCCGTTCCCGTTCCCGCCGGTGGCCCCCGCGCCCGCGTGCCGTGGCCGACCGCCCGGTCCACGCCGCCGCCGTCCCCCGAGCCGCCTCTGCTCCGTCTTGTCCCCGCGTCGCGCCAAGCCGACGCCGTCACCGTCGACGTCCTCCGCCCGGTTCCGTCGACTTGCGCGTGCTGCCAAAGGGGAGAGCCGCGCCCTCTCTCTCCTTCCCTCTCCCTCTCAGCTTTTTCCCCTTCCCGTTTCGGCAAGGGGCAACCCCTCTTTTCTTCCCTCTTTGTTCTCTCTTCCGACCAGCCGACGTCACCGGAGCGCCTTCTTGGCCGCTAGCGCGAGAGCCGGTCCCCTCCCGCGCGCTCCACCGCCTCTCCCTCGGCCAAACCGACCTCCGCGTCCTTCCCCAAACCGTCTTTCGCTCCCCTATTTAAATCCCCTCCGCCCGGCCGCCATTACCGCCCTCCCCCGAGCTCGCCTCCTATCCTCCCCGCTGCCGCCACCACCCACGTCGCCGCCGCTGCAGCCGAGGGCGCCCGAAGGAGCTCCGGGCGCCGCCTTCTTCCCCTCCCTCGGCCCGGAGCTGTGCCGGCCGCATCGTCGCCCCTTCGTCCCCGACGAGCACCGCCCCTCCCGCGGTAATCCTTTCCCCCTTCCGCCTCCTCTTTTCTTCCCCGGCCTAGGACCGCTAGGTAGCTCCCCGTAGATCTCCCGGGCGCCGCCGTCGTCGCCGTTCCCTCCCTTTCCGGCCTCTCCGCGCCGCCCAAGCCCCTCCGCCATCGTCGTCATCGCCCGACGCCACCTCCTCTCTTCCGCCCGACCGGCCTCCGTGGCAGCCACATAGGCGCCACGCGAGCGCCAGCCGACGCGCTCCCTCCTCCCCCTCTGTGCACTCAGCTCTCGTAGACCGAGCCGCCGACCAGTGGGTCCCGCCCAGGTAAGATCTCGGTATTCGCATCTCGTGTACGAATATCGAGACTCCCCTCCAAAATTTAAAATGATCAACTGGGTAAAATTTGAGTTTACAAAATGTTTGGAAAACCCGACACTTGGGTCGGTGCCTTGAAAATAAAGTGAGTTTCTAAAACTCGCGGTACGGGAGACGTACTGGAGGTACGGTCTGTCCGTTCTCGCTCTAAGGACCGATTCCTTGGGAATTACATCCGAGCATATGTCAAGTACGACCACATGGGTGATATGTGTAACGCCCGTTTTGTCGCGGCGTTAGCGGGAGAACTATTTCTCTAAAAACTCTATTTGCGAAAGTTTGCTCTTCGGTTGAGTCTTGTCGTGTGCCAAGGTCTCGTGTTTCCCCTCGCAGTTCAATCCTGGAGAAAACCGCGAAATCGGATTTCGAATCCGAGCCCTCAAACTCCTCCTCTCTCCTTTTCTGGTAAAGTCTACCTCCCTCTGCCCTCGGGCCGATTTCTTCTCGGCCTGCTTCTCTCCCTCTCCTTTCCTCGGGCCGCCGCCGACCCAGTCGCTTCCCGGCCCTTTTTCCTCCCTGGCCCAGCCGCTCGCTCGGCCTCCTTCCCTCCCTGGGCCACACTGCTCTCGGCCCGGTCCGCCCCGGCCTGCGCGTCCACGCCCCTCCCCCGGTCACGTGCGCCGCACGTGCCGAGGAGAGGCGAGTCTCCTCCCTCGCTCGCCCGTTTCCCTCTTCCTCTCTCTTCCCCAATGGCTCCCGCCGGCGCCGTTCCGTCCTGCCTCCATCCGGCCCCGCCGCTGCGCTGCGCGCGCGTGCCGCCAAGGTGCCGAGCGCGCGCCCCCTCTCCCTCTCTCTCTCCCTGCGCACACCCTTGCCCGAAGCGGCATGGAGGCAAGCCTCCTTCCCCCCCTTTTCTGTTTTTTCTCCCGACCGGCGGACGTCACCCGGCCGCGCCGCCTTGTCCGCTTGCTCTAGTCCCCGCTCCGCTTTGCCGCCCCGCCTCTCGGCCGCGAACCGACCTCTGCGCCCCCTCCCCAAACCGACCTAGCGTCCCCCCTATAAAACTCCCCTCCGCCCGGCCACCATTGCCGCCTCCACCCGAGACCGCTCCACTCCTCCTCGCCGCCGCCGCCGCCCTTGCCGTCCACCGCCACCGTAGTCGAGGGCGCCCGAAGGAGCTCCGGGCGCCGTCTCCCTCCCTCTCCCTCGACCGGAGCTGCGCCGAGTCCGCCGCGCGCCGTCGCCCCTCCGTCCCGGCGAGCACCGCCCCGCCGCGGTAACTCCCCTATCCCCTCCGTCTCCTTCTCTTTTCTCCCCGGCCTAGGAACTAGGTAGCACCGTAGATTCCCCTGGGCGCCGCCGTCGTGCCGCCGCCCTTCTCTCTAGCTCTCTTGCCGTGGCGGCCATGCCCGCCGCCGCGTGGCGCCGCCGTCGGCCTCCGCCGCATCCTCTCTCCTCGATCCACTCCGGCGAACCGACTCCACATAATCTTCTCCCGCCGCCGGTGCCTGCCACCCCTTCAATCCGCCGCAGTTCGCCGGAGCTCCCCCGCACGTCGCCGGCCGTCCGATGCGGCTCCTTGTCTCTCCCCCCCTCTCTGTCCGACGTGGTGTCCACGAGGACGCCACATCAGCCTGCCCCGGCCCCGCGGAGACTGGTCAAAGTCCCCGGTCCACCGGCCCGGCCTCGCGCGCGCCTCGCCCGCATGGGCCGCACCTCGCTAGCCGGCCATCTGGGCCTCCTCGGCTGCTCAGCCCACACGGCCTCGGCCCCCCTCTCCCCTCCTTGGCCACTCGGCCTTTTTCGCTCATGGGCCGCTGTTGGCGCAGAATTTCGACCCGTCCAGCAACCAAACGGGTTCCGCGTTACCACGGCGGCCTGGGAGATCTGCTTAACTCCAGTGCAGGTCCAAATGGCTTGCCTAGTCGTAAGTAGAGCGTGCCAGTTGATTTGATCTGCAATCAACAAGAAACAAGTGAACCAAGTCAGAGAACAATGGCCGATCGGTCAGCAGACCGATGACACATTGTCATAGCCCAGCCGATAGGGCAAAGCTATATCGGCTCACTTAGAAAATAAGTAAGACATGAATCTAATCTTATCGGCCTTCATTGATATGTAGACCTCAACTAATAATATCGGCCGATAAGGATGACAAAGGTAACTACACCAGCTAGTACTCTAGTGCAACCTTATACGAGCCAATCGGCCAGTATAAACACGTCAACCATAAAGAAATCTTGAGATTACCTCATGATCGACATATCTATACTTATCGATCTGCACATATAAGTGGCAAACATATGCAAGAAACATAAAGCAATCACATATGTTAGATAAGACCGGCTAAAACCCCGGTACTATCCTTAATTACAACCGAAAACAGGCTTTGTGTTAGATCTCAAAACAGGACTAAGGTCGATGGCAACTCGAAGTGTGAATTGAGACTTAACACAAAGAAAATCAAGTCGTCGATTGCTTTTGGGGATGGCAGCTGCATTGAACAATCTAGCCAAGCATAAGAATTAAACCATCGTCGGCAATAAACCCTAAAGCGAGTAAACCGCTGGCAAGGCTTAATTAAGATACCTGTCAAAACTATTCAAGACATGATAATCGACGATCACATCATCGAGGCTTAACGTGTCTAAAGCGACACGTTAGCCCCGACGATGCAGATCGTCGGGGACGAGTTCTTACCTCTGCTCCGAGGAAGCAAGAACTCGTCGAAGAAGACCTCTTGCGAGGGTTGGCGATGCGCCGAAAGTAGATTGATTTGATTGTGTGATTGATTGAGAGAGAGTTTACATGTACAAACTATCGGGATATTTATACCCGAGGTTACAACAGAACCCTTGTAGGGCACGATCTTATCTACAACTAACAAACAAGTCCTTGCGGCAGACTTAAGCCACAGATTAGATCTACACTACTTAATTTACAAGATACAATTGCCTAAAACCGAGCTTTATCTCTATTTGGCAACTTCCTTGAAGCTTACTTCGAGCCCAGACCAAGCCCACGTTGACACTGTCAACTCACAACCCGCATCGGCCCACGACCAAACCAAATCCGTATCGGCCGATACGCTCTTTATAGCAACACCTCCCCAGTCCGATACGGTTACCGGGTCCGATACGAAGCCTGGTCCGACTCCAACTCAATCCTTCCTCTCTGCTTCGGTCTCCTCTTTCCTTTCCGAGTCGATTACCAAAATCCGTCGTTAACACATGCCCCCCAATTCCGCTTCATTATATAATGTGGCGGAATTAGCTCCAGGGAACTCATCGACTTTTGCTAGGTCTAACCTGAAAACCGCACAGATCCAAATTCGAACCCTTTCGCCGCCGATTCAACAAACTCCTCGTGTTCTTCAACTCCGGCGACCGCTCGATACTCCATCGACATCGACCCCTTCCGCAACGATCCCTTCTCCAACAACAATGGCTTCCGCCTCATTCTACGCCTCTGAGATCCCCGCGGTAAGTCGACTTGTTCAATCCTGCATTATCGCTTTCCCCGTCGATTTCTCCAAGTTAGGGTTTTACTCTCTGTCCCCTTCAGGCCTTATATTTTCATCGTTGTTCTCACGATTTAGGTCTTCAAAAACCAAATCTTGATTCCCACCGACGATAAATCCCATCGCTTCCTCCTGGGCCCCATGGGCGACTGCGACCCAACCTGGCTAATCAACGCTGAAACAGACAGAATTCCTTTCAGGCAAGCCAAGCCCACTGTCTCGGCGTGGAAGCACACCTTCAGGTCATGGCCATCAAAACTAAACGGATACAGGACCTGGCACAAAAGGATCGCTGCCGTCAAACAAGTCCACTGGGACGAGGTTGGAATCGGCCAATGCATAACTCTGTCCCTGGCCGATACCAAGAAGAATGAGCCACTAATGTCAGCTGCCAGCTACTTCTGGTCAAGTACCTTGAACGCCTTTATGTTCAAGCAAGGTCCGATGACCCCAACCCTCATAGATATCAAGGTACTCACAGGACTAGACATCGACTCTGAGATTAATCCTTTCAGCCTCCTGATAAACAGCAGCCACAAACTGAAAACCAAGAAAATTGGAGGCTGGTGTGGGTATATCTCTGAGCACATGGAACAAGGATCGGTCTCAGAGCGAGAACATGTAGCGTTCCTGACATTATGGTTGGAAAGATTCGTCTTCTGTGGATCGACCTGTGGTCCTACTACAAATTGTCAACATCTGGCTCAGGCTTTGGACAGCAAGAAGCAAATCCCTCTCGGCCGATACCTCTTGGGAGCTGTATATCGGCTACTCCATATTGCCACTCAAGACTTAATGTTGAAACAAACCGTGGCACATGGGGGACCATGGTGGTTCATTCAACTCTGGCTAACCATATACACCAACACCATGGTTGATCGGCCGCCTCTATCAGATTCTCGCTTCCCATCAAAATATGCCGATCACGAAGATCCCAGGAACAGAAGATGCATGTCCTACGGGGAAGCAGCCTCCGTCTACCCCGGCGCAGATCAATCGGCCAATGACATGGCTACATGGTTCATCCGTTTCTTCACCGGCCCTCCATCAGCCAAGATGGATATGTTTGTCTATACATCGGACCGAGACTTCGAGCTTCCAGATGATCTGCAACTGAGCTTAATAAATGATGACATGGAATCAAGAGAATTATTCATGATCGGCCTCACTCCATGCCTGCTCCCAGTAGGCATCTTTCAGGGAAGGAGCACCAGCTTGTCCTATGAGTTTTACACCCCAATGACAGCTGCTAGACAATGCGGGCTCGGACAACTTCCCATTAGCTTGCATCTTCATAAGCTCCTAGAGAGCAGAGGCTCAGTCCCATCGGCCCTGGTTATGAACAAAGCAATGGAAATCGAGCTCCCAAATCTTGGTGACTGCGATCGGCTGCATCTGAATGCCTTCGTGCACATTAGCTTCCAAACTTGGTGGCAAGAGTGGGCCGCTCACATCTTTCATCAATCGGCCAGGTTCTATGTGACAGAACTTATCCAAGGCATCAGCCCTCAAGTCCCAGACGAACCGATTCCCTCTGTGAGCAACAGTGGACGGAAGATCTTCTACGCTCAAGCCATAGCTCCATCGGGGTCAACCATCCTGGAATCCATCATCGGCCTCACTGCCCCAAAAGTGGCGTCGCTTCTCCAAGGTCCGATGCCTAAAGAAAACCCCAAGAGGAAAGCGCCGGCCAAAGGCAAATCGCAGAAAGCCAGCAAGAAGGCTAAAACTGATGACCAGGTCGATGCCGAAGAGCTAGACCCCTCCTTGGAAGAATTCCTCGAAGAACAAATGATGGAGGAGGAAGTTGATGCAGCAGCGGCCGATGCACACGAAGAAGAAAACCCGTCAGTCGAAACCACCCAGGAGCCATCGGCCGAAGCTGCGGAGATCCCACCGGCCGATGACCAAGATGATGCCCCGCAACCAAAAAGGACCAGACACGCAGTTCGCAAGGTCAACATAATCTCTTCTTTGTGTTTACATAATCTCCTTGTGCTGTCACACTTTAACTTCACATCCTTTTCAGGCTACGGTGTCGTCTGTGTTAAAGGAAAGAACTCAATCGGCCCCTTTGCCAAGAACCAAGAAAACGACTTTGCAACGGCGCGAACGAGCCAAGGCACGATTGAGGACCCCTTCTCCTTCTCCACCACCCTCTCCGACTGTCTCGGTAAGAGTTGATTTTTTGCATTATTTTCCTAATCATATAACCCTATTCACCAATTTCCTGCTTTTATCAGCCTAGGGCTCCATCACCTTCACCACATCGGCCGACCCCCTCGCCTACTATGTCGACACAGCAAAGAAAGGCCGATGCAAGCACCACCGATGCTCCAACACAGGTAACCACGCTTACCCTGATCCCCTTTCTGCCGATTCCTGATTAACAAGGCTAACCTCGACCCATGTTTATATTTGCAGAACCTAGCCGATATGTTCTCCTTTGATATCGGCCAGTTTCTTGATGATGAGGACAAGGAACTACCCAGCACAGCCAGGGCACCAATCTCTGATGATCTGAAGAACCGGCTGACCGATATCGCCAATCGGCTGGAGTCCTCGCTGGAGTACTTGGTGGAAGATTGCACCTCCATCAGGGTCAGGGTACAAGAAATTCAAGACGAACTGCCTGAAGACCTAATGGAGGTCCTAACACCGGCCATCTTCTTGGAGCAATACCGATTCAAGCTCAACAAAGCCAAAGAAAGACTCGCAGAGCGACGAGAGCGTGACCAACTGGAATCGGCTTTATGCGCCAGCAAGGCCCAAGTTAACGCTGACAAAACCAAGCTGGACGAGTTAGCGGTAGAGCCGATTGTCTTGAAGCACAAACTTGAAGAGCTCCGTCGCCTCGAGGCAGAGCTGGTATCGAAGCTGGAATCAACACGTCGAGAAATCCAAGAAGTCGAAGCCGGAATAGCTGCATCCCCTAAAGCCATAGAAGATCAGACGGCAAAGCTCAAGGCATCGGCCAAGTACCTCGCGACCCTAAGCAAATCACTAAAACCGATCCCAGGGACGATGGACGATGACGCCCAGGCTATTGAAGACGTCGAGCAGATTCGCCGTAAAGCCATTGCTGCTATTGCGGACTTCATAGGGTGATGTAGCACATTTTATTTTTATAATATATAAACGTACACCTTATCGGCCATGCAGCCGAATTTGTTTTGAAAATTCTTTTGAAAATTCCAGCCTAATTTATTGCTTCTGAAATCCTCTCACACCTTATCGGCCGTGCAGCCGAATTTGTTTTGAAAATTCCAGACACATATATCTTTAATATGAACAATCTCATTATAAACAATCTCATCGGCCAGAGAGCCGAAGTCAATTGCCAAACTGAAAAATCCAATGCGAGAACTGCTGAGCCTAATGTATATATGCCCCCCAAAATTTGGAAGATGAGGGCTCATATTCTGAAATTTTGAACTAAGGGCGATAGTATTTACCGGCCATCTAAAGACGATGCGTGACTACATCGGCTGTAATCATAAATCGGCTAGAGGGCCGATCATGAGTCAATCCAGATACTGGGATAATATTGTTTCAAGTATTTGCCATTGAGAGCTCGTCCATAAATCTCGCCATCTAATCCCTTGAGCAGATAGGCATTGTGAGGAACACATCGGTGAATTCGAAAGGGGCCTTCCCAATTAGGTGACCATTTGCCGAATTTATTATCTCTGGAACCAATCGGCATTATTAATTTCCACACAAGGTCTCCTTCCTCAAACGATTTGGCAACGACCTTTTTATTATAATGACGGGCCACTCTATCTTTATCACGCTTGATTTTCTCTAAGGCCCGTAATCGAACATGTGCCAAATCATCCAATTCATCAACCATAAGATTATGGTACTCATCGGCTGTCAAGTCGTCTTGCAAAGCAATCCTTCTTGAGCCGATGGCGGTTTCCCACGGCAGTACAACTTCATGCCCGTAGACCAGTTGATAGGGAGGCACTTGGATTGCACCATGGCAAGCCATCCGATACGCCCAAAGGGCATCGGCTAGCGTTGTATGCCATTGCCTCGGCTGTTCGTCAATTTTCCGCTTGATTAATTTGATTAAAGACTTGTTAGAAGCCTCTGCCTGCCCATTAGCCTGCGCGTAGTAAGGAGAAGAATTGAGTAATCTGATGCCCATGCTGTCAGCAAATCGGACGAACTCGTCGGACACGAATATTGATCCCTGATCGGTAGTTATTGTCTGAGGTAACCCAAACCGATATATTATGTGCTCCTTGACGAACTGAATAGCGTCTTTGGAATCAACCTTCTTGAGAGGAACGGCCTCAACCCACTTTGTGAAGTAATCTGTAGCCACCAATATATACTTGTGTCCCTTACTTGATGGTGGGTTAATCTGGCCGATCATATCTATTCCCCATCCACGAAACGGCCACGGCTTTATGATTGGATGCATAACCGATGCCGGTGCTCTCTGAATTGCTCCAAATTTCTGACAATCCTGACATCCTTTATAATACTTGAAGCAATCTTCTAGCATGGTTGGCCAAAAATATCCGACGCGCTTCATCAGCCATTTCATTTTATGGGCCGATTGATGGGTGCCACAAATCCCTTCATGTACTTCGCTCATAACAGTTTTAGCCTCCTCAGGACCTAGGCATTTGAGTAGGACACCATCAACCGTCCGATAATATAGGTTATCGTCCAATAAGACATAGTGTAAAACTTTATATTTCATTCTGCGTGACGCCGATTGGGAAGGGTTTCTCAAATACTCAATGATATCAAACCTCCAGTCATCGGCGTGCACGAGAGCAATCTGAATTGGAACGTCTTTAGCCATCGGCTTGTATCCCGATGCCCCCTGAGCTAAATCATTGGCTTCGAAATTCTGCTTCCTGGGTATATGCCTCATCGTTACGATCCGAAAACCGTGTAATAACTCTTTGCACTCCTCATTGTAAACTTTGAGAATATCGTCTCTGCACTCATACTCCCAGAAAGTTGACTAATTACTAGCTGTGAATCACCAATGATTTCCACGGCATCGGCCTCGACTTCTTGTAATAACTGCAAGCCTTTAAGCACCGCTTCATATTCCGCTTGATTGTTGGTATAATAAGGCTTGATAGTGAAAGCGAACTCAAAACTTGCCCCCCGAGGGGATATGATGACTAGGCCGATACCGCAACCGTGTCTGCAGACGGATCCATCGAAATATAACGTCCACGGCACAATGTCTGCATATGCAACTGAGTCATCTCTATGTTGAACGATGAAATCGGCCAGGGCTTGTCCTTTGATCGCTTTGGCCGATTCATATCGAAGATCAAACTCTGTTAAGGCAAAGATCCACTTCCCGACTCGTCCTTTCAGCACAGGGGCCGATAACATGTATTTCATCACATCGGCCTTGCTCACTACGATGCACTCGTTGGAAAGCAGGTAATGCCTCAATTTAGTACATGAAAAATATAAACAAAGGCATAATTTCTCCACCGGCGTGTACCTTGTCTCAGCGTCTAACATTCTCCTGCTGAGATAAAAAATAGCTCTTTCCTTGCCGTTAACATCTTGAACCAAGACTGAGCCGATGGATTTCTCATCGGCTGACAAGTACAATTTGAATGGGACTCCTTTTTGTGGAGGAATTAAGACCGGCGGAGAAGTTAAATATTCTTTGATATCGTCTAGCGCTTTCTGTTGCTTGTCACCCCATATGAATTCTTCGTCGTCCTTTATTTTCAACAGTGGAGTGAATGGCTCTATACGGCCCGACAAATTTGATATAAAACGCCGGACGAAGTTGATCTTGCCAAGCAGAGACTGTAACTTGGTCTTGTTTTCTGGAGGTTTGATTTTCTTGATGGCATCGATGTTCTTCTGTGTGATTTCAATCCCCCTTTCATGGACCAAGAAACCCAAAAACTGACCGGCCGATACGCCAAAGACACATTTGTTAAGGTTCAACTTCAAACCATATTTCCTTGCCCTTTCTAGTACCTTGCGTAAATCGGCCAAGTGCATACCGTGTTCTCTTGACTTTACGACGACATCGTCTATATAAACTTCAATCAGAGAGCCAATAAGATCATGAAAAATGTAATTCATAGCCCTCTGATACGTAGCTCCAGCATTCTTCAAACCAAATGTCATGACGACCCATTCATATAGGCCGATTGCCCCTGGGCACCTGAAGGCTGTCTTATGAATGTCCTCTTTAGCCATAAAGAACTGGTTGTAACCCGCGTTTCCGTCCATGAAACTAATGATCTTATGCCCAGAAGCAGCGTCGACTAGCAAATCGGCCAACGGCATAGGGTACTCGTCTTTAGGCGTCGCCTTATTTAGATCTCTGAAATCGACGCATACCCTTAGCTTGTCGTTCTTTTTCAACATCGGAACTATGTTGGAGACCCACTCCGCGTATCGGCAGGGCCTGATAAAGTTGGCGTCGTAAAGTCTTGTGATCTCTGCTTTTATGGCTTCGTGCATATCGGCCTTAAACCTCCGAGGAGCTTGCTTAAAAGGCCGATAGCCTTGTTTGATTGGTAGCCGATGTTCTACAATCGATCGGCTTAATCCTGGCATCTCATGGTATTTCCATGCAAAACAATCTCTGAATTCTTTCAAAAGATCTATCAAATTATTCTTGTATTCCTTTGGCAAATTAGCGCTTACATACATCGGCCTAGGCCTATCACCTATTCCTATATCAATTTCTTCCAATTCATCGGCCGACGTAAAACCTTGTCCCAACTTGCCGTCTAACTCATCCACCGCGTCATCTGTGTAGGGGTCATTGTCAACGGCGGATGGTGCATCTTCGCTAAAGTAACCGCTTATCTTGGTCGTCAATTGTCTCGATGTCGCAGTCGGTTACCTTGAGGAAATCGGCGTCCCAGACTTGTCCGGATAAGCAGTCGATTCCCTCCATCTCCCAAACTGCGAGATCGGCATTGGCGACGTGTACTGACCGATCGGCCTGCACGATCTCGACTTGGTCCCCTTGCCATTGCATGAGGCATTGGTGCATTGTTGAAGGGACACAGCAATTTGCATGGATCCAATCTCGTCCCAACAACAAGCTGTAGGAACCCTTTCCATCGAAGACGAAGAAGGTGGTGGGAATTGTTTTGCTGCCCACGGTGAGTTCCACGTTCAGGACCCCCTTCGCCTCGGATGCGTTACCACTGAAGTCCTTTAATACCATATTTGTCTTGATAAGATCTTCAGGTACTTTTCCAAGCTTCCTGAAGGTTGGGTATGGCATTAAATTGACCGCTGCGCCACCATCGACCAGCATCTTCGTCATCGGCCGCCCGTTGATGAATCCTTTGATGTACAACGGCCGTAGATGTCTGTAGCTGGCGTCAACCGGCTTGTCGAAGATGGCTTGGTCCGGTGACAAGCGTAGCCTGGCTGAACCTTGTTCATCATCAGCCATCGCTTCATCGGCCGCCTGCACACTGTATTCTGCTGGCAATACAAACACCATGTTAACAGGCGCCGATGTCATTTTTTTACCTTTTGAAGCTGAGTAGCCCTGAGCTGTATTGGAGGTGCCCTCGTCGGCCCTGGCCACCGTGGATTTTATCCTCCACTCTTTTTTGGTCTTGGTGGGCCGATGGGGTATTTCAGCTTGTTGCTCTTGGATTTGCTCTTTCCTCCTTAACCTCTGAACCCGCCGCTTCTGTGTCTTGGTGAATACATCGCTTGGGCACCATTGGGGGTTCTGGACTTGCTCCTCATCTTCATCGTGTTGATCTTGGTGCATCGGCCCCAGCCTTTCATGCACGGATTTCCGTTGCTTGGCCGGCCGATGCGTTTGTCTGCTTGAGCTGCCCTGATAAGAATTATCTACACCACTGCATGTAGGGCACTCCTGAATAGATGGCAACCTCATCCCTTCATTCCAGCAGAAGCGAAAAAACTCGCACTCCCAGTGTGGGTCGTAGGAGTTGTCTTGATCGGCTTGGTCTTGAGCTTGTTCCTCTCGCCTCTGCTGATATTTTCTGATCAGACCCTCAGAGGTCTGATGAGGCCGCTTGCCAGTCCGATGACCACCGCCATCGGCCCTGTCCGCCCGCACCATGTTGACTGGGAACGGGTGGCCTTCAATCTTCATCGGCCGCTTGGCATCATCGATTTTAATTCTGCCCTGCTCGATGGCCGATTGAATTTGTTGCTGGAAGATCTTGCATTCATTTGTATGGTGTGAATAGGAATTGTGCCACTTGCAATATCTCCTTTTCTTGATGTCCTCGGCCGATGGCAATACGTGACCTACTGGCAATTGAATCTGCTTTTGTTGCAACAGCAGGTCAAATATCTTATCGGCCTTGTTGATGTCGAAATCATATTTATCTTCTTTATCTCCTTTCTTGACCCACTGGCAAGTTGTTGATTTCCTCATCCGGGCCCACTCGGCTAGGTCGACATCAGCGTCTTCATCGTCGTCATCGTCGGAGGCGTACTGATAAATAGTGTTAATCTTTTTCGCGAACTTCTTTGCCTCCTGGAATCGCTGCTCGTGGGCCGATACTCGTTGTGCCAGCTGAGCGAGGCTGTCAAATTCCTGCGAGGAGAACCTCTCGCGTATCGGCCCTAGCAATCCCTGAAATGCCAGGTCGGCCAACTGGGAATCGGTCAGACTGAGGCTATAACATCTGTTGCGTATGTCTCTGAACCTTTGTATGTACTCAGGGACCGATGCATCCACTCGCTGCCTGATGGCAGTCAGATCTGACAGTTTTATCTCTTGTACACCATTGTAGAAATATCTATGAAACTGTTTCTCCAGATCTATCCATCCTCTGATGGAATTGCAGGGCAAGGAAGAAAACCATGTGAATGCAGACCCTGATAAGGACAGAGGGAAAAACCTCACCCTCAACGCCTCGATAGCCGATGCCTCCCCGCACTGTGCTAAGAATCGGCTGACATGCTCATATGTCGAGACGTTGTCCTGTCCCGAAAACTTGGAGAAATCTGGGATCTTGTATCGGCCTGGCAATGGTACCCTGTCAAATTCTTCGGGATACGGGTGCCGATACACCGTAGAGTTCTCCTTGGGCTTCAAACCGAATTGATCCCGCATCACTTCGGCTATCATATCGGCCCAATATCCTGCGGGTCGATGTGGGAGGTCTGGCTGAAACGATTGTTGCAGACCCTCTGCTTGATACTGCCTAGGGGAGTATGGCTGGTAATGATGACCCGAGTTCGGTATGCCATACTGTCCCGCAGGGTGCTGCTGATAGCCTTGCGGCACGTTGTATGCAGCTTGAAGTGGAGGACTATTGAATGCCGGGGCTTGCGGTTGTCCGGCCGATGGCTGGTGGACGGGAACTTGCTGCATCGGCTCAACCACCGGTTGCTTCCCCTTGGTCCATTGAGCGTACTGTTCCTCGGTGATGAGCTGAGGGTTGCCCCCAGCCTGCCTGGTGAGGACCAGTGGCAGTGTTGTTGTCGGCTGCGCCGATGAGGGTGGCATCAGCGGTGTTGGCTGAGACGTGCTCAGATCATTCCTCAGGGTCCGATATGCAGGGAATTTATTTTCTGGCAGGAAAATCGGCCCCTGAGGTTTGAACTGGTGAATTGACCCGTCTAAGATAGATTTGACCGTATTGGTCAAGGTGTTCACCAAAATCCCTGATTGGTTGACTAGCGAAGAGTGGACTGCGGAGTCAATCCTGTCTTGCAACGTCGGCGCTGCAGTGTCTTCAGTTTTAACGGCGTGATCGTGCGCCGTCGCCGACGTTCCAGCTCCATCTCCGGAACTCGGCATGACCACCTTGGACTTTTGAATCAAGGTGCTCTGCCGAGTCCTAGAATATGTTTGCAGGTACATATTCTGGAACTGCGCGACCAGACTATCCATCTCAGCTTTTTGTTCTGCGCTGAGCTGGTCGGCGGTCACGGGAATGACGTTCTCCTCGACGATCTCGGCCTGCTTCGACATCTCGAGGTGTTCTTGTTGCTGGTGAGAAGCTTGTGTTCTTGAGGTCCCACCGGGCGTGCCAAAAGCGTGTTGGCGCAGAATTTCGACCCGTCCAGCAACCAAACGGGTTCCGCGTTACCACGGCGGCCTGGGAGATCTGCTTAACTCCAGTGCAGGTCCAAATGGCTTGCCTAGTCGTAAGTAGAGCGTGCCAGTTAATTTGATCTGCAATCAACAAGAAACAAGTGAACCAAGTCAGAGAACAAGGGCCGATCGGTCAGCAGACCGATGACACATTGTCATAGCCCAGCCGATAGGGCGAAGCTATATCGGCTCACTTAGAAAATAAGTAAGACATGAATCTAATCTTATCGGCCTTCATTGATATGTAGACCTCAACTAATAATATCGGCCGATAAGGATGACAAAGGTAACTACACCAGCTAGTACTCTAGTGCAACCTTATACGAGCCGATCGGCCAGTATAAACACGTCAACCATAAAGAAATCTTGAGATTACCTCATGATCGACATGTCTATACTTATCGATCTGCACATATAAGTGGCAAACATATGCAAGAAACATAAAGCAATCACATATGTTAGATAAGACCGGCTAAAACCCCGGTACTATCCTTAATTACAACCGAAAACAGGCTTTGTGTTAAATCTCAAAACAGGACTAAGGTCGATGGCAACTCGAAGTGTGAATTGAGACTTAACACAAAGAAAATCAAGTTGTCGATTGCTTTTGGGGATGGCAGCTGCATTGAACAATCTAGCCAAGCATAAGAATTAAACCATCGTCGGCAATAAACCCTAAAGCGAGTAAACCGCTGGCAAGGCTTAATTAAGATACCTGTCAAAACTATTCAAGACATGATAATCGACGATCATATCATCGAGGCTTAACGTGTCTAAAGCGACACGTCAGCCCCGACGATGCAGATCGTCGGGGACGAGTTCTTACCTCTGCTCCGAGGAAGCAAGAACTCGTCGAAGAAGACCTCTTGCGAGGGTTGGCGATGCGCCGAGAGTAGATTGATTTGATTGTGTGATTGATTGAGAGAGAGTTTACATGTACAAACTATCGGGATATTTATACCCGAGGTTACAACAGAACCCTTGTAGGGCACGATCTTATCTACAACTAACAAACAAGTCCTTGCGGCAGACTTAAGCCACAGATTAGATCTACACTACTTAATTTACAAGATACAATTGCCTAAAACCGAGCTTTATCTCTATTTGGCAACTTCCTTGAAGCTTACCTCGAGCCCAGACCAAGCCCACGTTGACACTGTCAACTCACAACCCGCATCGGCCCACGACCAAACCAAATCCGTATCGGCCGATATGCTCTTTATAGCAACACCTCCCCAGTCCGATACGGTTACCGGGTCCGATACGAAGCCTGGTCCGACTCCAACTCAATCCTTCCTCTCTGCTTCGGTCTCCTCTTTCCTTTCCGAGTCGATTACCAAAATCCGTCGTTAACAGCCGCGCCCTTAAACGCCGGCCCGCTCGGCCTCCAAGCGCCATCGGCCGCTAGGCCCATCGGCCTATCCCCTCGCGCGCGCCGATCGGTCATGGGCCGATTCTTTCGGGCCGTTGGCCGGTCCATCGGCCTCCTCGGTCCATCGGCCTCCTCGGCCCATCGGCCTCCCTTGTTCGGCCTCGGCCGATCCCCTCGCAATAAAGTCCAATTTCCGTCCCTTCTTCTTTTTCTTTTTCAAAGGAAATTTTAATTCCTTTTCCTTTAGACAGAAAATCCTTAATCTTCGGAAATTCATATCTTTTCAACCGTTGACCCGATTGACCCCGTTCAACTTCCAAAATTTCTCAAAAATTGAGATCTATCCAATGGCACACTTAGTGGTCATTAATAGGGCTTCTTTTTATCACTGTGTTGAGCGTCTCGTTTCACGTGTAGTCTCGGAGCCTGAAGACCCGCTGTGTGCGGATTTCGAGGAAGAAGCTCAAGATCTCGAGCAAGGCAAGTCACCTTTGATCAATTGAACCTATAATTTAAAATTAAGTATTTTAATTCCGCAAGTTATGCATTCTTTAGGTCACACCTGATAATTGGCCTCGGTTTGCAATACAACCGGCAGGCCCTATCCAATTGCGGCATTTACCTTCCTTGATTATTGAATACCTTGACACCCTTGTCACCCTTCAGGTGAAATCTCGGTATACGCATCTCGCGTGTGAATATCAAGACTCTCCTCAAAATTTAAAATGATCAACTGGGTACAACTTGAGTTTACAAAATGCTTGGAAAAACCCGACATTTGGGTCGGTGCCTTGAAAATATAGTGAGTTTCTAGAACTCGCGGTACGGGAGACGTACTGGAGGTACGGTCTGCCCGTTCTCGCTCTAAGGACCGATTCCTTGGGAATTACATCCGAGCATATGTCAAGTACGACCACAAGGGTGATATGGGACGCCCCTGACTGAGTAATTAGCTAGGCCAGGGAAATCTTGATGCCAAGGGACAAGTGGATTCGCCGGGGTGGTGTCGGGGAGGACCCCTGGGCTTCCTGGCACAGTATGGTCTGGGACCTAACCTGGTGTTGGTCCGTGGGACCCCTCCCATTGGCATAAGATGACCCTAAGTCGGCTTTCGAAATGCCTTGTCGTGAAAGCCTCAAGGTCGCCAGACGTGACTGAGAGTTGCAGGCTGGGTGACTCAGGGTTAGTAACGTCGTGTGGGTAAAGTGTACCCCCTCTGCAAAGGTTAACAGCTGTTCGAACAGCCGTGCCCACTGTCATGGGCAGATGTGAGGTGATTCCTTAGCGTAGTTTTAATGAACACCTTGTGAACTGCTGTTGGTGTGAGAAATCCTTCCTGTGCTTGATTTGTGGCTGTTGGAGAAGCCGGTGTCGGTGAACGATTGGCAGGGAGCCTCTCGTACCGGCGTGTGTGATTTGTGGCTGTCGGAGCAGCCGGGGTCGGTGAACGATTGGCAGGGAGCTTCTCGTACCGGTGTGTGTGAGTTGTGGCTGTCGGAGCAGCCGGGGTCGACAAACGATTGGCAGGGAGCCTCTCGTGCCGACAAGAATCAATCGATACAATTTCATCGCTCCGGCCGGATGTGACGCTCTTTCTCGTCCGTGTCGTTGAGAAGCACTCACTTAGATGTTTCTGAAGGTCTTAAACTAAAATCAATTGTGAAAAACAACTGGCCTTCCCTTGAAGCTTGCATTAAACACTTAATTCCCCTGACTTGCTGAGTACTTCCGTACTCACCCTTGCTCTATATAAATAAACCCCCCCAGTTCTCGAAGACGAAGAGGTGGACCCTGCTGATGAAGAGTTCTTCCAGGAGCAAGCTGTCTACGAGCAGTATTAGGGTTTCGGCCTTTCCCCAAGGCTTTGCTTGTGGCTTAGGGCCAGCCTCCGCCTTTTTCCGCTTCCGCCTTTTTGTACTGCTGTTGCGAATTCGGGTTCTGTCCGCAGTTCCAACCCTGGTTGTAATCCTACTCTTGATAAAGAGACCGCTGTTGTTATGATATTCTGTCTTCCTGTTGTACCAGCGCTATTTCCTGGGACTGGTACGAGCATACAGGTTAATTTGGATCACCTTATACTGGCCTCCACTCGGGGCTAGTTCGGGGCGTGACAATATGGGACGCCCCTGGCTGAGTAATTAGCTAGGCCAGGGAAATCTTGATGCCAAGGGACAAGTGGATTCGCCGGGGTGGTGTCGGGGAGGACCCCTGGGCTTCCTGGCACAGTATGGTCTGGGACCTAATCTGGTGTTGGTCCGTGAGACCCCTCCCGTTGGCATAAGATGACCCTGAGTCGGCTTTCGAAATGCCTTGTCGTGAAAGCCTCAAGGTCACCAGACGTGGCTGAGAGTCACGGGCTGGGTGGCTTGGGGTTAGTAACGTCGTGTGGGTAAAGTGTACCCCCTCTGCAGAGGTTAATAACTGTTCGAACAGCCGTGCCCACGGTCATGGGTGGATGTGAGGTGATTCCTTAGCGTAGTCTTGACAACTCCTTGTGAACTGCTATTGGTGTGAGGTTTTCCCTTCTGTGCTTGGTTTAAGGCTGTTGTAGCAGCCGGAGTCGGTGACGATTGGCAAGGAGCCTCTCGTACCGATGTGCTTGTGTGTGGCTGTGGAACAGCCGGTGTCGGTGAACGATTGGCAGGGAGCCTCTCATTCCGACGTGTTGACTTGAGGCTACTGTGGCAGCCGGGGTCGGTGATTGATTGGCAGGGAGCCTTTCGTGCCGACAAGAATCAAACGATAGAATTTCACTGCTCCGGCCGGATGAGATGCACTCTCTCTCGCCCGCGCCGTTGAGAAGCACTCAGTTAGATGTTTCAGAACTTCTTAAACTAAAATCGAATGTGAAAAATAACTAGCTCTCCTTTGAAGCTTGCATCAAACACTTAATTCCCTTGACTTGCTGAGTACTCCCGTACTCACCCTTGCTCTATATAATTAAACCCCCCCAGTTCTCGAAGACGAAGAAGTGGACCCTGCTGATGAAGAGTTCTTCCAGGAGCAAGCAGACTTCGAGCAGTAGTAGGGTTTTGGCCTCTCCCCAAGGCTTTGCTTGTGGCTTAGGGCTAGTGTAACGCCCGTTTTGTCGCAGCGTTAGCGGGAAAACCCTAATTGTGAAAGTTTGCTCTTCGGTTGAGTCTTGTTGTGTGCCAAGGTCTCGTGTCTCCCCTCTCAGTTCAATCCCGGAGAAAACCGCGAAATCGGATTTCGATTCCGAACCCTAAATCCCTCCAAAACCCCAATTCCCAGAAAGTCTACTTTTCCTCCCTCTGTCCTCGGGTCGGAATTCTTTCCCGGCCTCCTTCCTTCCTTGGGCCACCTCCCGGCCCAGCTCTCTCCCGCGGCCTGCCTCGGCTCGCGCCCTTCTCCCTCCCGCTGGGCCGCACCCGCCAGGCCCGGTCCGCCCGGCCTACGCGCCCCGGTCACGTGCCCCGCACGCGTCGAGCCGAGAGAGAGCCAGCGCTCTCTTCTCTCTCTCCCCGCTCCCGCGCCGTTCTTTTCCCTCTCTCTCTTCTCCCCAACGGCTCCCGCCGGCGCCGTTCCGTCGCCGCAGACCACCGCTGGTCGCCTCGGCCCCGCCGCCTGCGCGCTTGCCGCCAAGGCGCCGCGCGCGCGCTCCCCCTCTCCCCCGCGCGCCTTGCCCGTTTCGGCAAGGGGGCAACCCCTCTTTTCCCCTCTCCCCTCTTTTCTTTTCCTCGGCGGCCGACCGCCGCCGACGTCACCCGGTCGCACCGCCGTGTCCGTTGCGCCGGTCCCCGCTCCGCTTTGCCGACCGCCTCTCCGAGCCCCAAACCGACATTCGCCCCCAAAAACCGACCTAGCCGCCCTTAAAACCCCCCCGCTCGGCCGCTTTTCTTCCCCTCGCCTCCGGCCGCCATTACCGCCCTCTCGAGCTCTCCTCCCCTGCTGCTGCCGTCGCCTCCCTCGTCGCCCGCCGCCGTAGCCGAGGGCTCCCGAAGGAGCTTCGGGCGCCATCTCCGCCGCCCTCTTCCTCGGCCCGGAGCCATGCCGCGCCCCCGCCGTCGCCCTCTTCCCCGGCTCACCGCCCCACCGCGGTAAGCCCTTCTCTCCCCTCCACCTCCCTCCGTTTTTCTTCGGTTAGGCCGCTAGGTAGCCGTAGAACCCTCTCCCGGGCGCCGCCGTGGCCGTCGCCCTCTCCTCCGCCCTCTCCCCGAGCCGTCGTGGTCGCCGTCGCACCGCACCGTCGCCGGCCGCCGTCGTTCCCCGCGGCCCGATCCGAGCTGGTGGCTCGATTCCCCTCTCTCTCCTCTCTCTCCGGCGCCCGCCTCCCCTCCGTCTCGCTGCCGCCTGCCGGGAGGAGCCGCTCGCCGACGTCCCGCCGAACACCGCCGTTCCCGGGCGAGCCCGTCGCCCTCTCCTTTCTTTCCCCCCCTCCCGTGCGTGCCTACGTGGACGCCACGTCCACCGTCCCGGGGCCCCACGGGAGACCGGTCAACGGTACCGCACCGGCCTCCTGGACCCCTCGGCCACTCGGCCTCCTCTCCCCTTGGGCCATCGGCCCGAGTCCCTCGGTCCGGCCCGTCGGCCCTGAGTCACTCGCGGGAGACCGGACCAGGCCGCGCCGCCAGGTCGCGTCACTCGGCTTGGGCCGCACCCTCCAGCGTCGGCCCGCACGGCCCCCTCTCGCGCATCGGCCGTGCCGCGTTGCCAGGCCGGCCATTTGGGCCTCCTTGGCCGACCGGCCCAGTCGGCCTCGGTCCCTCTCTTCCCCTCGGCCACTTGGCCTTTTTTGCTCGGGCCGCTCGGCCCACTCAGCCGCTCGGCCATCGGCCTCCGGCCCATCGGCCGCTAGGCCCATCGGCCTATTCCCTCCCGCGCGCCGATCGGCCATGGGCCAATTCCCTTCGGGCTGTCGGCCCAATTATTTCGGCCGTGCCCATTTTAATCTTTTGGGCTGCCCTTAGCCGCCCAAAATAAAGTCTAAATTACATCCCTCCTTCTTTTCTTTTTCCAGGGAATTAATAATTCCTTTTCTTATTCCAGAAAATCCTTTAATCTTCGGAAATTCATATCTTTTCAACCGTTCGTCCGTTTAACCCCGTTCCAATTCCAAAATTTCTCAAAAATCGAGATCTATCCAATGGGACGCTTAGTGGTCTTTAATAGGGCTTCTTTTTGCTTTGTTGAGTCGTCTCGTTTCACGTGTAGTCTCGGAGCCCGAAGACCCGCAGTGCGTGGATTTCGAGGAAGAAGCTCAAGATCTCGAGCAAGGCAAGTCACCTTTGATCAATTGAACCTATAATTTAAATTAAGTATTTTGATTCCGCAAACTATGCATTAATTAGGTTACATGGCACGCCCCAAACTGGCCCCGGGCGGAGACCAGGGTAGGGCGGTCCAGATTGACCTGTATGCCTGTACCAGTCCCAGGAAATAGCGCTGGTACAACAGGAAGACTGAATATCACAACCACAGCGGTCTCTTTATTAAGAGTAGGGTTACAACCAAGGTTGGAACTGCGGACAGAACCCGAGTTCACAACAGCATTACAAAAAGGCGGAAGCGGAAAGCGGAGACTAGCCCTAAGCCACAAGCAAAGCCATGGGGAAGGCCGAAACCCTACTACTGCTTGAAGTCTGCTTTCTCCTGGAAGAACTCTTCATCAGCAGGGTCGACCTCTTCATCTTCGAGAACTGGGGGGGGTTTAATTATATAAAGCAAGGGTGAGTACGGGAGTACTCAGCAAGTCAGGGGAATTAAGTGTTTAATGCAAGCTTCAAGGGAAAGCCAGTTGTTCTTTTTCAATTGATTTTAGTAGAAGACTTTCAGAAACATCTAAGTGAGTGCTTCTCGACGGCACGGACGAGAAAGTGCGTCTCATCTGGCCGGAGCAGTGAAAATGTATCCATTGATTCTTGTCGGCACGAGAGGCTCCCTGCCAATCGTTTACCGACCCGGCTACACCAACAGCCACCACTCACACACGCCGGTACGAGAGGCTCCCTGCCAATCGTCACCGACTCCGGCTACTTCAACAGCCTTAAACCAAGCACAGAACGGAAAACCTCACACCAACAGCAGTTCACAAGGTGTTCAATAAAACTACGCTAAGGAATCACCTCACATCCGCCCATGACCGTGGGCACGGCTGTTCGAACAGTTGTTAACCTCTGCAGAGGGGGTACACTTTACCCACACGACGTTACTAACCCCGAATCACCCAGCCCGCGACCCTCGGTCACGTCTGGCGACCTTGAGGCTTTCACGACAAGGCATTTCGAAAGCCGACTCAGGGTCATCTTATGCCAACGGGAGGGGTCCCACGGACCAACACCAGGTTAGGTCCCAGACCATACTGTGCCAGGAAGCCCAGGGGTCCTCCCCGACACCACCCCGGCGAATCCACTTGTCCCTTGGCATCAAGATTTCCCTGGCCTAGCTAATTACTCAGCCAGGTTCGTCCCATATCACCCATGTGGTCGTACTTGACATATGCTTGGATGTAATTCCCAAGGAATCGGTCCTTAGAGCGAGAACGAGCAGACCGTACTTCCAGTACGTCTCCCGTACCGCGAGTTTTAGAAACTCACTTTAGTTTTCAAGGCACCGACCCAAGTGTCGGGTTTTCCAAGCATTTTGTAAACTCAAGTTTTACCCAGGTGATCAATTTTAAAGTTTGAGGGGAGTCCCGATATTCGTACACGAGGTACGGATACCGAGGCATCACCTGAGGGGTGACAAGGGTGTTAGGGTGTTCAATAATCAAGGAAGGTGAATGCAGCAAATGGGTAGGGCCTGCCGGTTGTATTGCAAACCGAGGCCAAGTGCCAAGTGTAACCTAAGTAATGCATAGTTTGCGAAATTAAAATACTTAATTTAAATTATAGGTTCAATTGATCAAAGGTGACTTGCCTTGCTCGAGATCTTGAGCTTCTTCCTCGAAATCCGTGCACTGCGGGTCTTCGGGCTCCGAGACTACACGCGAAACGAGACGACTCAACAAAGCGATAAAAAGAAGCCCTATTAAGGACCACTAAGCGTGCCATTGGATAGATCTCGATTTTTGAGGAATTTTGGAAGTTGAACGGAGTTAATCGGATGAACGGTTGAAAAGATTTGGATTTCCGAAGATTAAAGGATTTTCTGGAATAAAGAAAAGGAATTATTAATTCCCTGAAAAAAGAAAAGAAGGAGGGACTGAAATTGGACTTTGTTTTGGGCGGCTAAGGGCAGCCCAAAGGATTTGAATGGGCGCGGCCTAAATAATTGGGCCGACGGCCCGAAGGGATTGGCCCTAGGCCGATCGGCGCGGGAGAGAAATAGGCCGATGGGCCTAATCGGCCGATGGCGCGAGCGGGCCGGCGCTCAAGGGCGCGGCCCAAGCCGGGTGACACGGCCTGGTCCGAGCGACGCGCGGCCTGGTCCGGTCAACGGGGCCGATGGGCCGGACCGAGGGACTCGGGCCGAGTGAGAGGAGGAGGCCGATGGGCCGGTGCAGGCCGCGGCCTACGCGGGTGGCCGATCAGGTGGACCGCGACCACCACGCGGGTGCTAGGGCGGGGCTCGCCTGGCAGCGGCGCGGTCTGCGCAGACCGAGCGCACGGAGGCGATAAGACGGAGCGCGCCGGCTGGCGCTTGCGTGGCGTCTACGTGGCGGCCACGTAGGCCGGCCGGGCAAAAGAAGGGGAGTAGGCGCCGGGCGACGGCGGCGACGGCGGAGGGGGGGTCTCGTGCGGCGCGATGCGAGGCCGGCGACGGGGAGTGGTGCCGGAGCAAGAGGGGAGCGAGGGGATTCGAGCCGTCGGGGGAGTGACGGCGGCTGGCGACGGCGCGATGCGACGGCGGCCACGGCGGCTCGGGGAGAGGGCGGAGAAGAGGGCGACGGCCTCGGCGGCGCCCGGGAGGGGGCTCTACGGCCTTCCTAGCGGCCTAAAACGCGAGGGGAAAGGGGAGAGGTGGAGAGGAGAGGGGGGTTACCGCGGCGGGGCGGCAAGCCGGAGGCCGACGGCGCGGGCGCGGGCGCGGGCGCGGCGAGGCGGCACGAACCCGGGCCGGGGAAAAGGACGAGGGCGCCGGCTCCTCTTCTCGCGGCGGCGGACGGCAGGAGCGGCGGCAGCGGTTGGAAGGGGGGGGCGAGCTCCGGGGGCGGCAATGGCGGCCGGGGGCGAGGGGGGGTTTTTAGAGGGGGTTAGGTCGGTTTCGGGGGGGAGGAAAGGTCGATTTTGGGCCGGGAGAGGCGGTGCGGCCGAGAGGCGGAGCGGGGGACCGGCGCAAGCGGCCAAAGCGGCCGGGTGACGTCGGCGGCGGTCGGTCGCCGGGGAAAAAGAAAAAAGGGGGGGAGAAAGAGGCCTTGCCCCCTTGCCGATTCGGGTAGGAGAAAAGCGGAGAGGGGAGGGGGCGCGCGCTCGGCGCCTTGGCGGCATGCGCGCGCAGCGCAGCGGCGGGGCCGAGGCGGGGGCCAGCGGCGGTCGCGGACGGAACGGCGCCGGCGGGAGAGAGCCTCGGGAGAGAGAAGAAACGGGAAAGAGAGAGAGAGGAAGAGAGAGGGAGAGAGGGCTGCGGACCGGCTCGGGCGCGGACCGGGCCGAGCGGCCTGGCGCGGCCCAGCGGGGGAAGGAGGCGGCCGGGCAGGCGCGGACCGGGCCGGAAAGCGCGGCCCAGGGAGGAGGAAGGGCGCGGGTGGAGGCAGGCCGAGGGGGAATCAGCCCGAGGGGGAGGGAGGACTGGGCCGGCAGCGGCCCAGGAGGGAAAGGGAGAAGGAAACAGGCCGGGAAGGGAAATCGGCCCGGGACAAGGGAGGTAAAATGGACTTTTCCTGAGAGATTGAAAGAAGGACTTTGAGGGCTCGGATTCGAAATCCGTTTTCGCGGTTTTCTCCGGGATTGAAGAGAGAGGGGAGACACGAGACCTTGGCAACCAACAAGACTCAACCGAAGAGCAAACTTTCGCAAATAGGGTTTTTAGCAGATTAGTTTTCCCGCTAACGCCGCGACAAAACGGGCGTTACAAACCAACCCCCCTAACAAGAATCTCGTCCCCGAGATTCAGCACCTAAGGGAGCAGCTCCGGGAACTGGGCACGGAGAAGATCTTCGCGTTCCCAAGTTGCTTCATCCTCTGAGTGGTTGCTCCACTGCACCTTGTAGAACTTAACGGTCTTTCTTCGAGTCTGACGTTCAGCCTCTTCAAGAACTCTGATTGGTCTCTCTTTATAGGTTAGGTTCTTCTCCAGTTCTATGCTTCCCAAGGGAACTTGTTCCTCTGGAACACGAAGACATTTCTTTAACTGGGACACATGGAACACATTGTGCACATCTGTCAGTCCTTCTGGCAGTTCAAGCTGGTAGGCAACTTCGCCGCGTCTGGCGGTGATGAGGTAGGGTCCGATATAGCGAGGGGCTAACTTGCCGGACATTCCAAACCTCTTTAGACCACGGAGTGGAGACACTCGCAGGTACACGTGATCTCCCACTGCAAACTCGAGATCACGTCTCCCGATTATCCGTATAGCTTTTCTGTCGGGTCCTGAGCTGTCTTGGTAAACCGGTAATGAAATCCATACCGAATCTCTCCCATTTCCACTCGGGAATTCGGAGGGGTTGTAACAAACCGGCGGGTTTCTGATGTTCGGCCTTTACTCTTTGGCAGATGTCACATAAGGCTACATACTCTGCAACATCTCGCTTCATTCCAGCCCACCAAAAGTATTCCTTGATGTCTTGGTACATCTTGGTACTCCCTGGATGGATGGAGTACGCTGACTCATGAGCTTCTCTCAGAATGAGGTCCTTTAATTCCTTTTTGGCTGGCACGCAGATGCGGGATCCGAACCAAACAGTATCCTGGTCGTCGATGGTGAAGCCTTTGAGTCTTTTCTTACGGATCTTATCCTTCATTTCTTTCATACCCTCGTCTTCTTGTTGCGCTTCTCGAATTTGAGTTTCTAGGGTAGGTTGCACTGTAAGACTGGCAAGGTTTCCGGTGGGAACCACGGTCAATTTCAACTTCTCGATTTCTCGACACAGGTCATCCTGTGTTGGCCAAACTAGGGCGGTAGCACAGTAGGTCTTGCGACTTAACGCGTCGGCGACCACATTTGCTTTTCCAGGGTGGTAGTGTATACCGAGGTTATAATCCTTGATTAATTCCAACCATCTTCTTTGTCTCATGTTCAATTCACTCTGGGTAAAGATGTACTTGAGGCTTTTGTGATCGGTGTAAATCTCACATCTGTTTCCAATCAGGTAGTGACGCCAAATTTTCAGGGCATGAACCACAGCTGCCAATTCCAGGTCATGCGTAGGGTAGTTGACCTCATGGGGCCTGAGTTGTCTTGAAGCGTAGGCCACCACCTTTCGGTCTTGCATTAAGACACATCCTAGACCTTGTCTCGATGCATCACAGAAGATCTCAAAATCCTTTCGGATGTCAGGCAGGGTGAGGACGGGAGCAGTCGTCAATCTTTTCTTGAGTTCTTGAAAACTGCGTTCACATGCTTCCGACCATTCAAACTTCTTTTCCTTCTTTAGGAGTTCCGTCATTGGTCGAGCTAGCTTGGAAAATCCTTCGATGAACCTCCGGTAGTAACCTGCTAAACCGAGGAAACTACGGATCTCAGACACCGTCTTGGGTGCGTTCCAGCGCGAGGACGGTCTCAACCTTACTGCGATTCCCTTCAATAACTTCCTGATCTTTTTCTTGTCGGAGTCCACTTCTTTCGGGAGCATAACCGAGCCAATTTGTTGAAGCGACTCCAAGTACTCATTGACGCTTCCTGTACCTTGTTTCAGACGGTTTGAACTCTTCTTTCTTCATGTCGATGTACTTTCGGGCACAATGAGCTGCACGGAAAGCATTCGGCGAACTCTGCCCCCACTCAAATGTTGACAAGNAGCGGGGGAAGAAGGCTGCCGGGCAGGCGCGGACCGGGCCGGGATAGCGCGGCCCAGGGAGGAGGAAGGGGCGCGGGTGGAGGCAGGCCGAGGGGGAAAGGGCCCAGGGGAGAATGGGCCGAGGGCGGCCCGAGGAAGAGGGAAGTAGGTCGGGAAAGGGGGGGAACAGCCCACGGCAGAGGGAGGTAAAGTAGACTTTACCAGAAAAGGAGAGAGAGAAGGAGTTTTAGGGCTTGGATTTGAAATCCGATTCCGCGGTTTTCTCCGGGATTGAACTGGGAGGGGAACACGAGACCTTGGCACACAACAAGACTCAACCGAAGAGCAATACTTTCGCAATTAGGGTTTTAGCAGATTAGTTTTCCCGCTAACGCCGCGACAAAACGGGCGTTACAAACCAACCCCCCTAACAAGAATCTCGTCCCCGAGATTCAGCACCTAAGGGAGCAGCTCCGGGAACTGGGCACAGAGAAGATCTTCGCGTTCCCAAGTGGCTTCATCCTCTGAGTGGTTGCTCCACTGCACCTTGTAGAACTTAACGGTCTTTCTTCGAGTCTGACGTTTAGCCTCTTCAAGAACTCTGATTGGTCTCTCTTTATAGGTTAGGTTCTTCTCCAGTTCTATGCTTCCCAAGGGAACTTGTTCCTCTGGAACACGGAGACATTTCTTTAACTGGGACACATGGAACACATTGTGCACATCGGTCAGTCCTTCTGGTAGCTCGAGCTGGTAGGCGACTTCGCCGCGTCTGGCGGTGATGAGGTAGGGGCCGATATAGCGAGGAGCTAACTTGCCGGACATTCCAAACCTCTTTAGACCACGGAGTGGAGACACTCGCAGGTACACGTGATCTCCCACTGCAAACTCGAGATCACGTCTCCGATTATCTGTATAGCTTTTCTGTCGGGTCTGAGCTGTCTTCAGGCGGTCTCGAATCAACTTGACTTGCTGTTCAGCTTCCTTCAACACGTCAGGTCCAAACACTTGCGCTTCGCCTACCTCGTTCCAACACAACGGGGTGCGACACTTTCGTCCAAACAGGGCTTCATTTGGGGACATCTGGATACTAGATTGGTAACTGTTGTTGTAGGAGAACTCAGCGTAGGGGAGACAACGATCCCATGTGCCTTCGAAGTCCAAGACACACGCTCGAAGCATGTCCTCCAGGATCTGGTTAACTCGTTCTGTCTGCCCATCTGTCTGCGGGTGGTAGGCAGTACTGAAATTTAAGTTGGTACCCATTGCCTCGTGCAACTGTTGCCAGAATCTTGAGGTAAACTGAGTGCCTCGATCCGACACTATCTTCTTCGGGCAACCGTATCGACAAACCACGTGGGTCATCTACAGGTCTGCCAGCTTTTTCCCGTCGTAGGTGGTCTTCACTGGTACAAAGTGAGCTGCCTTGGTTAGGCGGTCCACGATTACCCAGATGGAGTCATACCCACTAGGGGTCCTTGGTAAACCGGTAATGAAATCCATACCGATCTCCTCCCATTTCCACTCGGGAATTCGGAGGGGTTGTAACAAACCGGCGGGTTTCTGATGTTCAGCCTTTACTCTTTGGCAGATGTCACATAAGGCTACATACTCTGCAACATCTCGCTTCATTCCAGCCCACCAGAAGTATTCCTTGATATCTTGGTACATCTTGGTACTCCCTGGATGGATGGAGTACGCTGACTCATGAGCTTCTCTCAGAATGAGGTCCTTTAATTCCTTTTTGGCTGGCACGCAGATGCGGGATCCGAACCAAACAGTATCCTGGTCGTCGATGGTGAAGCCTTTGAGTCTTTTCTTACGGATCTTATCCTTCATTTCTTTCATACCCTCGTCTTCTTGTTGCGCTTCTCGAATTTGGGTTTCTAGGGTAGGTTGCACTGTAAGACTGGCAAGGTTTCCGGTGGGAACCACGGTCACTTTCAACTTCTCGATTTCTCGACACAGGTCATCCCGTGTTGGCCAAACTAGGGTGGTAGCACAGTAGGTCTTGCGACTTAACGCGTCGGCGACCACATTTGCTTTTCCAGGGTGGTAGTGTATACCGAGATTATAATCCTTGATTAATTCCAACCATCTTCTCTGTCTCATGTTCAATTCACTCTGAGTAAAGATGTATTTGAGACTTTTGTGATCGGTGTAAATCTCACATCTGTTTCCAATCAGGTAGTGACGCCAAATTTTCAGGGCATGAACCACAGCTGCCAATTCCAGGTCATGCGTAGGGTAGTTGACCTCATGGGGCCTGAGTTGTCTTGAAGCGTAGGCCACCACCTTTCGGTCTTGCATTAAGACACATCCCAGACCTTGTCTCGATGCATCACAGAAGATCTCGAAATCCTTTCGGATGTCGGGCAGGGTGAGGACGGGAGCAGTCGTCAATCTTTTCTTGAGTTCTTGAAAACTGCGTTCACATGCTTCCGACCATTCAAACTTCTTTTCCTTCTTTAGGAGTTCCGTCATTGGTCGGGCCAGTTTGGAAAATCCTTCGATGAACCTCCGGTAGTAACCCGCTAAACCGAGGAAACTACGGATCTCAGACACCGTCTTGGGCGCGTTCCAGGCGAGGACGGTCTCAACCTTACTGGGGTCTACTTCAACACCTTCGGTGGAGATGACATGGCCAAGGAAGGCTACTTTATCCAACCAAAACTCACACTTCGAGTACTTGGCAAAGAGCTAGTGGTCTCTCAACCTTTCCATTACTTTCCGTAGATGATTTGCATGATCTTGTTCATTCCTGGAGTAAATCAGAATGTCGTCGATGAAGACCACAACGAACTTATCCAAGTAGTCCATGAAAACTTTATTCATCAGGTTCATGAAGAATGCCGGAACATTGGTGAGTCCGAAAGACATTACGGTGAACTCATACAAGCCATACCGCGTTGAGAAAGCGGTCTTGGGGATATCTTCTGATCTGATTTTGAGCTGATGATACCCAGATCGTAGGTCGATCTTGGAGAATACTCTGGCTCCTTCCAATTGGTCGAACAAATCGTCAATCCGTGGTAGGGGATACTTATTCTTGATGGTTACTTCATTCAAGGCTCTATAGTCTATCACCATTCTCTCAGAGCCATCTTTCTTCTTTACTAAGAGCACAGGGGCTCCCCAAGGGGACGAGCTGGGTCGCACGTAACCCTTGTTCTGAAGTTCTTCGATCTGTTTCTTAATTTCTGCCAGTTCGTTGGCTGCCATTCTGTAGGGCCTCTTGGCAATGGGAGCGGTGCCTGGGGCAAGCTCTATGGAGAACTCAATTTCTCGATCCGGTGGCATCCCGGGTAGTTCTTCTGGGAACACATCAGGGTACTCGTTGACTATAGGTACCATTTCCAAGGGAGTGGCTTGCAAACTGTTCAGGGTTGACCGATTTCCGGGAAGGAGGGGAGTGAAACGCACTTGTTTTCCTCCGGGTCCTTGCAGAGTGATGGTCCTATCGGCACAATCAATTTGTCCTTTGTGCTTAGCCAACCAATCCATCCCTAGGATGACATCCAGACCTTGGGAGTCTAGGACTATGGGTTTGGCTGCGAAGCTAACCCCTGCTATCACTAGATCAACCTTGGGGCATAGTTTATCTGCCCTTATATCCCTTCCAGGGGAATGTATTACCATAGGTACTTGTAAATTTTGGGTTTTCCAACCATTTCTTTTCACAAAAGCTTGTGATACGAACGAATGAGAAGCTCCTGAATCAAATAGAACGAGTGCGGGTATGGAGTTGACAGAGAACATACCCATCACCACGTCGGGGGCCTCTTGGGCGGTTTCAGCTTGAATGTGGTTCACTCGACCTCGTCCAAAGTTGTTGGAGGCGCGAGAACCTTGTCCACTTGTCTGAGTGACTGGGTGGGACTGTGCAGGTGCTGGAGTCCTGGGGAAGCTATCATCAGAGCGTCCGGGGTTTGAGTTTCCCTGATTCCGAGGACACTGCCTGGCGTAATGTCCCATCTGTTTGCACGTGAAGCACTGCACATTTGCCATTCCTGTGGGCGAATTGAAGGAGGAGACACTGTTCCTTGCGGTGTTGCCACTAGGGGCATGCTGCTGGGGCGACGGAGTAAGGCGAGGCACTGGCGGACGGGGAGTAAAGCCAGGTTGGCGACTGACTTGATGGGCAGGTTGGTGGTACTGCATGGGATGTCCAACACGAGGGCGTGGCGCACCTCGGAATGGGGGCGCTTGGTGGGTAGACTTGCGCTTCTTATATTCCTCAGTTGCCTCTTTTCTGGCAACCTCCAGTAGCAAGGCCTTGTTGACCATGTGCTGGAAGGTGGGGAAGTCATGGGCAAGCAACTGGATTCTCAACCCTACTGCGATTCCCTTCAGGAACTTCTTCGGGAGCATACCGAGCCAATTTGTTGAAGCGACTCAGGTACTCATTGATGCTTCCTGTACCTTGTTTCAGACGATTGAACTCTTCTTTCTTCATGTCGATGGTACTTTCGGGCACATGAGTTGCACGGAAGGCATCGGCGAACTCTGCCCACTCAATGTTGACAGCGTCTGGATGGGCATTACAGTAATTCTCCCACCAGTCGGCTGCAGAGCCTCTCAACTGATGTGCAGCAAAAAGGGTCTTCTCCACTGGGGTGCACTGCACAAGGTTGAGCTTTCTCTCAACATCCTTTAGCCAATCGTCGGCCTCAACGGGCTCGACGGTGTGAGAGAATTCCGGTGGATGGGATCTTAGAAAGTCCGTCAGCTTGGATCTGTGATTGTTGTTATGGAAAGGCACTGGGTGCGGAGCCTGCGGCTGCAAATTCTGCTGGATACCTGCAATGGCTTGGGCTAAGCCCTGCAAGATCTGAGTCTGAACTGCCATCATGTGCTGGTAATCCGCTTGAAGCTGGGGAGGCGAGGGTAAGTCCTGTGCACGGTTTGCTGCAGGATCTGCCTGAGCTGGAGCATTAACCTGGAAAGGGCCCAGGGGAGAATGGGCCGAGGGCGGCCCGAGGAAGAGGGAAGTAGGCCGGGAAAGGGGGGGAACAGCCCACGGCAGAGGGAGGTAAAGTAGACTTTACCAGAAAAGGAGAGAGAGAAGGAGTTTTAGGGCTTGGATTTGAAATCCGATTCCGCGGTTTTCTCCGGGATTGAACTGGGAGGGGAACACGAGACCTTGGCACACAACAAGACTCAACCGAAGAGCAATACTTTCGCAATTAGGGTTTAAGCAGATTAGTTTTCCCGCTAACGCCGCGACAAAACGGGCGTTACATTACACTTGGCACTTGGCCTCGGTTTGCAATATAACCAGCAGACCCTACCCTTTTGCTGCATTCACCTTCCTTGATTATTTGAATACCGTAACACCCTTGTCACCCCTCAGGTGATGCCTCGGTATCCGTACCTCGCGTACGAATATCGGGACTCCCCTCAAACTTTAAAATTGATCACCTGGGTAAAACTTGAGTTTACAAAATGCTTGGAAAACCCGACACTTGGGTCGGTGTCTTGAAAACTAAAGTGAGTTTCTAAAACTCGCGGTACGGGAGACGTACTGGAGGTACGGTCTGCCCGTTCTCGCTCTAAGGACCGATTCCTTGGGAATTACATCCAAGCATATGTCAAGTACGACCACATGGGTGATATGGGACGCCCCTGGCGGAGTAATTAGCTAGGCCAGGGAAATCTTGATGCCAAGGGACAAGTGGATTCGCCGGGGTGGTGTCGAGGAGGACCCCTGGGCTTCCTGGCACAGTATGGTCTGGGACCTAACCTGGTGTTGGTCTGTGGGACCCCTCCCGTTGGCATAAGACGACCCTGAGTCGGCTTTTGAAATGCCTTGTCGTGAAAGCCTCAAGGTCGCCAGACGTGACCGAGAGTCGCGGGCTGGGTGATTCGAGGTTAGTAACGCCGTGTGGGTAAAGTGTACCCCCTCTGCAGAGGTTAACAACTGTTCGAACAGCCGTGCCCACGGTCATGGGCAGATGTGAGGTGATTCCTTAGCGTAGTTTTATTGAACACCTTGTGAACTGCTGATGGTGTGAGGTTTCCCCTTCTGTGCTTGGTTTAAGGCTGTTGAAGCAGCCGGAGTCGGTGACGATTGGCAGGGAGCCTCTCGTACCGATGTGTTGACTTGTGGCTGATAAAGCAGCCGGAGTCGGTGACGATTGGCAGGGAGCCTCTCGTACCGGCGTGTGTGAGTTGTGGCTGTTGGAGCAGCCGGGGTCGGTGAACGAATGGCAGGGAGCCTCTCGTGCCAACAAGAATCAATTGATACAATTTCATTGCTCCGGCCGGATGAGACGCACTTTCTCGTCCGTGCCGTCGAGAAGCACTCACTTAGATGTTTCTGAAAGTCCTGAACAAAAATCAATTGTGAAAAAGAAAAACTGGCCTTCCCTTGAAACTTGCATTAAACACTTAATTCCTCTGACTTGCTGAGTACCCCTGTACTCACCCTTGCTCTATATAATTAAACCCCCCCCCCCCAGTTCTCGAAGATGAAGAGGTGGACCCAGCAGAGGAAGAGTTCTTCCAGGAGCAAGCAGACTTCGAGCAGTAGTAGGGTTTCGGCCTTCCCCCAAGGCTTTGCTTGTGGCTTAGGGCTAGTCTTCGCTTTCCGCTTCCGCCTTTTTGTAATGTTGTTGCGAACTCGGGTTCTGTCCGCAGTTCCAACCTTGGTCGTAATCCTACTCTTAATAAAGAGACCGCTGTGGTTCTGATATTCAGTCTTCCTGTTGTACCAGCGCTATTTTCCTGGGACTGGTACAGGCATACAGGTTAATTTGGATCGCCTTACACTGGTCTCCGCTCGGGGCCAGTTTGGGGCGTGACAGCTAGTCTCCGCCTTTCCGCTTCCGCCTTTTTGTAATGCTGTTGTGAACTCGGGTGTTGTCCGCAGTTCCAACCTTGGTTGTAATTCTACTCTTATTAAAGAGATCGTTGTTGTTGTGATATTCTATCATCCTGTTGTACCAGCGCTATTTCCTGGGACTGGTACAGGTATACAGGTCAATCTGGATCACCTTATCCTGGCCTCCGTTCAGGGCTAGTTTGGGGCATGACAGGCTTGGGGGTAACGTGGTGGCTGCCCTCCCTGTTTCCCCTGAGGGTCGGGCCGCTCCCAGACCTTCCCCGAGGGTTGGGTCGCCCCGACCCCCTCGGCGCTGGTGCCGCGTGTGTGAGGTTAGGTGAGCGTCGCCAGAGCTCACCTAACCGCATTAATGGTGGCTTAGGTGAGCACACCACGCTGCATTTAATGCGGCGTGGCGCGTGCGTGGCCAGTCTACGACCGGTCACGATGATTGACCGGTCGTAGACCGGTCAGATCACGGGTGAGACGGCGCCAGGGTGCCTGCACGTTACCCGCGTGTCAGGCGGCGTGTGGCACGCCTTGCCCCATCCCATCGAAATGATGAGAGCCTTTTGCCTCTCGTCTCTCAGCCGGAGTTGGTATGTCAGCTCCGGTCAGATGGTTTCTGTTTCCCGATGCAAACGGAACATAGAAGTCTTCTTCTATTTAATGGAGCTTGACACGGGCATCCCTCGTGTCAGGCGCCTGACCGAGTGAAGGCCCTGCTGCAGCGTCTGTGCGAGTGGCTTCCGGGTCAAGCAACAAGACAGCCATTAAATGTAAAAGAATGTTTTCCTTCTATCTTAGGCAGCTTGTGGCCCATGTGGTAGTCCCTTGACATATAAAAGGAGGCCCAAGCCTAAGTAGAAAAAGAAAAAGAAAAAAAGGAGGACGGAGAGAGACAGGAGAGAAAGGAGGGCAAACGCTTGTACTCCCGGTTTTTCCAGTCGCATATCCACCACATACAGGAGTAGGGTATTACGCTCCCCAACGGCCCGAACCTATATAAACGCTTGTGTCCCTGTCTTTTTATCGATCTTTTGTGTGATCAGGAGAGGAACAAGTCTCACCCTGCGCCCCTGGCCGAACTCACAAAAGGGGCCCTCTCTGTCCCCCATTGAGGAGGTAACACTCCGTCAACTACAATTTAGAAATAACTAAAATTTGAAATTAGAAAATAATTAATATACATATGTCATTAGTACAAAATTTAAAATTGGGTTGCCATTTTAATTATTTTAATGATAAAATATGAAAAATATATGTTATTATGTGAGAAAAATATAACAGTATTAGCCGCGCAATCTGCGTCGATCACTATGCTAGTTTTATCTGATTGCAACATCTTACCGTGTCCACTGCCGTGCCCATGCCAATCCACAGTAGATAACACGGCGGACATGGACACTTCTGGAAATTTCACTGGTGAACAATATTTATATAGCCCTCAACTTCTCTTTCGCCCTTAGAAGGCACTTCCTGCCAACAATAATATATAGGCTCTCCAATTGTAAATTTATTTTTATTCTATTTGCAGTCAATGGCAAAGTCTTTCTCTTCAGTCTTTATCTATACTTCATTCCCCTAGCTCCCCCCACACAAACAATCAGTTTGGCAGTTGCATGAATGCAAAGCTACCATGGCCAACTCCATTGCAATATTCTGTCGTTCTACTACGTACGGCCCCTTGCAGAAAGCCGCTTTAACAACTATCTGTTGTATGCTTGCAGTACTTGTTGCAGGGCAAACCCTGCAGGAGTGTCCTCCTTCCTCCTGTGGTGATCTTGGCAACATATCCTACCCTTTCCGTCTTGAAGGCGATTCACGCGAGTGCGTTGCTACTCCTCGTCCATGGTACAACCTGTCTTGCAGCAGTGACAAGGCGACCATTCATATCAACACAGGAACGTACTACGTGACTAGCATCAACTATACCGGGGAGGAATTCTGGGTTGTGGATGCCACCTTGCAGGATGATCATACAAACGGCAGCAGCTTCCCTCTTCCTCGCTCTGATCACCTTCCTTACTTGGACAACTGGCCTCTGTCTTGGAGGAAGCGTCCAACTAATTATTATGGTTTTCTTGATTTCGTTATTGCTTTAGACACTGCTTGGGCATGCTTTGTGAATTGCTCCCGAGCAACAACGGACGATAGCCGGTACAAGCCAGTTACTTGCTTGAGTGGGAACAATTCATTCCCTAATTATGTGTATGTCTATATTGATGATGATTATAGTTGCCCTGTCAAAAGGCTTCAACCTTCCTGTCGATACTTGGGGATGATTCCCTTTGATTGCGTGTATCAACCAGAGTCGTATGATATCATGTCAAATGTACTACAAAGTGCAAGTTACAGAGATATCGTGGGATTCATAAGGAAGGGATTCCGCGTTAATTTTCCCGTTTATAATAATAACGGCCAGAGGGCTCCCACGATCGTCAAGAGATGCCTAAACAATTCAATGAGGTGAGCCTGCTGCATTCTGGGGTGTGTGTGTGTGTGTGTATGGTATGGATCCCTGTAATACTTCCACTTCCTCCAGAGTTTGGTTTTGTCTGCAGAATGTGTATTTATCCCGTTGTAGCTACATAATTAATGGTGTAATTTTCAGCTACTTCAAGGACCACACATCTGGAGCAAGCATCCTGCATCTAACTCGCGCTCTTTTCTGGACTGAGATACTCTTCGTACAATGCGTATCTACTAACCACGACTACACAGTAAAGTTATTTTCGGTTGTGATAACCATAGTATCTGCTATTGATGTCACCAAGCTACTTTTCGGTACGTGTCAATTAATTACCCGCATTTATATAATCATCACATCTATGACACGACTATATATATATTGTGTGTGTAATGTAGCATAGTCTAACTCATATATGGCTGGCTGCTGACTTGTTTGAAAAGTTCTATGCAGGTTCGTGTTGGCACCGTTGGTGGTACTAACATTTCTTGCCCACAAGTACTGGAAAACAAGGATAACCATCGATGCAGTAGAGAAGTTCCTGCGGATGCAGGAGATGATTGGTCCAATGAGGTATGCTTACACGGACATCACTGCAATCACAGCTCATTTTCGAGACAAGCTGGGCCAAGGAGGCTATGGGTCTGTATATAAAGGCGTACTACTCCCGGGTAATGTCTATGTCGCTGTCAAAATGCTGACGGGTAACTCCAACTGCAACGGAGAAGATTTCATCAGTGAGGTCTCCACCATTGGTCGGATCCACCATGTCAACGTGGTACGCCTGGTTGGGTTCTGCTCTGAGGAGATGAGAAGAGCGCTTGTCTACGAGTACATGCCTAGGGGCTCTCTTGACAAATACATATTCTCATCAGAGAAGATTTTCTCTTGGGACAAGCTGAATGAGATCGCTTTGGGGATTGCAAGAGGGATAAACTATCTGCACCAAGGGTGCGATATGCAGATTCTACACTTTGACATCAAACCACACAACATCCTTCTTGATGATAACCTTGTCCCAAAAGTTGCTGATTTCGGTCTTGCCAAGCTATATCCAAGGGACAAGAGCTTTGTCCCACAAAGCGCTGCACGAGGAACTATAGGTTACATAGCTCCAGAGATGATCTCTCGGAGCTTTGGTGTCATATCAAGCAAGTCGGACGTTTACAGCTTTGGGATGCTGCTATTGAAGATGGCCGAAGGAAGAAGGAATGCAGATTCGAAAGCAGGGAGCTCAAGTCAAGCTCAAGAATACTATCCATCATGGGTTTACAAGCAGCTGATTAGACGAGAAACATGTGAGATCTCCGATATTGTCGACATGCATGAATTGGAGAAGAAGCTTTGCGTTGTTGGAATATGGTGCATTCAAGTGAGGTCATGTGACCGACCGACAATGAGCGGGGTCATAGAGATGCTTGAAGGTGGCACCAATTATCTGCAAGTTCCTTCAAGGGCGCCGTTCTTCTGCGACGATGAGCAATTGACCGGAATGAAGTCTTACGATATGCCATCCGATCTAAATGCAATCTCCGAGGAGCACGAGGATGACGACGACGACGACGACGAGAGCATACATCTGTTTCGAAGCTACCAGGAACCTAGTAGCAAGTAGTTATCAAAATGCTTTCTGAAGCTACTTATGAATTATGATGATCGTATTTACTTTGTACGCCCGAATTGTTGTTAAAACTTCAGTATGCTGAGACGAATATAGTTTATGTATATTGTAAGTTTGTAATAATACATATAAGCATTAAGAAAATGAAGTGAGCTTGTACGATTTACGGATCGAGTATCCGAAAAAGACAAAGCATCAGTGAAGACTGAAGAAGACTCGGTGCTCTTCGTTGAGAGAGATCCACGCGCGAACAACAGCCTAGCCATTGCACTCTGCTTTTGAGCGAGCGGGCCATTGTGAGGCCCAAAACGAGGCCCATTAGTGACAGACATGCAGCACCAGTTGGAACAAGTTCATTGGAGGTCCCTTAACTTGTCACCGAATCAGATTTTCGTCCTTGAACCGCAATATCAGATACAACGGGTCCTTCAACTTACAAACTCGGTGCAGTCGAGGTCCCTCGGTGGTTTGGATGATGGTTTTGGCTAACGTGGCACCTACGTGGCTGGTTTGACTTGGTCCTTGTCCTACATGGCATTGACGTGGCGCTTATGTGACAATTTGATCTGAAAAATAATAAAAACCGTTGACCCACATGTCAGTTACACCAAAAAATAATTTAAAAATGGTGAGGTCCACATAAGCCCCACATGTCATTCACACTCCCTCCTCTTCTCTCCTCTCTCTCTCCTGAGTGGTCTTCTTCCTCCTCTCTCCCCATCTCCCCGCACGCTGCCCCTTCTCCCTACCAGCCACCGCCCATCTCTCACGCGTGCGGCGGCCGTTGGGAGAGGAGCTAGCGGGGAGAAGGGCGACGCCCGGCGGAGATAAGGTTGGCATGGAGAAGCGCGGCCTGCTCCACTCCCGCCCCCTTGGGCCTACCACCGGTGGCTGCCGCCCTTCTCCTTGTCGCCCACCGCACCTGCCTCCACTGTAACACCTCGGCCCAAGGCATAATAGGATTGATAAGATACTCATGCCAACAAGTTACAACTTCTTTTCCGGAAGCCCATCTCCAAAAAACTCTAAAGTTAAGCATGCTTGGCCTGGAGAAATCTAGGGATGGGTGACCAACCAAGAAGTCTTTCCCGGGTGCGCACGAGTGAGGACAAAGTGCGTAGAAAAGACTGGTGTTGGTTTGTGAGGGCAGTCTATGTCCTAGTTAAGCTGCTAGATGTAAGCGGGCCCGGCCTCGTGGAGGCGAGACGTTACAGTATGGTATCAGAGCCAACTCTCGCAGTTTCACGGGCGCGTGTGTCGCAGTTGCGCAGACATGGTGCGCATGGCTGGTGTGGACCCGGTATGGTCACACAACATGACACATGCATTGGCATTGGACATGGGTGTGTCGCAGTTGCGTAGGCATGGGTGAGGATGTAACACCCCGGCCCAAGGCATAATAGGATTGATACGATACTCATGCCAACAAGTTACAACTTCTTTTTCGGAAGCCCATCTCCAAAGAACTCTAAAGTTACATCGGCATGGTGTGCATGGCTGATGTGGACCCGGTGTGGTCACACAGCATGGCACATGCGCTGGCACTGGACACATGGACGAGGACGTCGATCTCTTAAGGGGGTGAGGATGTAACACCCCGGCCCAAGGCATACTAGGATTGATAGGATACTCATGCCAACAAGTTCCAACTTCTTTTCCGGAAGCCCATCTCCAAAGAACTCTAAAGTTAAGCGTGCTTGGCCTAGAGAAATCTAGGGATGAGAAAAGACTGGTGTTGGTTTGTGAGGGCAGTCTATGTCCTAATTAAGCTGCTAGATGTAAGCGGGCCCGGCCTCGTGGAGGCCAGGACGTTACATCCACCTTCGCCTCCGCCGCCGGCATCGCACCGACACAGTGAGGAGCTTCGGGCAGCAGCGGTAGCCCGCCGGCGAGGAGCTCGAGGAGGGAGGAGGGATGGCTGGGAAGAAGAGGGGAGAAGGGGTTCAGCTTCATCACCAAGGCCATTGACGTCACCGTGCTTGACGGCGGCGCGCTCTCTGACAGATCCCACCCCAGCTACAGCGGCAGCGGGGGAGGTTGCTACGACGGAGGTGACCGCGGCTACAGTGATAGCGGCGGAGGAGGCAGTCACGCGTGCTACAAGTGTGGTGAGGGCACGTAGGATGAATCGTTGTCTGCGGTGAGGACGAAAGGGGTTCCCTCCTTCGAGCTCCCTCGCCGGCCGGCGAGCGTGCACAGGGAGGGAGAAGGACAGCAACCCCTGCCACCGCCGCCTCCTCCTTCCTGATGTTCCTCCTCCGGCCGCGCCTGGTGGCGTTCGAGCACGGCCTCCTCCTGATCCCCAAGCTAGTCTGCCCGGAGGGCACGCGGACGCCAATGCCCTCCTCCACAACACTGCCAGTCGCCGTCGTTTGCGCCCTATGGTAGTTCTTGCCACTGGCCTGCTCCGGCCTTGGCGCCCTTTTTGTCGCCGGCCTGCTCTGGCCGTCACCCGCCCCGCTCCACCGATCGGAGAGAAAGACGATAGAGAGAAGAGGGGAGAGAGAGGATAGAGAGAAGAGGGAGGAGTGAGGATGACATGTGGGCTCCACGTGGGCTCCACCATTTTAAAATTATTTTGTATGTGTAGCTGACATATGTGCCCATGGTTTTTATTATTTTTTCGAGATCACATTGCCACGTAAGCACCGTGTCAATGTCACATGAGATGAAGACCTAGTCAAATCAGCCGTGTAGGCGTCACGTCAGCTAAAACCGCCTTTCAAACTGCTAATGGATCTCGTTTGCACTAGTTTTGATAGTTCAGGGACCAGTTGTATCTAGTTTGTGGGTTCAAGGAAAAAAATCGGATTCGGTGTAAAGTTAAGGGACCTCAAATGAACTTATTCCGTAGCAGTTAGCTTTGTTTTGGTGGGCTTCGGCTTGGATGCAGCAGGAGTCTCTGTGTTTCGCGATCCGCTATTGTTGCTAGCCGCCATTGTCGTCGTCAACCTTGTGCCTCACTTTTGTCAGATAAGAACACCCCGCGAGGTCTGAGGTCTCCTGCTGTCCTGCCTGCAGCGGCCCGCTGCCACCTCCTTGTCATGACTCGATGAAGGTAATTCATTTTCTCTACTTTTTTCTTTAGCTATATAAACTCTACATCGATGCATCGATGGTTGATGTGCCAGATATGCCGGGAGGTTGCCGGCTCGCCGCTGTAGCCTGTAGACGGAGCCGGCTGCATTCATGGCGCGGCGGCCGGCGGCGTGGGGTGCTTAGCGACCGGCCGCGCGTGAGATTTGTGTGGTGGAACGATCCACGGTTACTGCGCGTGACCCTTTTTAATTTGTTTTTTTCCTTTAATTTAATCAGTTAAATGAACTTTGTGACTTTAAAATTATTTCTTGAGCTTCAAAAATTCACGAAAAATTTTGGAGAGTACTTTAGGGCATAGGAAATATTACAAAAATATTTCCGGCCATAATTTTTAATGGAAAATTTAATTTTTCTCACAATTTCACTTGTTTAAATTGCTTTTAATTTTTATTTAATTTCTGGAAAAAGTATTATTAGGCAATTTTTAATCCCGATCGAAAATCGGGGCGTGACAGTTACGTCCAGCCCAATAATAACGGGATTCCTTGAGACTTGGAATAAGTTCACTTCACGTCTCTCAATTTATCGTTGAGTCTGAAATTCGTTTCTGAATTGCAATAGCAGATATGACGTGTCTCTCAACTCTCAAAACCAGTGCAAATAAGATCACAAGATGGTTAGGATGGTGGTTTTGGCTGACGTCAGCCAAAACCACCATCCAAACTGCATTGGGACCTTATTTGCACTGGTTTTAAGAGTTAAGGGATGCACTATATCTGGTATTGCGGTTTGACTCAGCGACAAATTAAGAAAACTTATTCCTTACGTGCGGCCTATATTTATTGCGCCGAATGAGATTCTGACTTACCTGTGACCCATGAACGGGATGGGGAGTTACGTGCGTCGTGCGCGTGAACGGGTGGGGACTGGGGAGTATGGCAAGGGCCCAACCAGCTGCACAGGCTCGTGTGTCCATGCCACAGGCTCCGTGCCTCCGTGTCGTTGTTGACAATGGCGCCGCAGCTTCTCCATTGCCGCCGCACCCGCCGCCTCTTTGGCTCACCGGTGGCGCATGGGACTTGACGTAGGTTTCCACACCACTTGTCACCACCGGTACTGGTTTGGCTGCACCCCACCACTGAGCTACTCAAATGCCACCCCCCAGGCTGCAGTGCCACTCTACCATGGCGTTGGCTGATCTCCAGATCCGCCTCTGGCTCACGACATCTCCCTCTCCTAACCAAACCATGCTGGCCCCTGCTAAGCACCAGGCTTTATCCTCCTCCTTGATCTTTGCTATGATTGTAATGGGCATTGAGGCGATGCATTGGAACACACGGGCTTTCCTTTCCTTTCATATTTTCTAGCTGATCAGCAGGATTAGGGTGCGTAGTCCACTCTTCGGTATTCCATTCGATTGGCCTACGGCTGTCCACCAGACTTGCACTGTGTTAAATGTATTTCAGTGCTCTGTTTGTAAGTTGATCTGTGTCCATGTTGCTCTCTCTCCCCATATTGAGGACTCTCAGAGCGCTGAAAAATGCACGGGCAAAATCACAGCAACAACAGAATGAGGTATCCATGGCAATTGAACCACAATTTTCCAATTTCATCATTCAATGTACTCCCTTCATCCTAATTTGATCATCATCTAAGATTTTTAAGTTTTTTTTAAAATGATCATCATATAACAAAGTGTCTCTTTGTTTATTTGTGCAAAGAGTAATGTGCATCGTGGAATGCCCTGCATGCATACAACTAATCAAGATTGATTTCTACTGGTTCAACCCATGCAGCATTTAAAGTGTGAATTAATTTTTGCTGAACACAAAGCAATGAAATATCTTAATCGATGAGGATTAATTTTAGAATGATGTATGTTTTAGTGTTTTTGGTTTTGGTGTTCTTTGTTTAAAGGATGATCAAATTAAGATGGAGAGAGTATTACGTAGTGAAAGAGTGGCATTGCATATATACTTCAGGCTGCCAATAGAATGGAACAATAAGAAAATACATTGCACGCTATTGCTAGCCATTTATTGCATTGTATTAAGTTTATCTATCACATATTCCTTTACTAAATTATGGCAGCATGTTCTGCAAGTTTTATAACACAGGATGGCTACGAGCTGAGAAAAAGGGCTTAGGTGGCACCTGTAGATTCTGCGACCTCCCTGTTAGCATGTTCACCACATTTGTCATTGATGGCCGGTTCTTTGGGTTCCACTGAATGCACCATAGTGCCACAATGGCCAACTGTCTCATTGTTTCTTTCTCTTCTTGAGTCATTTCCCTACCAAGTTCTAAATCATGCCTAGTCGTAACCTGTTCATAGATCCATTCTGGGAAGTAGACCATGTTTTGGCTTTCAACACTTGGATCTGAGTTCCTCCTTCCGCTAACCATTTCTAACACCAGCATGCCGAAACTATAAACATCTGACTTGTAAGATATCTCTCCAAAGTTCCGAGAATATAGCTCTGGTGCAATATAGCCCATCGTGCCTCTTGCTTCAGTCAAGGTAACGATGCTTTGGTCCCTTGCACACAGCTTTGCAAGGCCAAAGTCTGAAATCTTTGGACTGAAGTTATAGTCCAGCAAGATGTTATGAGGCTTGATATCGAAGTGGAGGATACGCTGGTTACATCCTTGATGCAGGTACTCCATTCCTCGGGCAATGCCCAAAGCAATATCTAGCATCTTGCTTGGTACTAGGACTTCTTGAGAAGTATCAGAATCATGTGAAAATATATATTTCTCCAGCGAATCATTAGGCATGTATTCGTAAATGAGAGCCCGCCTTGTTCCTTCTGAGCAAAATCCAAGGAAGCGGACAATGTTTGCATGGTGGATTCTCCCGATAGTTGCAACCTCATTGATGAATTCATCTCCCTCCCCTTCGGAGTTTTCTAGCATCTTAACCGCCACAGGGACTCTGTTTGGTAGTTCACCTCTGTACACACTTCCAAATCCACCTTGTCCTACTTTAACCTTGAACCGTCTTGCTATCTTCTTTACTTCGGAGAAAGTGTACCTCGTGGGTTTCGATGTGCCATACGTTTTGAGAAACATTTCTACCTTCAGATGTATCTCTTCATTATATCTTGTCTTCAGAGAAAGATAGAGTGCAGTGGCCACCATCAACAAAAGGACAACAAATGCGGCAACTGATGACGTAGCTGATTATGCAGAGAATAGAAATTAGGGCATTGTGTTGTTTCTAGACAGATGGCTCATAGCCCAACTTTTATTTGTAAGTGTTAGCTCAGAAAAGCAGATGTTTAGAGGAATATGCTGGGAAAACCATCTTCCCGTACAAACAGAAAAATGAACAGACTATCAACACATATATTACGAATAGAAATTAGAAAGCCACCACTTAGGGATTGTAATGGGGATAAGAGAATATAAGATCAGATTAGCTAAAAATAAGACTTAGTATGCAATAGGTTACTTTGTTTCTTTTTCTTTTATTTTCATTTGAATAAAAGAAGGTTTGGATTATTGAACCAGTACCTGCAATTACTTTGACACGTGAACCTGCAAATACCAAACAAGAGAATTTAGAATTGATCGATAGTCTCATTAGTAAAAGGAGAAATTGACTTGAGAAAGAAAAGGTAAAATCTGACACGGGTATACAGCTGACTTAGAAGACCTATATCCCTAGGGAAAGCGCTTAAGTTTTAGATTCTGTGGGACCAGCTAAGCTTCAATTATCTATGAATTTATTTCTAAACTAGAAATGATCCCTACATTTTGTTCAGCTGATAGCCTGATATCATGAGAAGCAAGTTGGCATGTGCTAGCTATGGTGACTAAGCAAGACGGTATGGCAGATTAAGAATTGTTAGGGTGGGATAATGTGGATGAAGGGTGACAAAATTATCTATTATCACATCTCAGATCTATGTTAACCTCGACACCCATCATCAAAGCAACCAAGCAGCAACTAACTGCAGCTCTCGTTGTATGATACATGTATACCCTCAAGTTTCATCCCATCTGAACTACTTGTCTCCCTTGAACTGCTGCTAGAAGCAATCAAATAAGCTCGGTTTCTTCAGAAATTTTTATCCAGGTGCAGACATGCATTAGCTAGCATATCAAGGTTATGTTCATTTCCTGCTCAGTTTATAAGATGATTTGATAGTACAAGTGATGCTCATTTGCTTGTAAATATTGATTTCTTATTCATCGGGCATAATTGCCAGTGCTTTGCTGGATTTTGACGATCGGATAGTATTACCATAGATATGTGTGGGGCTGTAAATTGTAAAACTTACTGTATAGAAGATAAACGGGGATGGTACTGCCTGTTGTATAGGGGTTTAGAGATAATACCTGGACGCATGCAGAATGTTTGATTCCTTTGCGAGCTGAATGCGCAGCGTCGGCCTTGATTTTCACAATGCCGTGAGCAATTGTAGAGATCCCACCCGATCGTGGTATCAGAAGAATTGAGGATTCTTACTGCACTTTCTCTGAACGTGGACGAGTCATAACGGGAGTAATAAAAAAAATGGTATCGGAATGGGGCCATCTGAGATGACCTCGCAGTCCAACGGAAGAACAGACATAGGTACAAAAACATGCACCAGATAGGAGAAGTGAGTTTGGTTGCTAAGGCAAGAGATAGGGCCAGCAATATAATCGGCGGCAGGGCCAGGGACACTAGCTAGTGCAAATTCTGTTGAACAGCTTACTAGTGCTGCATACTGGGTAGCGTATGTTTGGCAAGGGTTCCGGACTATCTGGTACCATATATAGTGATAAGGAAAATCCATTTTGCCTAGCCTGATAGATATAGATTTTGGAAGCGAGCAGGGAGACGATGAGGAGTCGAGTACGAGCGGGACGATGGTCAGGAGAGCACGCTTGTAATCTATGGCGGTCACCTTGTATGGCCTTCCAAGGTATTCGCTATCTAGGATAGTGTCTTGGCGGTCAGAGCATGTTAGCTTCATGCATGGTAAGCCACATGACGATGGTGTAGTATTGTTGGGTTCAAGTTGGAAAGGGAACCTGATCTCCGGGCCATGCTCGCTGCACCGCGACGGCGGGCATGATTCGAAGAAATCTTTGTCTTCCCACGCTGACGCTGCTGTGTCCAGGTTGCTTATTCCATGATTGAGAAGAAGGCTGAACACCAGGAGGGCTGCTGCAAGAAATCCTCTCATCCTATTTCCTTTATGCACTGTGACAGACAGACGAGATGGAGACGATCCAAGAAGAAGACATGCAGGGCAATGTTACGTTGCGTCGAGTTACCAAACTGTGTAGTACCCGGCCGGAAGCTGCCTTGTCTAGTCAACGAGAAACTGCAGCAGCATCCTGTCGTGTTCTACTTTATTGGATCCCGATTGACAGTTACCTATACCTACACACATAGGTACTGTACCCTGTATTACATGGAGGAAATTGACAGGTGTGGAAATTGGGTGCTTCCATAAAAGTCCCAAATATTAATACTCATTTTGTTCCTAAATATAATAATTTCTAACATTTAAAATTTATCTTAAAATATAATAATTTATTCTCTTCTTAATCAATTATAATTTTTCATCACTTAAATTTTTCGCTTACTTTCTTCTTAAGCAATCATAATATTCTTTCACTTAATTTTATTTATTTATTTTAATACCTGTGTCTAAGTTTAAATATTTTTATATTTTAAAACATAGGTACTGGTAGTCAGTATCTCCCCATCACCCCAGTTAAAGCACCCACCCAGACCCCACCAAATTAATACTCGGCAAGGCAAATCCCTGCCAGTTGTATCGGTCATTCCTACTGGGAATGAAAGCTGCAGCCATGGCGAAATCTCTACTTCTCTCCTCTTTGTTTGCGGTTGTTGCAGCAGAAGTTGCTGGAACAGGGCAAAACCCCCAGTACTGCCCTCCTTCCTCCTGTGGCCATCTTGGCAACATATCCTACCCTTTCCGTCTTCGATTTAATACACGCTGTAGTATGGCTCTTGTTCTTTTCTCCACTTTCTTAATTTGTACTTTCTTATTTTTCACTTTTACGTTTTTCAAACTGTTAAATAATATTTTTTATAAAAAGATATGAGAAAGTTATTTTTAAAATCCATATTAATCTATTTTCAAAATTTTAATTAATATTTAATTAATTATGTGCTAATCTATCCCTCCGTGTTCATATCCAGCGTGAGCTGGCCGTCCAACTTTGACTGCCGTGCTAGCTCTAGGCTCTAGCTAACCTGCTGCAGAGCTGACCCGCTGCAGTCCATCCATTGCTTATTATAACAGCTAACTGCCCACCCACTGACCCACCCAAAAATAATACTACTAGCTACGGCTATCGGCGGCCCAAAGACATACTATTCATTCATCCGGGAAGCTGCAGCCATGATTAGTAGTAGTATTACCCACACCTTGCAGTTGCAGAGAGCTCTAGTGATCTGTTCTTTGCTTGCAGTTGCTGCAGCTGATGTTGGAGGAGGAGCGCAGAACAACCTGCAGGAGTGTCTTCCTTCTTCCTGTGGTGATCTTGGCAACATATCCTACCCTTTCCGTCTTGAAGGCGATTCACGTCAGTGCGTTGCTACTCCTCGTCCATGGTACAACCTGTCCTGCAGCAGTGGCAAGGCCACCATTCATATCAACACAGGAACGTACTATGTGACCAGCATCGACTATGATGGCGAGGAATTCTGGGTTGTGGATGCCACCATGCAGGATGATGATACAAATGGCAGCAGCTGCCCTCTACCTCGCTCCGATCACACTCCCAACCCTGACTCGCTTCCGTGGGATAAACCTGCTGATTCTTATGGCTTTATCGATTTGGCTACTGCGGACAGTGCTTGGGCATGCTTTGCGAATTGTTCCAGACCAGTAGCACATATTATGCCACGTTACATACCCGTCTCTTGCCTGCCTGCCAACAATTCTTTTGTCTTCGTCTCGTTATTTGGCTGTATAGTTGGAGAGCTCCAACCTTCTTGTCGACACCTGGCCATGATTCCCTTTGATACTCAACCTATACGGGACTACACACCACTACTGAATGCAAGTTACACTGATATCGTTGGATTCATAAGGAAGGGATTTCGTGTTCAATTTCCAATCTATCGCAATTACCAGGTGGGTATGACCACTACGCAATGCCTGAAAGATTCAATGAGGTGAGTCGATCTGCTGTCAAATACATCTTGCTCCAATCACTTCGTGGCTCCACCGACTTGGTTCTTTTTCTCCTCGTAATCACTTAACCCGTCCTGTACAATGGTGTGATCTGCAGGTACTTCAAGGAGCATATATCTGGTGCAAGCATTTCGAATATAATCCGTGCTATTTTCTGGACCGATATGTATTTCGCAGATTGCAGAGCTTCTGATCACGCCTACACAACAAAGTTTATGTCACTCATGGTTATCATAGTATCTGCCATCGCTATCATCAAGCTCCATTTTGGTACTCTTGAATTACCTTCACTTAATCATTATAGCTGTAACGTTCTTTCTGAGTGACATTGTCGTGTACTCTTCCACTATCTAAACCTGCTTCTTGGGCTCTTGGTTTGTCTGCGAAGTTATATGCAGATTACTGTTGGCATCGTTGGCAGTATTCATCTTCCTTGCCCACAAGTACTGGAAAACAAGGATCACTATCGACGCTGTAGAAAAGTTCCTCCGGATGCAACAGATGATTGGTCCGACGAGGTACGCCTACACAGACATCATTGCAATCACATCCCATTTTCGAAACAAGCTAGGACAAGGAGGATATGGCTCTGTATATAAAGGCGTACTGCTCCCCGGCAATGTTCATGTTGCCGTCAAGATGTTGTCTGGTAACTCCAACTGCAACGGAGATGAATTCATCAGTGAGGTCTCCACCATCGGTCGGATCCACCATATCAATGTAGTGCGTCTGGTCGGTTTCTGCTCGGAAGAAATGAGAAGAGCACTCGTCTACGAGTACATGCCTCGGGGCTCTCTTGACAAATACATCTTCTCATCAGAGAAGAGTTTCTCCTGGGACCAGCTGAATGAGATCTCTTTGGGCATTGCAAGAGGGATCAACTACCTGCATCAGGGGTGTGAGATGCAGATTCTGCACTTTGATATCAAGCCGCACAACATCCTTCTTGATGATAACTTTGTCCCAAAAGTTGCAGATTTTGGTCTTGCCAAGCTATACCCAAGGGATAAGAGCTTTGTCCCAGTGAGTGCCGCACGAGGAACCGTGGGCTACATAGCTCCTGAGATGATCTCTCGGAGCTTTGGCGTCATATCAAGCAAATCCGATGTTTATAGCTTCGGAATGCTACTTTTGGAGATGGCTGGAGGAAGAAGGAATGCGGATCCAAATGCAGCAAACTCAAGTCAAGCATATTATCCATCACGGGTGTACAGGGAGCTGACTCGGCGAGAAACAGGCGAGATCTCTGACATCGCTGACATGCATGAACTAGAGAAGAAGCTTTGCATTGTTGGATTATGGTGCATTCAGATGAGGTCGTGTGATCGACCGACGATGAGTGAGGTGATAGAGATGCTTGAAGGTGGTAGTGATGAACTGCAGGTTCCTCCAAGGCCATTCTTCTGTGATGATGAGCAATTCCATGGAGTGGAGTCCTACAATATGCCATCTGATCTAACTGCAATCTCCGAGGAGAATGAGGACGACGATGATGAAAGCATATGTCTGTTCGAAAGCTACCAGTAACTTAGTAGCAAGTACATTTCGAAATGCTGAAGCTAATTATGATGATTGTATTTACTTTGTACGCCTGTTTGCTGTCAACTTCAGTGTGCTGAGACCTATGTAGTTTTATGTATCCTGTGATACATGTAAGCAGATAAAGTGAGAGCTTGCAATATTTAGGAAGTGCATGCTTAATCTGCACAAGACAGTATTATGAATAAATCTTCTTAAGATTATGGAGAGGAATCCATGGGCAGGAAGCGAACAGAAGAACAGACAGGACATTGCACTCTACTTTCATCCAAAAGAAAGGAAACAAATAAAAAAAAGAATTGCACGAGCAGGCCATTGTCAGGCCCATAGAGTGTTGGAGGCACCAGGAAATGGAATAAGTTCACCTACAGTCCCTCAACTTTACGTCGAGTTTGTTTAACATCCCTTACCTCCAATACCAAAAATCTTCACCTCTAAAATATACAAAACTGTACAATTTAGGTCCACATGTCTGGTTTCGTTAACGTGGCATCCTAGTCAGCAAAAAAAAAAAATAAAAAAAAGTATGTGGGGCCCATATGTCAGCCACCCTCTTCTTTCTTCTCTTTTCTTCCCAAGCCTAGATGCAGCCGGCCGGAGAGGATGGGAGAGGCGGTCAATGGGAGATGGGGGAGGGAGAGGCGGCCGGCGTGCCGATGGTGCTGAGGGCGAAGGATTACGGGCCTTACTACTACGGCGGCGCGTGGCAATGGCGACGGGCCACCGCACAGGCTGCTACTGCTGGCAGTGGTGGTCATGGGGCCGCGACTGCTCGGCGCCGCCTTCATCTCCGCCTCCGCCGCTCCTGAGGACGGGGACAGCTGAATCCACGCGCCAGTGGTGCCCGCCGTCGCCGCTCTCGAGGGCAGGGAAGCCGGATCCGCGCACCGCCGCCGCTCTCGAGGGCAGGGGAGCCGGATCCGTCCACCCCCGAGGTCGCCTCCGCCTCTACCTCTGCCTTCGCTAAGCCCGCCACTACCGCTCTCGAGGGCGTGGGCTCCGGATCCGCGCACCGCCCTCTCCCAGGCTCTCCGGTCGCCTCCCCCTCCCTCCCAAGCTCGTCGGTCGCCAATCCCTCCTCTCCTGCCGCCCGTTTCCGCGCTCTCCCACCGCCGCTCCGCCCGGCGTCTACCATGCCAAGATTTCCGTTAATCTCTACCTCTCCCCCGTTCCCTCTTCCCGTCGCGAGGCGCTCGAGGCGGTGGCGGAGCTTGGCCGGGCTCGTCGGCCGCCTGCCCCTCTCTCCCAAGCTTGCCGGCCACCTCTCCCCTCTCTGCCGCCGATGGCTCGTTGAAGAAGAGAAGAGAAGAGAAGAGAAAAGATAAGAAAGAAGAGAGGTGGACCTCACAATTTTTGGGTCCCATAATTCTTTTTTTTTACTAGATGCCATGTCAGCCAGAGATCCGTACTGTTATGTGATTCAAATTGTACGGTTTTGTATATTTTAAGGGCGAAGATTTATTGTATTGGTGTTTAAAGATGTCATACGTAAAGTTGAGGGACGGTAGATGAACTTATTCTCCAGGAAATTAGGCAACTCCGCCATGGTCGCCGTCTCCCCTATGCTTGTGCCACTCGATATAATTCACCGGATGCCACGCTGCGCCGCCGGATTGTCAGACAAGAATGGCCGGCGAGGTCTCTTTTTGGCATAAACTCCTACCCTACCCCAGACCACGATTATTGGGCCGGAACAGGCGTTCGACTTACTTGCGGCCCATGTATGCTGGACCTAAACGGGATTTCAATTACGTGAGGCCCAATAATGGTATCGAGACTTTACATGCGGCCTATATTTGTTGGACCAAAACAGGATTCTAACTTACGTGCGGTCCAATAACGGGATTTCGATTTCGTGCGGTCCATGAACAAGATTTGGTAAATTGTACGGGCCAGAAATCCTTCGCAAGGGCCCAATCCCACTGGACTGGAGATCGTCGGTGGAGCAATCACTCCCCTCTTCCTGGCCGCCGGCTCTCCGGCGCTCCGGCGGCGGTGGCGCCGCTGATTGGCTGCTTCCCCAGAACCCGAGCGCCCGAGGCACCAGGCAATCAACCACATCCGCCATCCTGGTCACGAGGTCTCTGTGCTTCGCACTCCGCCGTCAGCGCGCACCGCCGGAGCGCTATGCCACCATGCTCGCCGTCGCCCTTGTGCCACTCGATAGAATTCACCGGATACCTTGCTGCGCCGCCGGATTGAAGTTCTAAATCTCTCCTGGACACCAGTGCCTCGATATTGTCAGTCAAGAACTCCCGGCGAAGTCTGCTGTGGCGTCCCGCTGACCCCTCCTTGGCTTCGATGAACTGTGATGCACCAATACTTCACTTTCTTACCGTTCCGGTATCGGATACGTATCCGATACGGTGATACGTCCGACACTCTGTCGATACGGTGATTAAACAACGAAAAAATAAAAAATAAATACCGATACTCGCACGGTACTTATCAGATACTTCTCCGATACCTAGCAGTGTAACCTCTTGTTCAATAGCCCATTAAAGACCCAATGCTATACTACTGAGAGATTTATAAGTTTAATATAGTACTTGCTTGTAATACAAGGTTATATTTGCTATATTTTTTGCAACATGCAACAATACATAGAATATTTTTTAAGATAATCTTATTGTTTTACCCTTTTGTAGTTCCCTATATTTTATTTTTAAACATATTTTTATATATACTCGCCGTATCGACGTATTGATGTTTTTAAAAAATCCCGTATCAACGTATCCGTATCACCGTATCAGTATCGCGTATCCGTGCATCACAGTCGATGAAGGTAATTCCTTTGCTCCCCCCCCCCCTAACCCTACTCAAATCGATGCCCATCCATGGATATACACAATTTAGGCTCGTAGTAGCAAACAAGGAACAAATATACCACACCTAATTGCCTGCACTAGAGTATTCTCTAATGCGATCTCCACCAGATTTTGATCCACTGAATGGAATGCAGATGGATTTCAAACAAACTGTAAATCTTGCTAAAGAGCGAGGGGTTCAATGAGTGAGGCTACATAATATGAATGGTGTTTCTCCTGGCAAAAGCTGAATGAGATCGCTTTGGGCATTGCTAGAGGGATCAACTACCTTCATCAGGGCTGCGAGATGCAGATTCTGCACTTTGACATCAAGCCTCACAACATCTTTCTTGATGATAACTTTGTCCCAAAAGTTGCCGATTTCGGTCTTGCCAAGCTGTATCCAAGGAACAAGAGCTTTGTCCCGGTGAGCGCTTGTTAACGCCAGAATTTGGTAAGCCCCGAAGTCCTCATCGGCCCAGGATTCATATCGGCTCAAGGTCGGTATCGGCCTAGAGTCTTATATCGGTCGATGGGGTTTATTTTAAGCCAACCACCAACAGCAGTCGGATTCTTGTTAGATTCGGGAAAATCTTATCCAGAGAAACCGAGTTTGAGGAGGATGTGGCTTGTATCTTTTAATTAGGATAAATTTGTTAGTTTCCTTCTTTATCTTTAGGAAAGTGTGTTTAGTGTCCAATAAGGACTTTATCTGTTTCCTTTTATCTTTAGGAAAGTTTGAGTCGTATTCTGTTAGGATTTTTGTTAGCCTATAGGTATAAATATGTAAGCCCATAGTTCATGTAATTTTTATCTCATGATCAATCAACTTCGGCGTATCGCCAACCTTTTACTTTTCGTCTTCTTCGACGAGTTCATGCCCTTCCCACGAGGGGTAAGTCTCGTTATGGCTGCCTACGCTGTCGGGGCTAGGGCTTCTGCGTTCTGATCTCGTCAACGTAAGCACCTATTATCATATATCTTAGTCAATATGGTTTGGCGTCTCGATTTCATCGTATCGGTCGAGATTCTTTTTAGGGTTGAAGCCGGTATCGACTAAATCGCCTCGCTAGATTAGATTGGCTAAGGTATCTACCACCCCGAAAATCAATCGAGAGCTTGATTGTCTAGATCTTGTGTTTCTTTTCATACTTAGTGCCTCTAAGTCGTGATTAGAACCGAAATCTCTAGCCTGCCTGTCGATTGCCAATAAGGGTTTCACCGGGGTTTCCGCCGGTGAGTTATCTGGACGTTGCATCGGCCCAAGAGTTTTACATATAGATTGGATATGGCTGATGACAACAGAGTATTTATTGTTTATCTGCTTATTGAGAGTTTATGCCATCGGACCTCCGGCCGATGTGTGCTTTAATCTTCAGATCAATATTTGTTTTATCATATGATTGGATTATGCTATATTATATTGCTATATTATCATGTTATCGTCAGCCGATTGCCTCTATATAGATGTTTGCTCAGTACACAGCCGATGGTTCGAAACCCTAACTGCATCGGCTGGCATTGGCATCGGCTGGAATCGCGCCATCGGCTCATCGGCCGATCGGCTGTTTCTGCCCTATCGGCTCATCGGCCGATAGGCCGATACGCTATATGTTCTGCTGTTTTGCATATCTTGTCAGTAGCAGGATCAAACTGATTGGCACGCCTGCGCTTCATCAATTTTAGGACCTGCACTGGAGCTAAGCAGATCTCCCAGGCCTTCGTGTGTCCGCACGCCGGATCCTCATCGGCGGTACGGATTTGGCGTCAACACATTTTTGGCACGCCTGGTGGGACCGTGTTTTTGACAACAGATTTTTACACGGCTCGTGGAATCCACAATTGCAACAAGATGTCTGAGAAGGAAGTCAAGGCCAAGGAAGAACAATTTCTCAAGCCGATGGAGGAGGAAGAAGAGCCGATGGACAATAAGACGCTTCAAAAGACAATTGATGAAATTGTTCGTCGCGCTATGTTTGATCGATCTGGAGTTTTGGTGAGTACATTACATGGTTTGATCGAAAAGATAGTTCCCAGAGTAATTGCCTTTAGAAATCAGATTGGGGGGCAAATCGACGAACAATCTCAGCATCATCGGCAACAGCGACATTGGCTTGGGGGGCAAATAGATCAGCATCAGCCTGGAGAGCCACATCAACAATATCGGCCAGAAGAAACTCAAAGATATCAGTCTAAAGAAGATTGGGCCAATATGATTGCAAAGGTAACGGAGGAGCAGTTTGGAATTAAACCTAAGGATCAGACTTCTATGTATCGGCCGCCGTAACCTAAGTGGTTTGATAGGGTTCCACTTCCAAGCCGATACAAGATTTCAGACTTTTTCCAATTCTCAGGGTAAGGTAATATGACTACAATGGAACATATCAGCTGATTTTTAGCTCAGTGTGGGGAGGCATTGTGGGCCCCCGATTGTTGTATACCGGGAACCCCATGTGTATTACAATACTATTCCCTGGATCAGTAGATGGTACACACATGGCACAGTTGTATATCTCAAGCTGACATCGTCATACATGTCTTACAATATATTAATAATACAAGGGTAGCCCAAATGGAACCCGAATAGACCAAGCATGGTCGACAGCAACACAAAATACCAAAACAACTAAATGAAGTAGCGGAAGCGAAGCAGCGGCGGTCCATCTTATCCCACACGCATCGACTGGTGAACCTAGGTCCCTATTCCACCGTCCTCGGTAACTCCTTGCCAGCATAGCACATGTACAGGTCGACACCAACACCTTTCTAAAAGATTTAAATAAGCAAGAGTGAGTACCAACCGTACTCAGCAAGCCACCACTACAGAATGCACATAATGTTCATAGGGGTTCAAGGATGGCTTGGTTTATTTGCATAAAGCTAGTTTTCACAAATTATTTCACAAGCCTATGACGTAGCAGTTTTAACTGAAAACGATCGTTAGGTTGAAGTTGTCATTAACCAGCGAGGGTTCATCCACCTTCCCCAAGCCTTGCTTGGTCCGGTTTACCCTCGCATCCAATTTTCACAGTTTTAACCATTATGACCTTCCCGCACATCGGGCAAGGTCACACCTTCCATACCCATCCTATTCTAAGCAGTATTCAAAATTTATGAAGCTAGTCAAGAGTAGTACAAGTCCCGACGCTCATATCCGCGAGCACGGCTATTCGAATAGTTTAGTTTACTCACACTGCAGTGGATGTACGCTTTTAATCCCGCACTCCGTGACGCACCCAACACATGAGACTCGTCACGGCCCGGTTTTTTAGTTACCCTCGCATGGCGGCACCCATTCCAAGGACTATGAATCCCCATTGCACCCCCGGCGCCACATTCCTACCTCGAGCCGGTTGTGAGAGGAGTCCTGGCGCTCCCGAGATCTTAGGGGGGGTTACATAATATATACTTAGGGTGCATTTTAAGTTTTGCCGGCGTTCAACAGATCGACCCAAGCGATCTAAACCACAACACTTCATCAACACATCAACGAATATCCAAAACCTACCATGTCTAGGGTGCCACCCCACGATAATTTCCTAGTCCACCGGGTCATACCCCACTCGAGAAATGCGGTCGTACTCTGTTCGTTTCTCGCATAGCTTCTTGACTCGGTCCTTAATTGACCAGGGTCGGCGGCTTACCGTTTCCAGAACCACCCATATTCTATTCATGCCGCCCCAGTCAAAATAGTTTTGTTTTATTAAGTTTTTGGTTTTCGCAAAGGTTTTAATGTTGCAGGTGGCGCTCATGTCTCCACCCGTCTTCCAACAATCACTCCCACCGAGTGATCGCCACATCCACATCCATAACCGTATATCACAAGTATGGAGTGTATAAACGTCTACACATAGTAACGCTAAGCAGTATCGATACATAACCATGCATAAATAATAGACTCAGGTGACGAAGGGGTGTAAATACATATGGATAAACAATATCAAAGGTACGGCTTAAACAAATGTAGGTACACATTTTATAATTAGCATGCAATTTTATTTGTAATCAACACATTTATAAAAATAGGATCAACATGTTCGAGGAAGGGGGCGTAGTGACTTGCCTTGCTCAATTGGGGGTTTGTTATTAATTGGCTCAGTTTCCTCCTCGCAGATGTACCCTGTCCGGTTGAATAATAACGTCACGAACTACTCGCTAACACAAAAAGAGCCAAAAATTCCAGAAAAAGAAAAATAACCAAACCAGTGTCATTGCGTAGATCTTGATTTTTGAAAGATTTTGACGAAAGTTTCGTTAACCTCTGACTTAAAACGAGGGAGACACGGGTTTGGAGGATTAATGAATTTTCTGAAATACGGAAATGAATTTATTAAATTGGAAAGGAATATTCCCAAGAATATTCCTTGGCTGTGATGTTGAAAGGGACGAATGTTGGACTTCCTTTTGTGAAGGCTTGGGCTTTAGCCTAGAGATGAAGGAGGTCGGGTAGGGACCTGATATAGACTTTTGGATAGGGGCCTAGGTGAGTGGAGGGATATGCATTAGACTTTGGTGAGGAGGGAGGTTGTTGGTGGGCTTTGGCCCGGAGGATGCAATGTAGACTTTTCAAGTCCATTCTTGGGCTCGGCCCGAGGAAAACAAAGGGATGTTTTGTGGACTTATGTGGAGGACTTTATGGTCTTGGCCCAAGGGACAAGAGGGATATATGTGGACTTTTGGATAGATTGCAAGGCCGGTTGGCCCAATGAAGTAGAGGAGGTTTTATAGACTTTTTAGAGAATTTCGTGGGCTTAGGCCGACCACGAGAGGAAGGCAATGTGGACTTTTTGGAAGGCTTTATGGGCTTCGGGCCGACAAAGAAGAGGAAGGCGATATAGACTTTTTCCAAGTCTTCGGTCAATGGGGCCCGCTGGGAGAGAATAAAATGTGGGGCCCACTAGTTGGCCTGACACGGTGTGGCGGCGGCGCGTCGGCATGGCGTGGCCGAGGCCCGTGTCCAGGAGGTGGCCGGGCGCAGGCCGACGCGCGGGCGCGGAGGCTCCGGTCGGCGCGGTGACTTGGCCGACGTCCGCGGCAGCGAGGAGGTCGGTTGAGGCAGCTCGGCCTGAGCTGGGCCACGACATTGGCCGGGCGCGACGCGGTACTGCCAGGACGACGTCGGCCGGGGGCTCGGCCGAACGACGGATGCATATGCATACACATGGCTAGCTAGTTGCATGCATGTGGGTTGCTTGCATGCATGCATATGCATACACACGGCTAGCTAGTTGCATGCATGTGGGTTGCTTGCATGCATGCATATGCATACACACGACTAGCTAGTTGCATGCATGTGGGCTGCTTGCATGCATGCATGCACACATACAACCAGCTAGCTGAATGGCGCATGCATGGCCGGTTGTGAAGCGACGATCGCTGCGGAGGGCGGCCGCGCAAGAGATGGGCACGGTGTTGCGCCTCACGACGTCACCGTGCCGCGGCGACAACGGCGGTAAGGAAACAAAAGCAAGAGGAAGAGCAGGAGAGGAGCTCACCTTGCGGCAGCCGGGTAGTGGCACCCCGAGCGGCGGTCCTCGCACGAAACTACGATCGTCGATGTACAGCCTGGGGGCGGTCGACTCGCGGATCGTCCTCGTACACCACGTGTTCGATCGGTGGCAACAAACGAACACACAGTGTTAAGGAATAAATGTTAGCGGATTAGTGCAAGTTAGGTGTCAGGGGTTAGTGAGTTAGAGGTCAGCGGGTTAGATGTTAGGGGTTAGTCGTTCGATAAGTTAGTCGTTCTCGGGTTCAAATGACGGCGCGACGGCCTATCCGTCCTCTTACTTAACTGAGGCCCAGCCGGAGCCGGCCGCGGCGGAGCAAGCGGAGAGATGGCGGCGTGTGCGCGGGAGGGTGTGGCTGAAGGGAAACAAAGCAAGGAAGAGGAGAAGAGAGGATGGAAAGGGACGGGTTGCGTATTCGGCTGTGGTTGCTCTTATATAGGTTTCACCGCACGGGCTCGTCTTGAATTGCCATGAAGACAGGGACGGGGTGGTTGCAGCGGCCGCGCGGGTTGGCACGCATGCTGCATCGACTATCGTCGTTTGGGAAACAAAGGCTGGCTCCTGTGCTGCCTGCCGTCGCCACCTACCGAAACAGAAGACGGCGACGGTAACCCGGCGGGGACCACCGTCGTTCGATAGGAGCGTCGCCCGGTGTACGTGCATAGGCTGTTGGAGTTAAGCGGATGGTGCATGCATGCTAGCTTGGGCTCGATTAGCTGCTTGCATGCAGGCATACGCATAGCTAGGTAGTTGCATGGTGCCTGCTCGTGGCTGGCTTGCTTGCATGCATGCGCATGCACAACTAGCTTGCTGCATGGCTCGTGGCGGTGCGAGGTTGGGCAGGATGCGCGTGGAATGGACGGCAAGCTCGCCGGTGAGACGGGGGCGGAAGACGGCAGCCGGTGATGTCGCAGCGGCCTCGTCGTAGCGGCGCGGCGTGCGGCGACGTCGTCGCCGAAAATAGTATGGGGGAAAATTAGACTTTATCTTTTCAAACCCAATAGGAATGAAAGGGCTTGGGGAGGTAACATGGACTTTTAAAAAGCCCAGCAACAAGAAGGCCACAGTAAAGGGCGCTAACGCGGACTTTTTGGAGTAAAACTAATTTCGGTCAGAGTGAAAATCTTGGGACAAAAACCAAAAGATCAGAGGAGTAGAAAAATTGGAAATTTTCAATAAAAGTTTGGTACTGGCATAAAACAATTAAAGAAATTGTCGGCCTGATGCAAAAATTTAAAAATAAATCAGGAATGATTTTTGATCGGTGTATTTTTATTTAGGGATTTTCTCAGGGTGTTACAGGCATCGGCTGAAGAAGCTCTGAGGGTTAGATTTTTTCCATTATCTTTGACTGGATCGGCTTTCACATGGTTTTCGACATTGCCACCAAACTCAATCAAAGGTTGGGCTGATCTAGAGAAGCAATTTCATCAATATTTCTTTGCTGGAATTGACGAGTTGAAGATTTCAGACTTGATATCAGTTAAACAGCAAGAAGGGGAATCGACTAAGGAATATATTCAAAGGTTTTGTAATGTCCGCAGCCGATGCTATAACTTGAGTATAAGAGATGAGCAGCTAGCAGAGCTTGCATTTCAAGGGTTGACAACATATATCAAAGATAGATTCTTTTTCCATGAGTTTGATAGCCTGGCTCATCTAATACAGAAGGTATCGGTTTATGAGAGCCGATGTCAAGAAGAAGAGAAGAATCAGTTTTTGGGTGATCAAGGCCAGACACAGGATAATTTTGAAGCATGACTTCTCATACTCCAAAACTGGGGGGCATGTGTTAACGCCAGAATTTGGTAAGCCCCGAAGTCCTCATCGGCCCAGGATCCATATCGGTTCAAGGTCGGTATCGGCCTAGAGTCTTATATCGGTCGATGGGGTTTATTTTAAACCAACCACCAACAGCAGTCGAATTCTTGTTAGATTCGGGAAGATCTTATCCAGAGAAGACCGAGTTTGAGGAGGATGCGGCTTGTATCTTTTAATTAGGATAAGTTTGTTAGTTTCCTTCTTATCTTTAGGAAAGTGTGTTTAGTGTCCAATAAGGACTTTATCTGTTTCCTTTTATCTTTAGGAAAGTTTGAGTCGTATTCTGTTAGGATTTTTGTTAGCCTATAGGTATAAATATGTAAGCCCATAGTTCATGTAATTTTTATCTCATGATCAATCAACTTCGGCGTATCGCCAACCTTTTACTTTTCGTCTTCTTCGACGAGTTCATGCCCTTCCCACGAGGGGTAAGTCTCGTTATGGCTGCCTACGCTGTCGGGGCTAGGGCTTCTGCGTTCTGATCTCGTCAACGTAAGCACCTATTATCATATATCTTAGTCAATATGGTTTGGCGTCTCGATTTCATCGTATCGGTCGAGATTCTTTTTAGGGTTGAAGCCGGTATCGACTAAATCGCCTCGCTAGATTAGATTGGCTAAGGTATCTACCACCCCGAAAATCAATCGAGGGCTTGATTGTCTAGATCTTGTGTTTCTTTTCATACTTAGTGCCTCTAAGTCGTGATTAGAACCGTAATCTCTAGCCTGCCTGTCGATTGCCAATAAGGGTTTCACCGGGGTTTCAGCCGGTGAGTTATCTGGACGTTGCATCGGCCCAAGAGTTTTACATATAGATTGGATCTGGCTGATGACAACAGAGTATTTATTGTTTATCTGCTTATTGAGAGTTTATGCCATCGGACCTCCGGCCGATGTGTGCTTTAATCTTCAGATCAATATTTGTTTTATCATATGATTGGATTATGCTATATTATATTGCTATATTATCATGTTATTGTCAGTCGATTGCCTCTATATAGATGTTTGCTCAGTACACAGCCGATGGTTCGAAACCCTAACTGCATCGGCTGGCATCGGCATCGGCTGGAATCGCGCCATCGGCTCATCGGCCGATCGGCTGTTTCTGCCCTATCGGCTCATCGGCCGATAGGTTGTTTTTGCTATCGGCCGATAGGCCGATACGCTATATGTTCTGCTGTTTTGCATATCTTGTCAGTAGCAGGATCAAACTGATTGGCACGCCTGCGCTTCATCAATTTTAGGACCTGCACTGGAGCTAAACAGATCTCCCAGGCCTTCGTGTGTCCGCACGCCGGATCCTCATCGGCGGTACGGATTTGGCGTCAACAGCGCTACACGAGGAACAATAGGTTACATAGCTCCTGAGATGATCTCTCGGAGCTTTGGTACCATATCAAGCAAATCTTATGTCCATAGTTTCGGGATGCTACTACTAGAAAGTGCAGGCTTTTTCTCTGGCTCACATTCCAGCAGGGCTGCTGGACGGCTGATCTTCTACAAAAGCGTGGCATCGACAACCATTCGGCCTGCCCCTTTTGCGCTCAGGAGCTTGAAACGACGAACCACATCCTGCTCGACTGTGTGTTCGCTCACCAAGTCTGACACTACATCCTATCTCCCCTCGCCTAGTCTAAGCTCGCTCCATCCCCTGGCGATTCCCTTCAGATCTGGTGGCCTGCAACTAGAGCTCGCTTGGTTGCGCACCTTCACAAGGGTTTCGACTCTCTGGTCCTCCTGGTCTCCTGGCAACTTTGGAAAGAGCGGAACGCCAGGGTTTTCGACTCTTCCCTTTCACCAGTCTCGATGGTTTTGGGGTCCATCCGTCAGGAGGGTCATCTCTGGTCCCTCGCTGGTGTCACCTCGTTTGGGGACCTATTAGGAGATTAGGCGACTCCTCTGCCCCTTCCTCTAGATAGGAGCATCTTTTTCTAGTCTTAGTTTTTGCTCAAAACTCTTCTTGTATCCGGCAACGACCGATCTGGTTGGTTGCATCGTGTAACAAAAACTCTATTTCTTCTAATATATTGACGTGCAATCATTTTGCGCGTTCGTGAAAATAAAACTAGAAATGGCCGGAGGAAGAAGAAATGCAGATCCGAATGCAGCAAACTCAAGTCAGGCATATTATCCATCCCGGGTGTATAGACAACTGACTCGACGGGAAACATGTGACATTGTCGATATGCATGAGTTGGAGAAGAAGCTTTTTGTTGTCGGATTGTGGTGCATTCAGATGAGGTCGTCTGATCGACCGACGATGAGTGAGGTGATAGAGATGCTAGAGGGTTGTACTGATCATCTGCAAGTTTCTCCAAGGCCATTCTTCTGTGATGATGAGCCATTCCCTGAAGTGGAGTCCTATGTTATGTCATCCGACCTGCTGGCCACAATCTCTGGGGAGCAGGAGGACGAAGATGAAAGCATGTCTGTTTGATAGCTACCACTAACTTAGTAAAACAAGTAGATTTTGAAATGCTGAAGCTGGCTATGAGATTGCATTTACTATGTAAGCCCCCTTTCGGTCAATTTCATTTATCCTGTAAGACATATATAAATAAACAAGTACAATGATTTTGCACTTTTGACTAGTACAGATTGAAGGCAATTTTAATGAAAAAGCACAAGACTTAGGGCGTGTTCTTTTGGCTGATAAGCTTTGGCTGATTAGCTGCACATAAAACGAGAAATATGATTAGTATATAATTAATTGAGTATTAATTATTAAAAATTTTAAAATAAATTTATTTGATTTTGTAAAACATCTTCTATATAAAAGTTTTTCATATGAAACGTACCATTTAACAGTTTGAAAACATGTTAATGAAAAAGATAAGTAATTAAGCTCAATTAATTGTTTAGAACCGGACCTTACACTTTGTTTTGCTACTCTTCTATCACTGTCCAGCATGCGCACGCGAGAAGAAATCCATCCGAAGCAAGAGAAGAAGCGAAGAAGAAAGTGTTGACGTAAAATCGTGTCGTCACACATTGAGCATGTTATGTGCAACCCGTGGTGGCACCCAAAGACCCACCGCCGTAGGGAGTTGATAGATGTCACCAAACGAACACCCAAAAGGGACCTCGTCAGGGCGAATGTGCGCCGGTTTGTCCTAGACTCGGCAAGCCAGCTAGGACATTCTCTAATTCTGTAGAGACGAGAGATGACGAGCAATCGAAAGATTTGAGAAGAATAGACTTGAGATAGACAGTGAGAAAGAGGGAGATGTAGAATATAGAGGATTTGGATATTAAATTGATTTTGACGATTAATTGGTAGTTGTTCAATCAGCCTTAGTCCTCTTATATTTATAGGAGAGTTAGGCTTGCTTCCCAGGGTCTTTACCACGTCCAATTAAGTTTAGAAATCAACTAAGACTCGAGAAATCTCGGTCTAAAACAAGAAAACACAAGAAATACCTATATTAGACTTGAACTCTGTGCTGAAGGTCTAACCGAAGTTCATTGTCTGGTCTGACCAATCACACAACGGCGGTCAGATTGGCCTTCGTGAAAACGACTCGATAATTTTCAAATTTGACTCAAACTTACTGTAACTTGATTCTAGTGTTAAATTTGGTTATCAACAGAAAGCAGTCGATCTTTGGTGTGGTGCGGGTCTAATTGAGCTCCATTATTACTGGCAGCAGTCTTTGGTGCGCTCCAAGGCAAAGTGGTCGTTCCGGTGCCGGTCTAATTAGATTAGGTCTCGTTATAAAGTGGGAGCTGATGGATATGGATGAAACTGGAGCTTGTGATAATTATTTAGCAAATACCTAAAAAGTTGGAAGGTTGGTCTAAAAAGGTTTTCGAAGAAATGCCAATGAAGAAAGCTTTCAAAAAAAAAACTCATGTCATTTAGTAGCTTAAAAAAAATTGCTTGCGTGCGTGCGTGCGCAACAAAGCGAATAGTCATGGGCTTTTTACCTGTGTGCCATTATAAAAGTTCAAAATTCGCTGTATACCATTGAGATAAAAAAAAGTTCCTCAGTACCCTTGCTCAAAGTTTCTTTTACCTACATACCACTTCCATCACACTGCCATTTCATTCTAACAGAGCTGACTGTAGGCTAAGGCTAAAATTACCTTTATGCCCATCAGTAATTCACTAGACAGGCATCCGTCGTTCTTCCCCCATCTTTGCTCGATCCGGCCGTGAGGAGGGAGCCACGGCGGCGGCGGCTGGAAGGAGGACCGGGCGGTCGTGGCAGCAGGAGCTTCGCGCGGGCGAGGCGCAGGGCTTCGCGCGGCCCCTGTCCGCACGCACCTCTTCGCCCCGTCGTGCAGCGCGCTGGCCGGGATCCTGCTGTGCACCGTGCCGACGCGCCGCCACGCCAGGCCGTCATTGCGTCGCCCGGCTGACGCCCTCCCCGAGCCACCGGCGCCCCGCGCTGTCCCGCGCGAGCCGCGCCGCTATGTCCGGCACCCCAGCCGCATCACCGCGCCAATGCCGCGCCACCATCGGCGCCGCTCCGCCCGGCCGTGTCGCGCGCCGCGCCGCCCTTGGCTGCCGCCCGAGCCCTAGCAGCCGTCGGCGCCTCCCTCTCCTCTTCTCTGGAAGGAACACGGGCAAGAAAGCAGGGGAGAGAGAAAGAAGAGATAAGAAGGAAAGAATGAAAATTTTGATGCATTCCATAACTGAGGGCAAATTCGTCTTTTTCGCTGGCAGTTAACTGCTGTTACAAGCAAAATTGACCGAAGTGGCATCCGGGGAAAGAAAACTTTGGACAAAGGTACTGAAGAGCTTTTTTTCATCTCAATGGTATACAGTGAATTTTGAACTCTTATAATGGCACACAGGTAAAAAGCCCAATAGTCAAGGCATTGCACTCTGCTTTGCTGTTGATCGTGTGGCCCAAATAGAGGCCCATTCATTACATACAGTAAAGGAAGTGGGCTTTTGCTTTGGTGGGCTTCAGTCTCTCATCACAACTGGGCCCAATCCTTCCTTTTACTCCTCGCCCCCGTCCTTGGTGGTCGCCGTCGCCGGCGCCGGCGCCGGCGCCGCGCGTCCACCGGCTTGTTCCCCCGAACCCGTAAGCCGACACGCTGGCCGGTCGCCGGAGCCGCCTCCCCCTCTCTCCTCTGCCACTCGCGACACCTCCCTCTCTCCCCCTCCTGAGTCCTCACCAATCTCGGTTCACGCCATCGGCTTCCACCACTACCAATCTCTCTCTCGTCGGATCTTCGGGGGTGAGGTGGATGGAGGCTTAGGAATGGTGGGCATGCACAAGGGCAGTCCGCCTCCTCACGCGAGACGAGGGGCTTCCTGCGCATGTCGCAGCTCTCGAGACTCGAGATCAGACTCCTACTTAGCATTGACGACAGAGGTGACACCTTTGGTTTGGTTTGTTCTTTCTATCTGAATTTTGGAATTACTGTGCTCATATCTATCTATCGCAATGCGTCTACTTATGCAGTAATCTAACCTACCTGGGAACAAGCGTCACAATTAATATCACTGTATCACTGCATAATTATCGTCTGGTGGCATTCCCACTAAATTCTGGCAAATCAATTGGACAAGGATTACCATATCGAGGACTTAAAAGTTCAGAGGGGCATACACAGCACTGTGGAATAAACCATGGAGGATTGGAGGGGATAAATTTCAGGAACAACAGAATGAGGTAACCACTGCAACTGAACCACAAATTTCCAATTTCTTCATTGAATGTATATTACACACTGAAAAGTGGCGACGTATGCTTCAGGTGGCTTGGAATGATAAGAATATATGGCATGATAATGCTAGGCATTTGTTGTAAACTATGTATTAAGTTTCCCTATCACCGATTCCTTTGTTAAATTATTGTAGCATGTTCTACAGCATAGGATGGCTGTTAGCTCAGAAAAACGGCTTAGGTGGCATTTGTAGATTTTGCAACCTCCCTGTTAGCATGTTCACCACCTTTGTCATTGGTGGCCTGTTTTTTGGGTTCCATTGAATGCACCAAAGTGCCACAATAGCCAGCTGTCTCATTGTTACTTTCTCTTCTTGAGTCATTTCCCTACCAAGTTCAAAATCGTGCCCAGTGGTAACCTGTTCATAGATCCACTCTGGGAAGTACACCTCATTTTGGCTTTCAACACTTGTGTCTGAGTTCCTCTTTCCGCTAACCATTTCTAGCACCAGCATGCCGAAACTGTAAACATCTGACTTATAAGATATCTCTCCAAAGTTTCGAGATTATAGCTCTGGTGCAATATAGCCCATTGTGCCTCTTGCTGCAGTCAATGTAACAATACTTTGGTCCCTTGCACACAGCTTTGCAAGGCCAAAGTCTGAAATCTTTGGACAGAAGTTATAGTCCAGCAAGATGTTGTGAGGCTTGATATCGAAGTGGAGGATACGCTGGTTACATCCTTGATGCAGGTACTCCATTCCTCGGGCAATGCCTAAAGCAATATCTAGCATCTTGCTTGGTACTAGGACTTCTTGAGAAGTATCAGAATCATGTGAAAATATATATTTCTCCAGCGAATCATTAGGCATGTATTCGTAAATGAGAGCCCGCCTTGTTCCTTCTGAGCAAAAGCCAAGGAGGCGGACAATGTTTGCATGGTGAATTCTCCCGATAGTTGCAACCTCATTGATGAATTCATCTCCCTCCCCTTCGTAGTTTTCTAGCATCTTAACCGCCACAGGGACTCCGTTTGGTAGCTCACCTCTGTACACACTTCCAAATCCACCTTGTCCTAGTTTATCTTTGAACCGTCTTGCTATCTTCTTTACTTCGGAGAAAGTGTACCTTGTAGGTTTTGAGGTGCCATATGTTTTGAGAAACATTTCTACCTTCAGATGTATCTCTTTATTATATCTTGTCTTCAGTGAAAGATAGAGCGCAATAGCCATCATCAACAAAAGAACAACTAATGCGGCAACCGATGATGTAGCTGGGTTATGTAGAGAGTAGGAAATTAATTAGCACATTGTATTCTTGCTGGAAGCAAAGCTACTACCCCAGTTTATTAATAAGTCCTGGCTCAGAAGAGCAAACATAGAGGAATACGCTGATAAAATCATTTGATTGTACGAAATGGTCGAATAGACTATTGACACATTGATTAGGATGGTAACTGAAAGCCACTACCTTGTTTCCCTTTTCTTTTATTCTCATTTGATCATAAAGGGGTTTGGATTGAATCAGTACCTGGAATTACTTTGGCACGTGAACCTGCATATACCGAACAAGAGAATTGAGACTCCATTGTTAAAATCCAACATAGTTATATGTACAGCTGACTGCTATAGTGCAATACGTGGACCCAGGCTCCCAGTGGTGGTGTGCTTAAGTTATGAGGAACCAGCTATGCCTTAAACTCATACGGATGTATTTGTAAATGAGAAATGACTCCATATGCTGTGGTAGTTATGGTGACTAAGCATGATGGTATATCGCAGATAAAGGAATTATTAGGATGGGATAAGGTGGATGAAGGGTTACAAAGTTAATCTATCAAATCTCAGATCTATCTTACCTTATACAACTAGGCAATATCTAACTTACTGCAGTTCTAGTTGTATCACACAATTAACCTACTTTTATACCCTCAAGTCTCATCCCATCTGAGCTGCCTTTCAACCTTGAACTGCTGCTAAAGGCAATTAAAGTGTTACATATGCGACTAGCAAATACTAGTTTTGCTTCTTCAGCAACTTTATGCAGGTCACTTGGCAATAGGATCCACCATTGCTCTTCTGTATAAGCGAGGATGTCAACCTTAAATCTTGTTACTCGATGATGCCCTCCTAGAAGGAAATTCATACGAGTGCACTGAAAATTGGAAATTGTAAACTTACAGAAAATAAAAAGGGATGGTGCCCTTTAATTGTAAAGGATTTTATATATGGTGGTTAGAAACAATAATACCTTGACGCATGCAGTGTGTTTGATTCCTTTGTGAGCTGAATGCGCAGCGTCGTCCTTGTTCTTCACAGTGTGAGCACTGGTTGAATTCCCACCCGACGGTGGCCTCAGAAAGATTGAGGATTCTTTCTGCATTTCTTCTGAACGTGGACGAGGCATCGCTGAAGATAAAAAATGGTATCGGAATGGGGCAATCTGAGACGACTTCGCAGTCCAATGGAATAACAGACATAGATGCATCAGAGTACACCAAATAGGAGAAGTGTGTTGCGTTGCTGAGGCAAGAGATGGGGCCAGCAATAGCATCACTAGTTGGTGCCAACTCTGTTGCACAGCATATTAGGACAGCATCTTGCGTATCATAGCAAGGGATGCCTCGATCCGATGAGATATAGTGATCAGGACGATGTAGAGATTCTAGAAGCGGGCATGGAGACGATGAGTCGTCCGTGAGCGGTGCGATGGTCAGGATAGCACGCCTGTAGTCTATCGCCTTCACCTTGTAAGGACCTCCAAGGTAATTCTGATCTAGGATGGTGTCATGGCCAGAGCATGCTAGCTTCATGCACGGTAAGCCACATGCTGATGGCGCATTGCTGGATTCAAGTCGGAAAGGGAACCTGATCTCTGGGCCATGCTCGCTGCACCGTGACGGTGGGCAGTAGCTGAAGAAATCTTTATCCTCCCACGCTGACGCTCTAGCCAGGTTGAGAAGAAGACTACACACAACAAGGAGGGTTGCGGCAAGAAATCCTCTCATTTTAATCTCTGCACGCATGGTGACCGATCCAAGAGGAAAGCAAACAAGACGATGTTGCATCGCGAGTAAAAACATGAAATACCAATTTGTGTACTACTGAAAGCTGTCTCCCTGGTCAACGGAAAAGTCATCTCTACCTTTTGATTGCAGCATCCTGCCGTGTTGCAAGTGATTGGATAGCGATTGCAGTCCATTGCCATGACCTGCATGTCGCGTCAGAAGTAAATACAATAACACGGAGGAATTGACAAGCGTGGAAATATATTTTTGAAACAACCCGCGTAAGAGTATGATATTTCGTATTAATATAACATAAAAACATATTATAAGACCATAGCTCTGAGAGGGTATAATCGAGAAAAGAACAAGAAAAACTGCCATGCCACACGTCATTTCAAATTAATATAGCAGCGAAAAGTGCACGGTCTGGTCCGGTATGGAATGAACTTATAATCTGATGATCGAGTCGATTCCATGATTATAAGTTCATAACCCTAGCGCCCATTCCCATTTTGGACGGAACAGATCTACTAATTCTTTTATTCCAGTTAGTAAGAGGGATCTTGTCACACCCCAAACTAGCCTCGAAAGGAAGCTAGAGTAAGGCGATCCAAATTAACCTGTAATCCTGTACCAGTCCCAGGAAACAGTACTGGTACAACAGGAAGAATGAGTATCACAGCGACAGAGGTCTCTTTATTAAGAGTAGAGTTACAACCATTGTTGGAACTGCGGACAGACCCCGAGTTCGCAACTGCATTACAAAAAGGCGGAAGCGGTGACTAGCCCAAAGCCACGAGCATGACTTGGGAACTAAGCCGAAACCCTACTACTGCTCGAAGCCTGCTTGCTTCTGGAAGAACTCCTCGTCAGCGGGGTCCATCTTCTTTGAGAACTGGGGAGAGGGAGTTATTTATGTAGAGCAAGGGTGAGTACGGAAGTACTCAGCAAGCCAGGGGAAATTAAGTGTTTAATGTGTCACGCCCGGAAATTTTCCCAAATTTCCAGACCATTTTGTGTATTAAGTCCCTGTCCAGGCATCAACCAGGGTACACAAAACGACAAATCAATAAACAGACCCAAACGTAAATAAAGCGATAAATACTTACAACAGAGGCACTTAGTCCTCACACTGAAAAGAAAACAGTAGCGGAAAAAGGCGATCCTAGCGGGGCTTCAGCTCCACTCCACGGGCAAACTCAACTGGGGTCTGAGCCTTGGTCCTCTAACTTCATCTTCAACTCAGAAGTACTAAACTTCTGAAAAGGGAAAAAAATAGCAAGATTGAGTACAACCACCGTACTCAACAAGCCACACCAATGATGCAGACGTGCACAGGGGAGACAAAGGGAGGCTTGTGGCTATTTGCAGAAAAGCGGTTGAAAACCTTTACACTTTAAAACAGTAAAACAGTTGTTTAATTAAGGCAATATTAATTCTCCACTGAACAACGCTACCCCACGTTGAACAGGCCCAATCAATCCACCTGAACTACACCAGTTCATTGAGACAAATTATTAAGGGTGAGACTAATCATGGTGAATCTGGTCAATCGCCCATAACCGCGGGCATGGCTATTCGAATAGTTTTACTCTGATCAGAGGTGCGCAACTGTACCCACAAGACACGATCCACCGTATGTCACCGTGCCATGCCTGACACGTTACCATGCGAGTGATCGTGACAAGATCCTTCACATAACCCTCCCTAACCAATCGTTCCCACCACGGGTTTCGCCCCCACCTTTAAGTCCAAGGTAGGCAGCCCCCCCTCGTGCCACGGTGAATCCGGCAGCCGATCAACGGGTAAGTCCCCCGCCGACCCAACTCCATCACGCCCACCCTAGTCTGGTACGTCAGCTAGAGACGGGTTATGCTACAGATCCAGCAGTTGCCCATTCTTGCTTGTGGTAAGCACTGTAAGTCTTCCAGGGTTTCCCATGAACCGGTCCTTAATTGCCATGGGCGCGACAAGCAAAACCATGCACCCACAGCCCACCATTAAGTCATATTTTAGTTAGATCATTACGACCAATAAAACATGGTCAGATGTTTCGAGCTCACAGCTCAGCTAGAAACTAAAAGTAGAAGTGTAATTATCCCACCAAATGAGCTAGTGGCAATTAAGCATGGCTAAGCATATATAATTCTAGCAAAGTCCACATAAGTGACATAGCTAGTCAAATTATCACCCACAGTTAACAAAGGACGGTTAACAAGTAAACATGGCACAAGCGAACGGATAGGTAAACCCTATTCCCATGTAATTAGCAAAACATGCACTTTATTTGCAAACGTAAAACATTTCACAAAATGGGTACAACATGATCAAGGGGGAATGTGTGACTTGCCTTGCTTCTTCAAACAACCTTCCGAACTCTTTTCCTCGCGAGCGCAAACTTCCGAAACGGCGGAATCTACACGCCGTCACGCAAAATGAGGAAAAACTCTAATAAAAACCAAGTAACAGTACATAAAAAGTAAACAAACATGTAGAGCTCTATTTTAGATGAATTTTGCAATTTGAATGGCTCAATTTGGAGTTCGTATGAATTAGATATAAATTTTAGAAGTTTTGAGCCATCTAAATGAATTTCTGGAAATTAAATCGATTTATTGCGCAATTATTAATTAATTTTACAAAGGAAAGGACTACGCTGACATCATCAAAGGGAATCGGTGCCGGAACGGCGGGTCCCACGTGTCAACGGGTCAAGGGGCGGCTGATCCACGGTGGACCAAGTCCACGCACGCACGGGTGCGGGCGCACCACGTGGCACTGACGTGGCGGCCACGGCAGACGGAAGGGAGAAGGTAGCGCCGACGTGGACGCCAACGTGGCGAAGCCGCGGGCGGCCACGTGGTCTGGGTGTGGACCGGATTAAACAAAGGGGCTCACGTGTCGGCGACATAAAAGTCGGCGAACCGGGGAGGAAAAGGAGGTAAATTGGACTTGGTACTGGAAAAAGGGCCAACGGGCTGAGGGAGGTATGTTGGACTTCCTCGGGAAAAAGGAGGGAATGAGCCGAGGGAGGTAAGGTGGACTTGCTGAGGGAAGGGACAAAAATGGGTTGAGGGAGATGATCGGCCGAGGAGGTAATTTGGACTTCTCGCGATGGGCGGCGCCAATCGGGCCGACGGCCCAAGAAAGGATGAGGGACGTGAAACAGACTTTTCGCGAGAAGGTGGGCCAATCAGCCCAACAGCCGCTGGGCCGGAGGAAGTGGTGGGCCGGCCCGGGACGGCCTCTACGGCCGGGCGGGCGGCTAGGGTTCGGCCAACCCTAGGCCGACCCGGCCATGGCACGGTGGCAGCGGCCGGACCGAGCCACGGCGAGGCGGCGGCGCAGCCACCGGTGGGAATGGCCGGCGAGCGGCGGCGGCGGTGGCGCTGTGGCGGCGGCGGCGTGCGAATATTACAAAAATATTTTCGGCCATGATTTTTAAAGGAACTTTGCGAATATTACAAAAATATTTCCGGCCATGATTTTTAAAGGAATATTAAATGAACTTTGTGACTTTAAAATTATTTCTTGAGCTCCAAAAATTCACGAAAAATTTTGGAGAGTATTTTAGGGCACGGCGAATATTACAAAAATATTTCTGGCCATGATTTTTAAAGGAAAATTCAATTTCCCTCACAATTTCACTTGATTAAATTGCTTTAAATTTTTATTAAATTTCTGGAAAGTGTATTATTAGGCAATTTTTAATCCCGATCGAAAATCGGGACGTGACAAATCTACCCCCCTTACAGGAATCTCGTCCCGAGATTCGGGAATGGCTAGAAAGAAAACAAGGTGTGTGTTGTTGGACTGGCTTGCAGACTTTCGTGGCTTGTTTCTGACTTCGACCTGGCTGATTGATTAACCCATCTTGAGCGATTGACCCTGTTGGCATCCAGCTCGATGTTCCGTTTCTCTGCCAAAACTGCACTGGTTGGTTCTGTCTGTTCTGACCCTGCTCTTGGTTGCAGTTATTCATAGAGCTTACTTTGGACTACATAGTTGACGTTTACGATTTTTGATGAGCTGAGAATCGACTTTGTTGACTTGAAACCGGTGGGGTTGTTCCTGAAACTTTGGAACTGACGTTCGTAAAACCACGGACTTTGAATTTTGCTCTGAACTGCTCTTGATCTGAACGACAAGCATTTCAAGAAGCGGCTTGGTCGGCCTTTTACCTGAACTGTGAAGGCCTTAAGTTGTCGTTGTTTTTTGGCTGAACGGTTGACTGGCATTTTGGGTGCGACTCGTAACCCAACCTGTTAACTCGAGATTGGTGGAGCTCTACTAAAATTTTGCAACTGACTGCTTTGATTACAATCCAATCGGTTTCTCTTGGTTGAACTTTCAGACGAAACGGTTATGAGGTAAACCAGATTTTACTTCGGGCCTACCTTACCAAGGTAGTTGAGCTTTCGCTGGACTGAACGATTAATCTGCTAGCCTTGAGGATATCCAAGCTTCTCTGATTTCCACGGAACACTGCTCTGTGAATCTGATTCTTCATCAATCAATCGAAATGAAGCACTGACATTGCACTTTCATTCCGGGAAAGCTTAGAACATAATATCCGGTCAACGATGGGTAGTCCCATATGAAAGTGACTTGCTCACCTTGACATTCTGGCCCTCTGTTGAGTTTTCCATTAGACCTAACTGCTGACATGACTGTTCTACTTCTGGCCAGACTGTGGTGGTCAACTGCCTGAACGGGTTGCTTAGTTGATGTCCTTGGAATAAGCATTGTTCACTTAACAGATCCTACCCGAGATGTTAACTCATTCATACAACATTTCACTTTGTCGCCTATCCTTTGTTGGGCCTTCCAGGTTGATAAGCCATAGGCTCTGCAGTTGTCACTCCATAAATACTGAAACTTATCCAACTATTGAAACTGACATTGATGTTACCAAGGGTTTCTGTTTTTTTGATTAAAACAAATTTCCTTTCAATTCTTGAGTAGAGATGACTCGCCAAGAAGGATTTTCTGCCATACACTCCGCGGTGCTGGTTACACCTTTTTGGGTTTTATTCTTGTACCTTTCTAACCCATGTATGGAATGATTTCTGACGACTTCCGAGAAACATTGGGACGATTACTGGAAGATATCCTTGTTGCCTTGAATTACGAACCAACATTCTTGATTCATGTTCACACCATCAGGGTGCTATTGCCGCTTACCATTTCCACATGGCTTTCAAGGTTAGAGAGTTCCGGTGATCCTTATATGATGTCACACTCAAATGCTTGGTGCATCTTCTCAAACTCTTGAAGTGTCCATTATATGACCCTTCCAATGTATCTCCTCATGTTGGAGGTTTTAGTGGTCTAACCATCTTTACTTCGTGGGTTAGCCATTTCCTTACTTAGTGGGCAATGAGGTCTTAGAGTTAAACCAAGCTGCAAATGGCTTCGAAAAGAAACTCTAGGTTCCTTATGACACTGACATGTACACAAGTGAATCCACCGGAAAAGGAAAAATTGCCTGACATATACTTTATTCAATAATCCTTCTTTTATTACATAACTGTGATGAAGCTTCTATGTACAAGGGAAAGCACTTGAAGACCAAACACCTGTAGACCGTTGCAAGCCTTGACTAGTGCGGACTCTACTTTTGTGATTCAGGCTGGTTTGACTTGATCTGTCCTCGCTTATTTGCTGGGGTTTCAACGGTAACACTGCTTTTCTTGCAGACATTCCTTGGGGAGCTAACAACCTGTAACGCCCGTTTTGTCGCGGCGTTAGCGGGAAAACTAGTTTGCTAAAAACCCTATTTGCGAAAGTTTGCTCTTCGGTTGAGTCTTGTCGAGTGCCAAGGTCTCGTGTTTCCTCTCTCAGTTCAATCCCGGAGAAAACCGCGAAATCGGATTTCAAATCCGAGCCCTCAAACTCCTCCTTTCCTTTTCTCAGGAAAAGTCTACCTTGCCTCCCCTGCCCTCGGGCCGTTTCTTGCCCGGCCCGTTTTCCCCTTCCCTCCCGGGCCGCCTCCCGGCCCGCTCTCCCCCTTCTTCCCCGGGCCACCCGCTCGGCCTGCTTCCCCTTTTTTTTCACTGGGCCGCGCTGTTCCCGGCCCGGTCCGCACGGCCTGTCGCGCCACGCGCGTGCGTCGCACGTGCGGCGAGAGAGAGGGCTTCTCTCTCTCTTCCTCCCAAGCCCTCTCGGTCTCTCTCTCACTTTCCCCTCTCTCTCTCCCGGAGGCCTCCTGCCGGCGCCCCCTCCGTTCCCGTTCCCGCCAGTGGCCCGCGCCCACACGCGTCGTGGCCGACCGCCACAACTGCCGCCGTCGTCAGCCCGGGCCCCTGCGCCGCTGCCCTGCGCCGCTGCCCCCGCGCCGCGCCAAGCGCCGGCGTCAGCCCGGCCCCGCAGCCTCTTTGCACGCGCGCTGCCCAGAGGAGAGCCGCGGCTCCCCTCTCTCCCAGTTTTCTCTCTCTCTCGCAGCCCCCCACCTTCCCGTTTCGGCAAGGGGACAAGACCCCTTTTCCTTGCCCCTTTTTCCCCTTTTCCGACCGGCGCCGACGTCACCCGGCCAGCACCGGCTTGTCCGCTTGCCGTCCGCCGCCGCTACCGCCGAGGGCTCCCGAAGGAGCTCCGGGCGCCGTCTCGCCCGCCCTCTCCCTCGGCCGGAGCCGCGCCGCGCCTGCACCGTCGCCCTCTTCCCCGGCTTGCCGCCCCGCCGCGGTAAACCCCTCTCTCCTCTCCACCCCCCCTCCGTTTTTCTTCAGTTTAGGCCGCTAGATAGCCGTAGAACCCCCTCCCGGGCGCCGTCGTGGCCGCCATCCCCTCTATCATCCTCTCCCCGCCCCGGCGCCGTTACCCCCTTTTCTTTTCTCCCCCGCCGGCGTCGGCTGTCGTCTCAATCCACCGTGGTCGCACCCCGTTCCGATCCGAGCCGTGGGCTCGTTCCCCCTCTCTTCTCTCTCCCCACCGGCGCCTCCCGACGCCGTCCGCCCCCCCTCCGGCTCGCCGCCCCTGCCGAAGCACGCCCCCGCCGCCGGCTGTCCATGAGCCGCCCACTCCCGGGCAAGCTCGTCTCCTCCATCCCTCTCCGCTCTGCTCAACCGACGTGGACGCCACGTCCGCTTGCCCCGGCCCCACGGGAGACCGGTCAAAGCCTCCCGGTCCACCGGCCCGGCCTCGCGCGCGTCTCGCCTGCTTGGGCCGCGCCTCGCCAGCCGGGCCGTCCGGCCTTCCCCCCCCCCCCCGCGTCACGTCGTCCGTGGGCTGTGCCCCGCTCGGCCTTGGGCCGCCTTCTCGCGCGCCGGCCCGTTTTCACTTGGCCGCGCCCGCACCCTCCTTCTGGGCCATGCCTCGCCACCGGCCAATTGCCCCCGCACGCGCGCCTCGCTCGGTCGCGGGCCGACTCCACTCGCGCGCCGGCCCACGTGGCTCGGTAGCGCCCGCTCTTGCTTTGGGCCACACTTAAACTCCCAAAATAAAGTCCAATTCGTGCCCTCCTCCTTTCCTTTTTCAAGGGATTTATTAATTCTTTTCCTTAGTCAGAAAATCATTTAACCTTAGAAATTCATATCTTTCTAACCGTTCGTCCGATTGACTCCGTTCCACTTCCTGTAAATCCGTAAAATCGAGATCTATCCAATGGCACGCTTAGTGGTCATTAATAGGGCTTCTTTTGTCGCTTTGTTGAGTCATCTCGTTCCGCGTGTAGTCCCGGAGGTCGAAGACCCGCAGTGCGCGGATTTCGAGGAAGAAGCTCAAGATCTCGAGCAAGGCAAGTCACCTTTGATCAATTGAACCTATAATTTAAATTAAGTATTTTGTTTCTGCAAACTATGCATGCTTTGGTTACACTTGGCACGTGGCCTCGGTTTGCAATACAACCGGCAGACCCTACCCATTTGCTGCATTCACCTTCCTTGATTACTGAATACCCTAACACCCTTGTCACCCCTCAGGTGATGCCTCGGTATCCGTACCTCGCGTACGAATATCGAGACTCCCCTCAAACTTTAAAATTGATCACCTGGGTAAAACCTGAGTTTACAAAATGCTTGGAAAACCCGACACTTGGGTCGGTGCCTTGAAAATAAAGTGAGTTTCTAAAACTCGCGGTGCGGAAGACGTACTGGAGGTACGGTCTGTCCGTTCTCGCTCTAAGGACCGATTTCTTGGGAATTACATCCGAGCATATGTCAAGTACGACCACATGGGTGATATGGGACGCCCCTGGCTGAGTAATTAGCTAGGCCAGATAAATCTTGATGCCAAGGGACAAGTGGATTCGCCGGGGTAGTGTCGGGGAGGACCCCTGGGCTTCCTGGCACAGTATGGTCTGGGACCTAACCTGGTGTTGGTCCGTGGGACCCCTCCCGTTGGCATAAGATGACCCTGAGTCGGCTTTCGAAATGCCTTGTCGTGAAAGCCTCAAGGTCGCCAGACGTGACTGAGAGTCGCGGGCTGGGTGATTCGGGGTTAGTAACGTCGTGTGGGTAAAGTGTACCCCCTCTGCAGAGGTTAACAACTGTTCGAACAGCCGTGCCCACGGTCATGGGCGGATGTGAGGTGATTCCTTAGCGTAGTTTTAATGGGATCCTTGTGAACTGCTGTTGGTGTGTGAGATTTTTCCCTTCTGTGCTTGGTTTAAGGCTGTTGGAGCAGCCGGTGTCGGTGAACGATTGGCAGGGAGCCTCTCGTTCCGACGTGTTTGTTTTGTGGCTGCTGGTGCAGCCGGTGCTGGTGAGCGATTGGCAGTGAGCCTCTCGCGTGTGGCTGTTGGAGCAGCCGAGTCGGTAAACGATTGGCAGGGAGCCTCTCGTGCCGACAAGAATCAATCGATACATTTTCACTGCTCCGGCCGGATGAGACGCACTTTCTCGTCCGCGCCGTTGAGAAGCACTCACTTAGATGTTTCTAAAGTCTTAAACTAAAATCAATTGTGAAAAACAACTGGCTTTCCCTTGAAGCTTGCATTAAACACTTAATTCCCCTGACTTGCTGAGTACTCCTGTACTCACCCTTGCTCTATATAATTAAACCCTCCCCAGTTCTCGAAGACGAAGAGGTGGACCCTGCTGATGAAGAGTTCTTCCAGGAGCAAGCAGACTTCGAGCAGTAGTAGGGTTTCGGCCTTTCCCCAAGGCTTTGCTTGTGGCTTAGGGCTAGCCTCCGCTTTCCGCTTCCACCTTTTTGTAATGCTGTTGCGAACTCGGGTTCTGTCCGCAGTTCCAACCTTGGTTGTAACCCTACTCTTAATAAAGAGACCGCTGTTGTTGTGATAATCTATCTTCCTGTTGTACCAGCGCTATTTCCTGGGACTGGTACAGGCATACAGGTTAATTTGGATCGCCTTATACTGGCCTCCGTTCGGGGCTAGTCTGGGGCGTGACACAACCTTCTTGGTAGCTGCGGTCGGTAGGACCTTCTTGCTTGGGGTGTCGCCCATCTGCGATTGGTTGCCGGTCGCCTGGATTGGAGCAACGCAGGATGCCTTGCTTGGATTGTTGTCGGCCACACGAACTGGTGCTGGAGACTCTTACCGGGGTTGCGGTGGATAGATGGTTCTGTCTCCTTGCGGTTGGAGCAGGTTGTCGTTGTCCTGACATTGCTTCTCCTGCTGTGACTGGCTCTGAAGCTTTGGGACGATTGCCGATGAATTTGGAGTCTTCCCTTTGGTGGCCTTGACAATGATCCGCTGTGGTCGGGGTTGCACAATCAGGTGATAGTTGGTTTCACTTTTCTTTTTAGCATTTTCTTGCTGGATCTGACCATGCTGTGCCGAGGCCGAGGCAACTGAAGGGGTTAGGGCGCTGTAGACAGTGCCGGTACCTTGAAGGTGTTGGCGTTTTGGCTTTGGACAACCATCGGATAAATGGTTAGCATCCCCACAGTTGAAACAACAGTGGACCCATTTCTTTGGTGTCGGGAATGGACACTTACTGAAGTGATGTCCTAACTGAAGGCAGTTGAAACAATTCCCTCTGGGTTGATCGTACTGTTTATCCTCTTGGGTCTGCACACTCGCAACTGGGACAGGGGTGAGTGGAGACTCGTGAACCTTGTTGGTGGTACTTTTGCTACTGCTGATAGTCTCAACCAGAATTGGAGCTGATTGCAGATCAGGAGCGGTGATGTTGTTAGCGACTGCCATAGGTTGACGAACAGATTGGAGGGGTGTCCTTTTGTCTTCCTTAGTCTTAGCTAGGACCACATTCAGTTGACAGTTCTTAGGCACATGATCTGTTCCCTCACACAAGAAACATGCGATCTTCCTCGTAGGGCATTCATCCGGTAAGTGGGTGTCTTCACCACAGGGGCAAGTGTAGGAGCATGCGTTAGTAGTATGTCCAATTTCTCCGCATCTGGTACATGCTTTGAACTCCAATTCTTTTTCACCTTTAAGGATCTCACCATCATCTTCATCGTCATCATCAGAGGACACTTCTTCGAATCCATCTGTACCGGGCTTAGGCGGACCATACAGCCTAAGGTGTTGAGTTAACTGACGGGCACCATGAAAGGTGTTCTTTCTCAGACACCTGGGTATCTTTGCTGCATCTTCTGGAGTAAATTCTGAACCGGTGATGATCATGTTCCTGCCATCGTCCATCTTCCACACTAATGTCTTCCTCTTCTTAGAGTTTGATGGTGGCATACCATAGTTTATGCAGGCAAGTTGACTTGGACGTTTTTCTTCTCTTTGGCACTGCGCCTCATCATCGGTTAGTGTTTTGGTATACACGTTCCAGGGACAGTTGGTCGTGCAATGACCTTGTTCCACACAATCCTTGCAGATGACGTTTGCTTCGCTCCAGTATGAGAGTGATAGAGGTGCACTTGTCTGGTGGGATCTCAGTGGCATACCGGCAGGAGGTGTAGGTGCTTGTATTTGAAAGTACTGACTTTGGCTCTGATTCAGACTCTGGGATTGCGTCTGAGTTTGCATTTGTTGTTGTTGATACTGTCGTTGCATCTGCTGCATCATCATAGCCAATAGTTGTGTCTGGTTAGCCACCACTTGTGCTTGGGTTGGGTCTCCGGACGGTGGAGGCGGAATGTCCATGGGGTTGCTTGGAGTTACTCCATGAAACTGTTGCGGTCCTGATCCACTGCCATTGTTTCTGACGTTGACCATCTGTTGCAGGTAGCGGAGGGAAATGAGATAGGTTGAACTAAAGGCAAGACCTTAACCCACTTAGCTACTGATCTAATGTGAGTACACTTTTACTGTTCAAGTTGATTAGGCAAACAACCTAGTATGGTCACATCCCCACCATTGATGTAAACCATACACCTGCACACAGCAAACAACACACGATCTAACAACTACCGATACTACTCTTCTGGGAAGGATTGGGTTTAGGTAAGCCTCAGAAAAACTTTGCTCGACTCGAGAAACGCCGACTCTGGACAGCTTGTCTTGATCCTTGCTTGGAGCTCGACTCTTGGCTTGTTTTTCAAGAAGCTCTCAATTGGTGCTCCGGCTGAACAGCTAAAGAGTTGGAGGGGGAAAGGAGAGAAATTTGATAAACCGTTTTGCAAAGAACTCCTGAGGGAGAGAAGAGATATTTTCGCAGATAAGGTTTTCACAAAACTTGTCCTTAGGAGTTTGACCGTTTGGCTTGACCTACAGTCAAGATGGCTCTGATACCAACTTGTCACGCCCGGAAATTTTCTCAAATTTCCAGACCATTTTATGTATTAAGTCCCTGTCCAGGCATCAACCAGGGTACACAAAACGACAAATCAATAAACAGACCCAAACGTAAATAAAGAGATAAATACTTACAACAGAGGCACCTAGTCCTCACACCGAAAAGAAAACAGCAGCGGAAAGAGGCGATCCTAGCGGGGCTTCAGCTCCACTCCACAGGCAAACTCAACTGGGGTCTGAGCCTTGGTCCTCTAACTTCATCTTCAACTCAGAAGTACTAAACTTCTGAAAAGGGGAAAAATAGCAAGATTGAGTACAACCACCGTACTCAACAAGCCACACCAATGATGCAGACGTGCACAGGGGAGACAAAGGGAGGCTTGTGGCTATTTGCAGAAAAGCGGTTGAAAACCTTTACACTTTAAAACAGTAAAACAGTTGTTTAATTAAGGCAATATTAATTCTCCACTGAACAACGCTACCCCACGTTGAACAGGCCCAATCAATCCACCTGAACTACACCAGTTCATTGAGACAAATTATTAAGGGTGAGACTAATCATGGTGAATCTGGTCAATCGCCCATAACCGCGGGCATGGCTATTCGAATAGTTTTACTCTGATCAGAGGTGCGCAACTGTACCCACAAGACACGATCCACCGTATGTCACCGTGCCATGCCTGACACGTTACCATGCGAGTGATCGTGACAAGATCCTTCACATAACCCTCCCTAACCAATCGTTCCCACCACGGGTTTCGCCCCCACCTTTAAGTCCAAGGTAGGCAGCCCCCCCTCGTGCCACGGTGAATTCGGCAGCCGATCAACGGGTAAGTCCCCCGCCGACCCAACTCCATCACGCCCACCCTAGTCTGGTACGTCAGCTAGAGACGGGTTATGCTACAGATCCAGCAGTTGCCCATTCTTGCTTGTGGTAAGCACTGTAAGTCTTCCAGGGTTTCCCATGAACCGGTCCTTAATTGCCATGGGCGCGACAAGCAAAACCATGCACCCACAGCCCACCATTAAGTCATATTTTAGTTAGATATTACGACCAATAAAACATGGTCAGATGTTTCGAGCTCACAGCTCAGCTAGAAACTAAAAGTAGAAGTGTAATTATCCCACAAATGAGCTAGTGGCAATTAAGCATGGCTAAGCATATATAATTCTAGCAAAGTCCACATAAGTGACATAGCTAGTCAAATTATCACCCAAAGGTAAACAAAGGACGGTTAACAAGTAAACATGGCACAAGCGAACGGATAGGTAAACCCTATTCCCATGTAATTAGCAAAACATGCACTTTATTTGCAAACGTAAAACATTTCACAAAATGGGTACAACATGATCAAGGGGGAATGTGTGACTTGCCTTGCTTCTTCAAACAACCTTCCGAACTCTTTTCCTCGCGAGCGCAAACTTCCGAAACGGCGGAATCTACACGCCGTCACGCAAAATGAGGAAAAACTCTAATAAAAACCAAGTAAACAGTACATAAAAAGTAAACAAACATGTAGAGCTCTATTTTAGATGAATTTTGCAATTTGAATGGCTCAATTTGGAGTTCGTATAATTAGATATAAATTTTAGAAGTTTTGAGCCATCTAAATGAATTTCTGGAAATTAAATCGATTTATTGCGCAATTATTAATTAATTTTACAAAGGAAAGGACTACCGGTGGGCCGGCCCGGGACGGCCTCTATGGCCGGGCGGGCGGCTAGGGTTCGGCCAACCCTAGGCCGACCCGGCCATGGCACGGTGGCGGCGGCCGGACCGAGCCACGGCGAGGCGGCGGCGCGGCCACCGGTGGGAATGGCCGGCGAGCGGCGGCGGCGGCGTGCGACAGCGGCGCACGGGCGGGGCGACGCACCGGGGGGGAAGAAAGAAAGGGAGAGAGAGAGAGGGGCTCACCGGGCGGCAACGGCGACGGAGGCCGACCGGTGGCGCGGCCGGAAGCAGCGGCGCGGCCGCGGCCGGATGCGGCGGCTGGCGCACGCGGGCGGCGGCGCGAGGCAGCGATCTAGCGGCGGCCGGGTGGACGAGCACAGCGGCGGCCGGGAGGGAAAAAAGGGGGCGACGGCGGCGCACGGGCGGCGGAAGCGGCGGCGTCGCGGCGGCGCTAGGGTTATGGTTTGGGGGCGGCGGCGGCGTGAGGAGGCGGCGCGCTCGCGGAAAGAGGGGAAAAGAGAGAGCGCGGCCCGGGACGGGGTTTTATAGGCGCGGGGTGGAGGATCGTGGCCGGGGACGGCCAAAAATCGCGGCGGAGTGGGGGTGTGGCGGCGGCGGTAAAGGCGGCGGGTGGTTGCTGGCTTGACCGGCCGGAGGAAGGAGGAGGGAGGCGAAGCGGACTTGTGGCGAGGAGGGGCAAACGGGCCGGCTGGGCCAGAGAGAGAGGGAGAAAGGCGGACCAAACAGAGCGGGCCGAGCTGGGTCGGAGGGAGAAAAAGGAGGGAAAGAGAAAGGAGTGGCCCGTGGGCCGTGCGGGATGGAGAGGGAAGGAGGCCGCGTGGGCCGGGGAGGAGAGAGGACTTTGGGCCGAAAGAGGCCCAAAGTGAGGGAAGGAGATTTAAGTTGTTTTTTCCATTTAATAAATTTGTTAAATGAACTTTGTGACTTCAAAATTATTTCTTGAGCTCCAAAAATTCACAAAAAATTTTGGAGAGTATTTTAGGGCACGGCGAATATTACAAAAATATTTCCGGCCATGATTTTTAAAGAAAAATTCAATTTCCCTCACAATTTCACTTGATTAAATTGCTTTAAATTTTTATTAAATTTCTGGAAAGTGTATTATTAGGCAATTTTTATTCCCGATCGAAAATCGGGACGTGACATAATGTAAGCTTCAAGGATGGCTAGTTTCTTTCGCATTCCATTTTTAGTTTAAAACTTTCGGAAGCAACTAAGTGAGTGCTTCTCAACGGCACGGATGAGGAAGGTGCACCTCATCCGGCCAGAGTAGTGAAATCTATAGATTGATTTTGTCTGCACGAATGGCTCCCTGCCAACAGTTATACGGACTTCCCGAGTCCGGTTGTTCTCGATAGCCTCAAGTCAAGCATTCGAAAGATTCCCTTACACCAATAGTAGTTCATAAAGCTGTAGTCAAATAAAACTACGCTAAGGAATCACCTCACATCCGCCTATGACCGTGAGCATGGCTGTTCGAACAGTTTGTTAACCTCTGCAGAGGGGGTATACTTTACCCACATGACGTTACTAACCCGGGTCACCCAGCCCATGCAAAACAGCCACGTCTGGCGACTTTGAGGTTTTCACGACAATATATTTCGAAAGCCGACTCAAGGTCACCTTATGCCAACAGGAGGGGTCCCACGGACCAACACCAGGTTAGGTCCCAGACCATGCTGTGCCAGGAAGCCCAGGGGTCATCCCCAACACCATCCCGGCGAATCTACTTGTCCCATGGCATCAAGATTTCCCAGGCCTAGCTAGTTACTCAGCCAGGGGTGTCCCATTCACCCATGTGGTCGCACTTGTTATATGCTCGAATGTAATTACCAAGGAATCGGTCCTTAAGGCGAGTACAGGAAAACCGTACCTCCAGTACGTCCCCCGCACAGCGAGTTTTGGAAACTCATTTTATTGTCAAGCCACCGACCCAGGCGTCGGGTTTTCCAAAGATTTCGTAAACCCAAGTTTTACCTAGTTGATCATTTTAAATTTTGAGGAGTGCCCCGGTACTCGTACATGGGGTACGAATATCGAGGCCTAATCATAACAGGCGACAAGGGATGTTTAGGTCATGCAATAATCAAGGAGGTCAAATGCAACAAGTAGGTCAGGCCTGACGGCTATATTGCAAACCGCGGCCAATCTGCCATGTGTAACCTAGGGAATGCATAATTTGAGGAACGAAATACTTAGTTTCAAATTATGGGTTCAATTGATCAAAGGTGACTTGCCTTGCTCGAGGTCATGAGCTTCCTCCTCGAAATCCGCGCACTACGAGTCTTCTGGCTCCGAAGCTACACGCGAAACAAGGTGACTCAACACAACGGTTAAACGAAGCCCTATTAAAGACATCTAAGCGTACCATTAGATAGATCTCAATTTTTGAGGAATTTTGAAAGTTGAACGGAGTCAAACGGACAAACGGTTGAGGAGATATGGACTTTCTAGGGTTTAATGATTTTTTTTGTCTAAAGGAAAAGGATTTATTAAATCCCTTGGAAAAAGAAAAGAAGGAGGGACGTGAAATAGACTTTGTATCGGGCGGCTAGGTGCGGCCTAATGGATTGGCGCGGGCGCGGCCGAACGGATGGGCCGACACGTGAAGGAAGCAGCCCGCGCGGGCGAAGCCGCCGCGGGAAGAGAGGCCGAGTGGGCCAAGGCTGGGGGCGATGCGGCCCACGGGCGATTGCACACTTGCAGGCCGACGCGGCTCGGGTAGACTTGGTCCACCGCGCCGGGTGCTAGAGCGGGACTGACGGGTCAGCGGCACGGTTCGCACGGACTGAGCGCACACGAGACGCGAGGTTAAGACTTGGTGGACGGGGTGCGGGGAGTGTACGCGGGCGAGCTCGTGTGTGGCGGGCCCACGCGTAGCCTCACGGCTCTTCGTGGACCGCGTGCACGGGAAAGAGTAAGGGGCGGCGGGATGGCGCTCCCGTGGTGTGGACGTGGAGCCATGTCGGATGGCGGAAGGAGGAAGAAGCGCCGGCCTTCATCCGAGGACGGGCGGCGGCGGCGGGCCCCGGGACAGCGCGCGGAGAGTGCGACGAGGGGATGGGCACCGGAACAGAAGGCGGCTCAAGGGGAAGAGAGCCAACGGCTCGAATTCACCGGAGGATAGCCAACAACGACAAATCACGGCGGCGCAGGTCGCTGGCAGTGGAAGAGGGAAACCTCACCGGAGTGGCTAGAGATCGATTCGCCAGAGAGGGAGCGTCTACATGGACTAGGGAACTCAATCTACCCGAAAAGGAGGCACGTGCGGCTCTAGAACGCGGTGGCGACAGAAGACCTTGCTCGTCACCGAGCTATGGCGTGGCGACGGACTCCGGTGAGCAACGGAGGGCTACCAAGGCGTCTACGCGCACGGGCGCACGGCGGCGAGCTAGCTAGCGACCTATGAAGGAGAGGAACGGAGGGAAACGGAGGGGGATATACCGTGACGAGGAGGGCGCCGTGAAGAGAGGCCGTCAGCGCGGGACGTGATTGTCTCGGCCTCGGGCCGAGGAAGGGGAAGAAGAGCGGCGCCCGGAGTCCCTTCGCGTGTGCTCGTGCGGTGGTCGACAATGGCACGGCGGTGGAGGAAAACAGCGCACGGTGCTTGGAGGAGGAGCTCGGCGGTGGAAGGAAAATGGCGGCCAAGAAAGGGAAAACGTGCAAGCTTTAAAGGGGGCGACTTAGGCAGTGGAGCGCGAGGTTGGTTTGGGAAGGTGGTGGCGACGCGCGGAGAGCTGGCGCTCTCCGGCGCTAGCGGCCAAAGCGGCGACAGCGGTGACGTCGGCGCCGGTTGGGGAAAACGAAAACGGGGAAGGGAAAAAGAGTGGCGGTCTCCTTGCCAAAACGGAGAGAGGAGCGCGGAGAGAGAGAGCGAGAGGGGGAGGGACGCTACTCTCTCCTTTGGATGCATGCGCGCAGAGCGGCGGGACCGAGAGGCGATGGCGTCGGTGGTAATGACGGGGCGGTACGGCGTGGCGCGGAGACAGGGTGGCCGCCGGGGTAGGCGGCGGCCAGAGGGGATGGCGTCGGCGTCCTCCCGGTCGGCCACGACGCGCGGGCGCGCGGGAGCCAACGGGCAGAGGCGAAATTCGGAGGGCGTCGGCGGGAAATCGGTGGGAGAGATAGAAATGAGGGAGCGGGCGAGAGAGAGAACAAGAGAGAAGACGCTCTCTCTCGCGCGAGTGCGTGCAGCGCACGTGCGCCGCGCTTGGTCCACGCGGGCTGGGCCGAGGCAGCGCGGCCCAGCAGAGGGGGAGAGGCCGAGGGGAAAGAGGGGCAAGGAGATGGGCCGAACGGGGACGGCCCTGGAAGTAGAGGGAGTTAAAATGGACTTTGGCAAAGGATTGAGTTTGGAGGGATTAGGGTTTGGATTCGAGTTCCGATTCCGCGATTTCTCCGGGACTGAGCAGAGAGGGAACACGAGATCTAGGCACACAAACAAGACACAACCAAAGAGCAACTTCGCAATTAGGGTTTTTAAGAAATAGGTTTTCCCGCTAACGCCACGACGGAACGGACGCTACAGATCTTGAACTAAGGGAAAAAAATTACATGACCATAGCTTTGAGTGGCTATAACCAAGAAAAGAACAAGAAAAATTGCCATGCCACACGCCTAAAGAAAAACCACTATTAAGAAGCAAACAGGAACATGACACCCCATGCACCTAACTCCATCCACGCTTGGAGAGGCAAAAAGTGTGAGAGAGAAGATAGAACCGCTCTCCCCCTTACCTGTCTATCAATGTGGCCATCATTTTGTAACTAGGCGCCACCACAAGAGGACAATAGTCAAGAGAAAGGTTTGAAAGGAAATGGATCTTCAAACGACGCTCCCTTCAGGGAGGTTATGATGCCGATAACACTGTCGTTGCTCAACCTAGGAAACCGGGACGTGGTTTTCAACCGAAGAAATATACCAGAGAGAGGAGAGATTCCACAGCAACACTCCCTAGGTTGCGGCGTCCAGAAGCGTCCCTGTTGTCGGCCCGAACATGCTAGCCTTTCTGCCTGGAATCTTATGCCCTCTCATGTCAATTGTGCCTGTTATTATAAGCAACCGTCACCAACCAAGCACCTTTAGCGTGCAGCCACCACCACGCCAGCGCCTCATTGTAGGCAAACCATTAGGTAGGAGCGATCCACTCTCCCCCGCACAGGCCCGCGAACATGACCATCTTATGGCAGTTAGGCGCCGAAGCAAGAGGACTAACGTCTAGAGAAGAGTCCGCCACAAGCCAGCCTACGCCTACCTCACGCGCTACCGTTGTTGTTGTCGCCGCTTCGCTCCGTTGGTCCATGTCGTCATTGCCTCGCATCATGCCGCCTTGCACCATCGCCATACATCCAACACCCAGTCCAGCCCCGGTCGAGGCCTACGCCTCCTTGCTCCCGCATCGTGACGGCTTGCCAACTAGCCGGCCATACTAGGATAGGGAGGGGTGACCACCGCACTGCATTGACATCGCCCCGCTCCCCCCGCCATTGGCTGAAACGTGGTATGCAAGGAGGAACTCGCTGCTGTGCCGCACCTTCAACCTACCTCACCGACCGTCGTGTGTGTGCACGCAAAGGACGAGGTAGAGCCTGGTTCAGGAAGTGGTCCGTCCACACCATCCTACTGACCTCCTTGCCGGAGGCCCGCTTCTGATACATCCGACACCTTTGACCTACCTTGTTGCCTCCCGGCTCCCGTAGCACCACTGCCATCTTGCCGTCTCGTGGCACGCTGGCCAAGTGCCACCGCACCGGATCTAGCTGTCCTGTCGCCATATTCGCTCTCTCGGCATCCCAATTTGGCTGCGTTGGCCAGATCTACACTACCGCGACCGTCACCGGCAAGTAGCCGTCTTCCTCACCACTCTGGCTGCCTCGTTGCACCAGCTTCATCCACAACCCCCAATCTTGTCTCACCTTCTTGCCTACGCCGTTAGGAGCGCCATTGCCCCCCTCCTCCCCCAATCCACCCACCACCCACCCACACAAGCCCACCGCCTTCCCAGCTTGCCGCACTTGCTCTAGCAGCAGTGAGCCTAGGGGTAGGGAGTTGGGTGAGAGGGGGAGAGCAACGACTAGCTAGGGTTTCGTCGCCCGCTCGCCCATGCTAGGGACGACGTGGGCGTTGTTCCTTGAGAAACTAAGATTAATGACAAGCCTGGAACTATATGCTTTGACCAAAACAAATCATATAACCTTAACTTCTCTTTCGATGCATTTGTATTAATTTCAAACTAACTTTAGACAATATACCAACAATAAGGATCCGGGTGCGTTTGGTCATCTAGCACACTTTTTCTAAGTTTCTAAATGGTAATTTTGATAACTTTCTTCCTTGATTATTCTTATAATACTTTTTTAAAAAAAATTCAACTTTGTAACATTTAATTCATTTGTGTGTTTCTTCGAATAATAACATAAAGTTATATTCATCCATCATCCATAATCTATTTAGAATGGGTCTCCATTAATTAATTGGTTATAAATAAATATTTGATGTAAATATTAAATAATATTTAATCATATGCTATTTTATGATATCATGATAGTAATTTTCAAGGCAAATCTATGTATGCCATTTATTTAACTAAGTATTTGAGAAATTATTGGTCATAGTTTTAGAAGTTTGACTAGATACGTCAAATATTTATTTATGACCAATTAATTAATGGAGACCCATTCTAAATAAATTATGGATGATGGATGATTATAACTTTATGTTATTATTCGAAGAAACACACAAATGAATTAAATGTTACAAAGTTGAAATTTTTTAGAAAAAGTATTATAAGAATAACCAAAGAAGAAAGTTATCAAAATAAATATCATAAATAAATAATATCAAGGCGCACAGATTAGGGACTTCTGCTGTCAAGGCAAAGTCTTCCTCTTCAGTCTTGTGATCTTATCCATACCAAAACATTTTCCTAGTCAAAGCATGTCCTCCGGTCCTCCCAATAATACAGGGAAAGGAATCAAATTACCATTGTAGCAGTCATTCATCTGGGAATGGAAGCTGTCATGGCGAACTCCATTTTTCATTGCTGTATTACACACACACTGAAGAAATCTGTACTTGTCTGTTCTTTGCTTGCAGTTGTTGCAGCAGATGTTGTTGGAGCAGGGCAGTGTCCTCCTTCCTCCTGTGGTGATCTTCGCAACATATCCTACCCCTTCCGTCTTCAAGGCGATTCACGCGAGTGCGTTGCTACTCCTCGTCCATGGTACAACCTCTCCTGTACCAGTGGCAAGGCAACCATTTGGATCAACACAAGAAAGTACTACGTGACTAGCATCAACTATACCGATTTGTCCTTCGTCGTCGTTGACGCCATCATTATGCAGGATACAAACAGCAGCTGCCCTCTTCCTCGCTCCGATCACCTTCCTTACACGGACAGGCCTCTGTCTTCAGGGGAGCATCGAACTGATTCTTATGGCTTTCTTGAATTGGCTACTGCTTCAGACAATGCTTGGGCATGCTTTGTGAATTGTTCGCGATCAGTAACAGATTCTAGGCCGTTGTATAGGCCAATTGCTTGTCTGCGTGCGAACAATTCATTCGTTTATCTCAGCGACTTTGATGGCTGTAGAGTTGGATACCTTCAACCTTCTTGTCGATATATGGCCATGATTCCCTTTGATTCTCCGCATATATCGAACTACTACTCACTGCTACAGAATTTAGATTACACAGATATCATAGGATTCATAAGAAAGGGATTTCGTGTTCAGTTTCCAATTCATCTAAATTTACAGGAGGTTCATATGGGCACCACAGAATGCCTGAACAATTCAGTGAGGCGAGTCTGCGCTCTGCACCCTCAAATGTGGCCCATTTACTCCGAGTTTGGTTTTCATCATAATTATGTAGAAATATGTGTTCCCTTCACTTCACTTCACTTACACGATCTTGCACACTTAATTGTGTCATTTGCAGGTACTTCAAGGAGCAGATATCTGGTTCAAGCATCCTGAACTGGACTCGTGCTCTTTCCTGGAGCGAGATACATTTCGTAGCAGATTGCCTAACTCAAGACACCTCCACAGACAAGCTAATTTTTGTCGGAATCATAGTATCGATTATAGATATCACCAAGTTCCATTTTGGTACGCACGAATTAATTAGTTTCTTTTAGTCATCACATCGGTGATATTATGCATGTCTGTACACATATCTTCTGATATATGCCAGTCGTCCTGTTTGAGAAGTTCTATGCAGGTTACTGTTGGGGTCACTGGTGGTATTCATCTTCCTTGCCCATAAGTACTGGAAAACAAGGATCACGATCGACGCAGTAGAGAAGTTTCTCCGGATGCAACAAATGATTGGTCCAATGAGGTACGCCTACACAGACATCATTGCAATCACATCTCATTTTCGAGACAAACTAGGACAAGGAGGCTATGGCTCTGTATATAAAGGTGTACTACTCCCGGGTAATGTACATGTTGCCATCAAGATGTTGTCCGGTAACTCCAACTGCAACGGAGATGAATTCATTAGCGAGGTCTCAACCATTGGAAGGATTCACCATGTCAATGTGGTGCGTCTGGTCGGATTCTGCTCGGAAGAAATGAGAAGAGCGCTCGTCTATGAGTACATGCCTCGGGGCTCTCTTGATAAATACATCTTCTCATCAGAGAAGAGTTTCTCCTGGGACAAGCTGAATGAGATCGCTTTGGGCATTGCAAGAGGGATCAACTACCTACATCAGGGGTGCGAGATGCAGATTCTACACTTCGATATCAAGCCACATAACATCCTTCTTGACGATAACTTTGTCCCAAAGGTTTCTGATTTCGGTCTTGCCAAGCTGTACCCAAGAGACAAAAGCTTTGTGCCAGTGAGTGCTGCACGAGGAACAATAGGTTACATAGCTCCTGAGATGATCTCCCGGAGCTTTGGTGCCATATCAAGCAAATCTGATGTTTACAGCTTTGGGATGCTGCTACTAGAAATGGCCGGAGGACGAAGAAATGCAGATCCGAATGCAGCAAACTCAAGTCAAGCATACTATCCATCCCGGGTGTACAAGCAGTTGACTCAACGAGAAACATGTGGGATCCCTGACATTGTCGACATGCATGAACTGGAGAAGAAGCTTTGCGTTGTTGGATTATGGTGCATTCAGATGAGGTCATCTGATCGACCAACGATGAGCGAGGTGATAGAGATGCTTGAAGGCGGTAGCGGTGATCTGCGAGTTCCTCCCAAACCATTCTTCTGCGATGATGAGCAACACCCTGCAGTTGAGCCTTACCATCTGTCATCTGATCTGACTGCAATCTCTGAAGCTCAAGAGGACGATGAAGAAAGCATTAGCCTGTTTCAGAGCTACCAGTAACTTATTAGTACTAGTATGTACGTTTCGAAATGCTGAAGCTGCTTATATGTCTTTTTTTTTAACGAAAGGCAGAGCTTGCCTATTCATTGAATATAGAAGGAAGCAATATTTACACGTAGAAGCTGCTTATATGTGATGATTGTATTTACTGTGTACACCGGCGTCATTAAGCTGAGACCAATGTAGTTTTATGTACTTATCATAATATCATGCAAGACATATAAAGAAGTAAACAAAACTTTTACTACTATTTACTACATGCTTGATCTGGACAAGACAGTCTCGAAGAAAATCTGCACAAGAGTGTGTTTTGCTGCTGCTGTTCTATCATCGCCGACAAATCCAGCAACAGAGCAGCACTACTCTGCTTTTTAACAGGCCGTCGTGCAGCCCAAATTTGGGCTGGGTTCAGGCCTACATCTGACTACCGGCCCAATTAGGTTCAGAGTCAGTGGGGGCATGTTTTGCAAAACGATCCACATTGGATACAAACCTATCAATTTGGTACATAGGCCATCGTGAGCCGTTGGATCAAATATCCGTGGTCGAAATTTTCAGGAGAGAAGAATGAAAAGCCGAGTAATTTTACAAAAGAGCCCATGGTGAAAACAATACCAGTCCCCTCTTCTTTCCTCGGCCCTGCCCTTCTCGCCGGCGGCGCCGCCCACCGGATGCTTTCCCCTATCCCAATCGAGCGTTTGAGGCACCAGGGCATCAGGAACATCCACCATATTCTCCGCGCGGCCTCTGTGCTTCACGCTCCACCGTCAGCGCGCACCACCACTCCACCAGAGCGCTATACTACCATGCTCGCCGTCGAATTTGAGCCGCCGGAGTCTCGAGGGATCGAAGAACTGATCGGATGCTGCGCTGCGCAGCCGGGTTGAGAACGGCCGCCGAGATCTCCTGCGGCGGCCCGCACTGTCCCTTCTTGGCATCGATGAAGGTAATTCTTTGCTTTGCTTTTGCTTCTTTTTTTTTTTTACCCTTTTTGGGTAAACTCTACTCAGACCCATGCCCATCCATAGATTCAATTTAGGGTTGTAGTAGCCAACTCAGACCCATGCCCATCTATACATTCAATTTAGGACTGTAGTAGCAAATAAGGACCAACATGCCATAGCTAATCGCCTGCCTTAGGTATTGATCCACTGAATGAAATGCAAATGAATTTTCAAATGAACTGTACAGCTTGCGAGGGATCCAGTGGCTACATAATATGAATGATGGAGATGAATCGAGTCTATCACAGAACACAGAATAAGGTAATTATCAAGTCCTTGTCTTTGAGCACAATATTTGTATGTGCTATTCCTTTTTTTTTTGAAACCCTCACGGGTGTATTTGTATTAAGAAGAGGGAAATGTTGTACAATAGCCTTAGAGGCTAGGAGTTACAAGGAGATTGGGGTGGGGGGAGGAGTGCAGCCATCGACGGGGCATGGAGAAACCCCCAAAAAAAAACCCAAAAAGGATTTACAGACTATTGGTTGAGCTCCCACGGTCATCTGGCATCAGGGACTTGATGCCCTTTGCCTCGCCTGCGCGCCATAGCCATATTTGGTCTGTCACCCGATCGGTGAGACCGTGTGGTGATGTTTCCATGCTTCTGAAGACTCGGCTGCACCTCTCTTTCCAGATTTCCCAGGAGAGTAGAATAAGTATTGATTTGACGCCGCCTCTTTTGTCCTTAGGTGCCGCTTGGGTGGTCCGGATCCACCAGTCCTCCAGGGATGCCGTGTGAAGCCAATTTTGCGGTTGTAATTGGGGAATGTGCATCCGTGTTGCTACGTTATCCCAGACTATCCTGGTAATCGGGCATTCGTAGAAGAGGTGGTGGGCCGTTTCTAGATTCCAAAAGCAGAGCTGGCAGAAGTAGTTGTTCGGCCACCCCCTTTGCTGGAGTCTATCGGCCGTCCAAATTCTATTTTGGAGGAGCAACCAGGCAAAGAGTTTGCATTTGGAGGGCGCCCAGCACTTCCAGATTGGGTTCGCTGAGGCTGAGGGTACACTTCCAAGGAACTGCATTTGATAGGCTGATCTGGCAGTGTATATTCCCGTTGGTGTCCATTTCCGGCGTATGTTGTCCTCTACTCCCTGGGACAGAGTGGTGTCTAGTGTCCATAGATGTTCGAAGACTTGGAAGAATTCAGCCACAAGGGTTGTGGTCAGGGTGTATCTGATGTCGTCTATCCACTTGTTATCGCCTAAGGCTTCAGCGACTGTTCTTTTCTTCCGCCTGGAGTGACGATAGAGGTTAGGTGCCATTGTTTTCAAGGGGATACTGGCTGCCCAGGGTGATTCCCAGAAAAGTGCTTTCTTGTCGTCTCCAATGGAGACCTCCGTTGAGGTTACGAATAACTCGTTATCCTGGTCATCGCAGGGCATCGGCATGCTAGTCCAAGGTTTGTTGGGGCTGGTCCACTCGTACCATAGCCAGTGTAGCCGGAGTGCCCGTCCCATCTTGCAAAGGTTGGATACCCCTAAGCCGCCATATTTAATAGGCCTGCAGACTCGTTGCCAGTTAACTTTATATTTGCCACCGTGGATCTCATCACCACCATCCCAGAGAAATTTTCTTCTGATTTTATCAATCTCTTGGATGATTTGCTTGGGGATCTTGAGCTGTCATGATGTAGATTGGCATAGCACTTAGTACGGATAGAACTAGCTCCCTTCTGCCTCCGGCCGAGAGTAACTTCTTCTTCCAATTTGCTAGCCGTGCCTTGATCCTATCGATTAGGTATTTGAGGTGGATCTTTCGAAGTCTATGGATTGTTAGAGGCATTCCGAGATATTGCATAGGGAAATTTCCTCGCGGGCCAGTGAAGTTGTGTAGGACTCCAGCTAAGTCAATCGCATCGCAGCTTGTGGGGACCACAGAGTCCGTACTGAGTGCTATGCCAATCTACATCATGACAGCGCTCAAGATCCCCAAGCAAATCATCCAAGAGATTGATAAAATCAGAAGAAAATTCCTCTGGGATGGTGGTGATGAGATCCACGGTGGCAAATGTAAAGTTAACTGGCAACGAGTCTGCAGGCCGATTAACTATGGCGGCTTAGGGGTATCCAACCTTTGCAAGATGGGACGGGCGCTCCAGCATTTTACAAGTAAGGTACATGCTACCTAGTACTCAGGATTACTGAGCAATACGTAGGCTATCTTTCAAACATGTACCAACCGTGGTGATATCTTCATCCTTTTTATGGTATAGATTCGCTTGCAGATGAGACAAAGGGTTTAGGAGGCATTTGCAGATCTTGCAACCTTCCTGTTAGCATGTTAACCACCTGGGTCGTTGAAGGCCTGTTTCTCGGGTTCCACTGAATGCACCATAGTGCCACAATTGCCAGTTGTCTCACTCTATCTTTTTCTACCTGTGTCATTTCCATACCAACTGTTAACTGTTGCCCAGTAAATACTTTTTCATAAATCCACTCGGGGAAATAAACCTCATGTTGGGTCTCAATACTTGGGTCCAGGTTCCTTCTTCCACTCACCATTTCTAAAACCAGTATGCCGAAACTATAAACATCTGACTTGTATGATATGGCTCCAAAGTTCCGAGAATATAATTCTGGTGCAATGTAGCCCATTGTGCCTCTTGCTGCAGTCAACGTGACAATGCTTTGATCCCTTGCACACAGCTTTGCAAGTCCAAAATCTGCAATCTTTGGGTTAAATCTGTAATCTAGTAATATGTTGTGAGGCTTGATATCGAAATGGAGAATGCGCTGATTGCATCCTTGATGTAGGTACTCCATTCCTCTTGATATGCCTAAAGCGATATCTACCATTTTTTCAGGTACTAGGTAGTCCCTTGACACATTAGAGCCTTGTGAGAATATATATTTCTCCAATGAGTCATTAGGCATGAATTCATAAATTAAAGCACGTCTTGTTCCTTCTGAACAAAAACCCAAAAGGCGGAGCACATTGGCATGGTGGATTGTCCCAATGGTTGCAACTTCATTGATGAATTCCTGCCCATCTCCTATAGAATTTTCTAGCATCTTAACTGCCGCAGGCACTCCATTTGGTAGCTCACCCTTGTATACACTTCCAAAACCACCCTGGCCTAACTTATGTTTGAACCGTCTTGCAATCTTCCTAACTTCAGAAAAAGTATATCTTTTGGGTTTTGATGTTCCATATGTTTTCAAGAACATTTCAACCTTCAAATGTACCTCTTCGTTATACTGCGACTTCAGGAAAAGACAGAGTGCAGTGGGCACTATGAGCAAAAGAACTATAATGATGGCTGCAGATGACGCTGCTAGAAAACAAAAAGGAACTTGTCAAGCTGCATCCAGACAAAAAGAAATCACATAATCCATCTTATTGGTATAAGCGGATACAAGAATGTGATATCAACTAGAATTTTATATGAATAATAGAAATATTTAATCGTAGTATTACCTATGATGATTATGACATATGAACCTGCAATTAAGAAAGAAGAATTAGAAATGGACCTGGTTATGAAACGACATTGTTCCTGCCATCTTAATTTACAATGGACCTCAAGTATCAAGTAACATGTAGTTTTTTTTAAAAAAATCCAGAATACGTTCTTTTAAGGGCCTTTTTTGGAACATGGTATACTAATTAAAAACCACAGGAATAGATAAATGTAGGAGTATGGTGCCATGTCGTGTTGAATTCTATAGGACAACAATCCATAAGACTTTGCTAGAGAAACACTTTCTGTAGGAGTTTCATCCTACTAGGAAGCATAACAGGTGAAGGACAACATGGAACAAAGAGCTATATAGGTATAAACTCCTCAAAAAATATTCTTTTCCAAAAAGGATCCTAACTTGTCTGGAAAATAGATATGCATTCCTGTTAGGTTCATGCATACGTGATCTCAGTTATAATAGTATATGGTTTGTTCTGGTTTCGAAAAATGGATATACTACTGCTAAAAGAAAAATTAAATTTCACTTTGAGCAACATTTTATTACCGATGTTTTACTTTAGACCACCCTTTAACCAATGTTTTCACTTTGGACCGGGTAATCTTACCTTCGTTTTATTTTGAACCACCACGACTCTTTTCTCAAGCATATGAACGATCTCGAGTACGTCGGCTTCTACTCGTCAATTAACTCTCTCAGCTAAATTTCACTTTGGGCCACATTTTATTATCGATGTTTCGCTTTAGACCACCCTTTAACCAATGTTTTCACTTTGGACCAGGTAATCTTACCTTTGTTTTATTTTGGACCACCACAACTCTTTTCTCAAGCATATGAACGATCTCGAGTACGTCGGCTTCTACTCGTCAATTAACTCTCTCAGCTATATGTAATACCATTTCTTTGTCATATGACAAGTTAGATATAGATGGATAAAAGAGTTGAGGGTGGTCCAAAGTGCCACAAAGGTAAAAAATACCTGGTTCAAAGTGAAAACATTGGTTAAAAGGTGGTCCAAAGCGAAACATCGGTAATAAAAGATGGGCCAAAGTGAAATTTACTCAAAAAAATATATATTATCAGTAGAAAGATGGGATGCTGGTTTCTTTGGGCACCAAGCTGTGTTTCATGATGGATAAAGACCAGTGACGTAGAACTCGTGCAAACATGTTCATGCTGAAGATTTTGTTGCTTTCTGTGTATCTAACATAGGCATGCAAGAGTTCAGAATTAAAATCAATATAACCCTACATGGAGAAGGATCATGCTTGTCCTTCTCTTTTTCTTCTTTTTTCCTTTTGCAAGTACCCGGTATGGTGCTTTTTTCGAGAATATGTACCCAAGAAGGTGCTGACAAGCCAAAGTTCAGGTCATGCTAGCGTGAGAAACTGAGAATTAAAGATAACCAGAATACCATCTCAAATCTGAGAGCATGTCCATCCTTGGTTCTAGTGATAAGCTAGAGTAGAGAGTATGTATTGACATTAAGGAATGCGAGTGTGGTTTCTATGGCTGGAATGCATGGAACCAACGTGAGGCTTAGCAGTTGTTGCTAAGTAAATTATGTTTTCTTCTTTCTTTTTTTCTTTAACTTGGAACATGACAGAACATCTATAGGTGGTCCAGTCCAAATGATTACAATCAAATAAACTATACGTTGGTACTAACAATGATATTTTGGTTACAATCAAATAACCTAGAGCTTTGGTGTGCTTCCACTGGCTAGCAGCTGCTCTGATCTGCAGTGTTTACAACTAATTCAACTGTGGAAATCTTTTGAACAATTTAATTTTCAAACTTAAACTAAGAGAATAAAAAGGTAAAGCCCAACAAGGCAAAGCAAGTCATAATATTGATGTGAGATTTCTGCTTCAGAAAGAGAAAATACCATAATAGCAGAATGCTCGCCCCCTTTTTGAGCTGAAACCACAGTGTTTGCCTTCATTTTCACATTTTTGACAATCTCTGGTTATGTCACTGGAGTCCCAAGTGAATACCAACTCATCAACACCGTTTACTCCATTTTCCGTTTCCTTAAAAGTTGAGGGTGCCTGGATGCCTTTACGAACAACTTTGCAGTCTGGCTGAAGAACAGACATGGATGCATAAGGATGTATCAAATACCAGTGGCTTGCGTTGTTACTGAGGCAAGTTATTGGGCCAACTACACCGTGCTGATCTCTTGGTAAATCTCTTGAACAACTTACTAAGCTTGCAGCTTCCAATGTTTGAGGTTTGTACACATCAGTTGATAAATTTGTCGAGATGAGCTTCTGAAGTGGGCAGTGAGGTGTGGAATCTACAAGCGGGATGATGGTCATGGCAGCATGCTTGTAAGATATTGCAGTCACCTTGCAGGAGCCTAGAACTGGGTGATACAGGATGGTGTCCTGTCCAGAACATGATAACTCCATGAGAGGTGTGCCGCATGACGGAGATTGTGATGCAAGGCGGAGTGGGAACCGGACTTTTGGTCCACGTTTGCTGCACTGATTTGGTGAACAACTCTTGAGGTTGAAGAAGCCCTCAGCATCCCATGCTGTGGCCGCATAGATGAGAAGAGATAGTAGCAGCACTACAACAAGAAGTTTAGCCATGTTTCTGTAGTGCTGTTGAAGATTGAAGGCACAAGGAGAAGGCCATGAATGTAACTTAATGAAATTTACTGGGAGTTTATGCTGTGGTTGTCATGAACTCATGATAGCAGCGTGCTTTTGTAGCAATCCCAAAGTACAATGGAACTTCTGTGGTCCCATATTGCAGTCTTTTTTAGGCTGTGTTCTTTTGAGAGAGTTCTCAACTCATCTTTCTCGTTTTTCACGCGCGCGCTTTTCAAACTGCTAAACGGTATGTTTTTTACAAAAAGTTTTTATACAAAAATTGCTTTAAAAAATCATATTAATCCATTTTTCAAAAAAAAGCAAATACTTAATTAATCATGCGCTAATGAGTCGATCCGTTTTGCGCGTGGAAAGGGTTAGTTCCCAACCAAGGGAACAAACACAGCCGGCGTTCCTGTGACTGCATTCCTGGCGTCATCAGAAAATGAAGCCGCACTTCCATTGAACAGTGAACTGTTGTTAGTGTTAAACTTAAACTGTGAATTTGCTGGCAGTGGCTAGAAGCTATTGTAACCCTCTGCAGCACAGCCCCGTGTAGTAAGATATTGTAAAGTTCTTCATAGTTACTTTACTCCAATCCATATCCAATTGTAAAAGAGTTTTCAGAAAACTTTATTCTGCACACTGATCTTCCTAAATATTTTGTGAAAGATGATGGGACCAGCTTCAGTCCAAATGTGCATCTCGTCTTCACTCTGGTAATCCAGACGAGGTACTCCAGTTTTATTTGCTCTGTCCAAATTTACCGGACCACATGAATTGAATCCCAAAGTTTTCACTCCTTTACTGATACTGATGCTCTAATGGGTTGAGGCTGGAGACGTGCTCTCTTTGTCCCATTCAGGCTCGATTGTTTCATTCCCCAAGTCAGTCGATGCCATCACTGTCATCTGCTCTCAGCCATCTATTACCCATCCGTGTCCATTTGCAATTGAGATCCTCTGCTATATTATCCCTATATTGAAAGTCACTGAAAGTTACTTTACTCAAATCCACATACCATTGCAAAAGAGTTTTCGAAAAAGTTTATTCTGCACACTGATATTTCTGAAAATATTGTGACAGATGATGGGACCAGCTTCAGTCCAAATGTGCATCTCATCTTCGCTCCGGAGTTCCAGATGAGGTAGTTTAATTTGCTCTATCCAAATTTACTGGACCACATGAATTGAATTCCATACTTCTAACTGCTTTACTGATACTGATACTGATACTGATACCCAGTGGATTGAGGCTGGAGACAAGCTCTCTTTTGTCCCATCCAGGCCCCGTTGTTTCCTTCCCCTAGTCAGTCAATGCCATCACTGCCATCTGCTCTCGGCCATGTAAATGTTACCCAGTCATGTCCATCTGCAATTGAGATCCTCTGCAGTATTATCCCTATATTGGAAGTCACTGACATGTGGGCTTAGCATATAGCTAGCTAGGTCGACAGCAGGCCCCTCTCTATTGTAATAGGCTTGTTTGCATGGGCAGTTCTGCCTATGAAGCTAACTACCATGGCGATGGCTAGTGGATTTCGTCATTCAGCTTCCCTTCAGGCCATGTCTGCCTTCTTTGTGCTTGCAGTTATTGTACCAGATGGTGTCCAGGGGCAACACAGATGCTCACCTTTCTCCTGCGGCCATCTTAGCAACGTGTTGCCCCCATTCCGTCGACAAGGCGACCCTGCCAAGTGCGGTGTTCCATCATATGAGCTGACCTGTGCAGACAGCAACGCTACAATTCAGATCGACAAGGCAACATACTTGGTAACTGACATCAACTACAGTAATCAGTACTTCTGGGTGGTCGATGCAAGCTTGGATTCAGCTAACAACTGCCCTCTTCCTCGGTGGAGTCAGACTCCTTATAATGAAAACTACAGGTTTGGAGAAGATTTACATCGCCGTGTTCAAGTCCAGTTGTCCCCTGATGTGGATTGGTTCGCTACCTTCGTGAAATGCTCGCAGGAAATGAATAGCACCAATATCATGTACAGGCCTGTGGCTTGCCGGAGCAGCAACTCTTCTTTCGTCTATGTGCTAACTGGCCTGGGATCTTATTTAGCTGAGAACCTTGAGCCTTCCTGTGGATACCTGGCAATGACTCCTTTAGCTGTGGGTGGTCTGGAGAATTGGCGCACTGCTACTGCGGCTGCGACACTGGAGGATGTAAATTATGAAGATGTTGTCAGATCCATGAGGGAAGGATTTGCTGTTCGTTTTCCTTTCAGGTCTGGGGGATTCATCGACTGCCTAAGGGGCTTGATCGGGTGAGTCAATTTATTTGGGACTTAAAACTGAACCCTTTGGCATGTCTTCCCTGTACATTCTTGATAGTGAAGTTTACCAATGCCAAATAACATCATCTTGGAAATTTGCTTTGCTGTACCATGGCTCATGCATGACATCGTGGTCTTGCAGCGACAGTAGTGGAGAACTGACAGTATATCGGATCCTCGACATTGTTGCTAATATCGACTCTTACTTCTCGATATGCGGCCGTCATGCAACTCAACTTCCACACCCTTTCGTTGTGCTCCTGATGTTAGTGCCACAAACTTTCTGGATTGTAAGGGGCATTTCTGGTACGTGACAATCACACATAAAAATTTCTGGTACAGAACCATTGGCCATGTGGATTTTGAAGTGCATTGCTGGTACAGAACCATTTATACTTAAAAGTACAAATGATCCTCGTTACTACAATTATTCCTGTATATATGCACATCACAAGGCGCCACATCACCAAAATTAAATCACTCCTAGCCACCACTGGATTGTACATGTCCAATACTAGACTAGATTACTCCTTTGCATCCTTAACTTTGCTGCACTTTGTGTCAATGGCCATTGTTTTGGAGCTTGCAAAGATGCACTTATCTGCACGTTGTGCTTTAATTTTACGATTCATATGCTGCTTGGTTTTGCTCTTCCCGTTACAATGTCCTTTTCTTTTGTCGTTGTCGCAGTACCAATATTTTCCATACTCTGTTTTACATTATTTAAAGCCATATTTCCCTTGTTAAAAATGTTACAAAAGAGGCAATTAATTGGATATAACATGTTGCTCAAATGCTAACTAGTAGTGCTAATTAAGTTAGTGTCATTGAAACAATTAATGTGTGAGGAATAATATTTCTATATTTTCTATATATAATTGGGTACCCACTAGCAATTATGCAATTATTAGAAGTTAAAACTCAACATACAAGTATATCACATCATCACCTACTAGTAATTACTATACTATTTTATAGCATCTTAAATCTCATGCAAGCATTATATATCATCTAGAATATAATATTGTAGAGCTCAACATACAAGCTCACATCATTTTCACACAATTTCAACTTTCATCATTTCTATTTTTTTTAAAAGGGCAAAAGTTTTGCCATGTATATATTAATAGAGAAGGATCATTTCTATAATATTTAACATATATTCATCTATAATTTCCGCAGCAAAGCTCAGGATATCACCTAGTTTACATAGTATACATCACCACAACTAGCTTGATGCTGCATCAAGGCGCCGGCCATGTAAAGTTTAAGCACAATCTTGTCATAGCAATGTACTCTCTGTAAACTCCCCCTTTATGCAGTATTCTGCAGGTTCATTTTGGCGCCCTCAGTAGTATTGACCTTTCTGGTGCACAAGTATTGGAAGAGGAGGAGGATAATTGATGCAGTCGAGAAGTTTCTCCGAATGCAACTGATGATTGGTCCGACGAGGTATGCCTACACTGACATCACTGCAATCACAGGGCATTTCCGGGAGAAGCTCGGCCAAGGAGGCTATGGCTCTGTATATAAAGGTGTTCTACTCCCAGGTGACGTCCATGTGGCTGTCAAGGTGCTGGGAAACTCCAATTGTAATGGAGAAGAGTTCATCAGTGAAGTCTCCACCATTGGCAGGATTCACCATGTCAATGTGGTTCGTTTAGTAGGGTTTTGTGCAGAGGAAAGGAGGAGGGCACTGGTGTACGAGTACATGCCTAATGGATCTCTTGACAAGTTCATCTTTTCACATGACATGAGATTCTCCTGGGACAAGCTCAACGAGATTGCATTGGGCATTGCTAGAGGAATAAACTATTTGCATCAGGGGTGTGAGATGCAGATTCTACATTTTGATATTAAGCCGCACAACATCCTTATTGACAGCAATTTCGTCCCAAAAGTTGCAGACTTTGGCCTCGCCAAACTATACCCACGGGATAATAGTTTTGTGCCTGTTAGCGCTGCACGAGGAACTATAGGTTATATTGCTCCCGAGATGATATCTCGGAGCTTTGGTGTCATATCTAGTAAATCTGACGTGTATAGCTTTGGAATGCTTCTGTTGGAGATGGCTGGAGGGCGAAAGAACTCTAAGCAGAACATGTCGAGCTCAAGCCAAGCGTATTATCCATCATGGGTGTATAATCAGCTGTTTCAACAAGAGTTGGGTGAGGTGGTCACTGCCTTTAATATGCATGAGTTGGAAAAGAAGTTGTGCATTGTTGGGCTACATTGCATTCAGATGAAGTCTCATGATCGGCCAACAATGAGTGAGGTCATTGAGATGCTTGAAGGTGGTGTTGATGGTCTGCGATTGCCTTCGAGGCCATTCTTCTGTGACGACGAGCCGCCTGTGCCACATGTGGAGGGTTCTTACCTTTTCTCCTCTGGGCTAACTGAAATCTCGGAGGAGGATGAGCAATAAAGTTTGTGTGTGCTTTGAAGCCAAATCAGCTAGCTAGCTAGCTTGTAAGTAGGTTGTACAACGCTGAAGCTAGAAATGATTGTAAACAGTGCAATGGCTCTTGTACACTATTTATTTATTTACAAACGATAGAAGTTGTAGTTTAGAAAGTGCTACTGAATCATTTCTGAAAAAAAATGCTACTTAATCCATTCCTAATTTTCTCTGTCAATTGCTGTGGCATCCGGATCATTGCAAGCCTGGAGTGTGGACTCTGGTCAGTGTGGATAGCGGCAGGAGGCAGCTGCCTGACTTGACCGACCGGGTAATTTCTTTGCCGTGAACTGGACGGAAGATTTTGTTTATCATTTTTCTAGAGAAGGATATTTTTTTATCCGGCCTTTATATCCAACCGAATATATGCAGCTTCTTTAAATTGAAAACTTAACCCCTCAAACAGCCCAACCTGAAATTCGCTCCTATGAAGATTTGAACTCAAGATCTTTGAATGCTACTCAGGTCACTACAACCACTAGACTACATGTCCTTTCGTAGATTTCGTTTATCATAATGTTGTGATTGCGATGTCATCGTTATGTGTGGCCATTGGCCAAATGTGTAGTTGGCCGGTGCATATCTATGGTGTGTGTGCTGCATGAGCACTCCAGAGCTCATTCCGATAGTGATGGTCAAGTCTCGGAGACACGGACATGTTTTTGTGCTGAAAGGGAATGCAACGATTTGGACAGCGGTAATCCGATATAATCATAATGATGCATACCTGAATTTACACACAGGAAAGCATAGCAAATCGGCAACTTATAATCTCCATACATCAATGCATTTGCTAAAAAAAAAAAACTTTGGACAGCCTTTCTCCTTCACGCGGGGCTCTTGTGTTTGTGTCACAGTTTGCAGTGCCGAAAGTTAGACGTGAAACATTTTGTTTATGGCTCATTAGCCCACATGTCATACACTTTTAACTTTACCATGCTTACGGCTAACAATTTGTTGGTCCTACTTTATATCACCTGATGAAGAAAGTCGTCAGATTAGGTGCACAGTTTGCACCACTGCCGCACTGCGTTCTGAATTTCTGATAGGAGTGTGTCTAAGCCTAATCTTTTGGGCCGAGTACAACGTGAATGTCCGGGCCTAAGCCTAATCTTTTGGGCCGAGTAATGTTTGTAGGAGGAGATCAGTAAGGCCCACTTCAACTGCATTGCAGCCCACTACGGGAGAATGTGTTGGGTTTGGTATGCCCATCATGGCAACCTCCGCCGGTGGTCCGGTGGAGGCCGGCGGCGGCGGCGGCGGTGGCGGCATAATGGCCCTGAATCAACCCGGCGTCCTTGACCTTATAGCATGCATGCTGGTGAAAATGTTTCCTTGCGCCGCTGCCCGCTGAGCTCAGCCACGCCATGCCCGACGGCGATGCCCCACCGCACCACATCTCAAACCGGCAGGCTCCGGTGAGGGTCATCTCATCTGCGGTGCGGGCGGCGGCTCTCCGTACTCGAGATCCGCTTCCATTGGTCGTTCCTGTCTTCCTGACGAGTAGACTCTGCGCTGCTACTGCCTGACAGGGTGAAGATTTGATATGATTTAGCCGATTCCTCAAGTTAGGGTAAGAATTCTCTCCCCAAATAGAATCTTTTGTATAGTTCCACAACCGTATGCATTGATCTGCTGAACATTCGGCCATTTACCTGACAGTTTTTTTTTTCACGCCACCGTCACTATTCAATCAATCGGCATTTGCGCATTACCTGATTTTTGTTACTCCACCTGTGGAACACAAATTTTCCCTTCAATAAAAATGGTAGTTTACCTTAGATTCTTTCTTTGCAAGCAAAAATTGCCAATGTATATGTGGACTGGCTTCAAGCTGCAATTATTATAACATCTGGTTTCTAGACTTAGGAACCAAATGTATACATCACTTCCTATTCCATAATAAAACACTAGAGAAACTAAAATACACCTGGTTAGTACTCAAACACAGTGGAAAATCTGCAGAGAAAAATGCTAATTGTATATGAATCAGTCCCTTGAACTCTGAATGTGCTTTCAATGTCTGTTTTCCTCCTATAGAAGAGCTATGACCATTCTGAATCATGCTATTGCTTTCATTTATAAGAACCAATATTAGATTTTACGACAAAGGCAAGCTTAACAAATATAAGAGCCGAATTCTCATCTATTGTCCATAGAATAAGGTCTGCAGTATTCAACAATCGAAATCATTGCAAGATATAATCCATCACAACATCATATGTACCTTTTTTCTGACACAAATGCAAAATCTCCTGCACATGTTCTAATATACCCTCAAGATTGCCTCATTTACCTTGGGCCTGACACATCTGAGGCTAGAGGTGGATCCGAGTCCAAAATTCCAGTAACACCAATGCTTACTAGATTTGTTGTGACGAAGTCATAGTCTATGTCAGTTTCAATACTTGTGGTGCCTTCCAAGACTTTGACGACCTCAGACATTTGAGGCCTTCTTTTGCAATCTATCTGCAAACACCACATTGCCAGTTTCATCATCTCAATTACTTCTTGCTTGCGGACTTGCATGTCACTGCTGTGCTTGTCAATCATGTCAACCAACTGATCACTCTTCACTTTTTCTTGCAGTAAGGTAATTAGATGGATATTCTGTTCAGACCGGGAAGTGTCAAGGTTCTTTCTTCCACTGATGATTTCCATGACTACTATACCAAAGCTATATACATCAGCCTTTTCAGTGATCTGCGATGTCAGCCATTCAGGTGCTAAATAGCCAGGTGTGCCTCTCATTCTGGTAATAACTTGGCTCTCATCTCGATCAATAAGCTTGCATAGACCAAAATCAGAAAGTTTAGCATTGAAGTTGTCGTCTAGGAGGATATTTTGTGGCTTTACATCCAAGTGAGCAATTCTCTTTGTGCAATCCTCATGAAGATAAGAGAGACCCTTGGCTACTTGAGTAATAATCTTGTATCGTGTCCTCCAATCTAGAGCAGGAGCGTGAGAACCTTGCTGGTGATAGATCCACCTGTCCAAGGATCCCTTGGGCATATATTCATAAACCAAAAGCCTTTGTGATTTCTCTGCAGAAAAGCCAATCAGCCTAACTAGATTGATATGGTGAATGCTGCCGATTGTCTGGATCTCTGCGAAGAATTCTCTCATTCCCTGATCACTTCGATCTAAGCGTTTTACCGCAACTTTTTCATCTGCAATCTGTCCCACGAAAACAGACCCAAATCCTCCTTCACCGAGCTTGTCTCTGAATTGATCAGTTGCTTCTTGTAGCTGCTGAAGTGTGAACCTCCTTGGCATTCCTTGAAGGGATAGCTCCTCAAACTCTTGTTCCTCATCCTGCAACTCCTGATGCCGTCGTATTCTCCGTTTGATAATGATGCAAGTGATAAGAATGGTGAGTACTGAAGTGGAACCAATCACTGATGCTACTATAGCAGCAACAGCACTTCCTCCTCTTTTGGATGATGATTCCATGCCTGAAGGCCCAATAGCAGTAGGTGCAGGAGGAGGAATCGGAGATGAAGACGTGAGATCAGTTGGGGGACAGAAGATGACCTGGTAGTTGGTCCCTGATGGGCAAGTGAACTGAGTGCTGGAGGCATCATCCCTGGAGTAGCTATAGGCGTCCGGGCACATCCTCACAAGGGACAGGGAGTATTTGGTAGGTTCGCAAGTGCTGGTGCCGTTCCCAGTGCAGCAGTATTTGTCTTGCTTGAACACATTGCAGGCGCTGTTGCAGCCTCCAGGCGCCTTGAGCTCGCTGGGGCACTGCGACGTGATGTTGGCCGGGCAGCGCGGCCCCTTTCTGCACGGTGGTGCTCCGTGTCTCTGCTCCGGCGGCGGCACGGGGAGGAAGTCCATGGGCACGTTGAAGCCCTGGATGAGGGAGATGTCGAAGAAATCCAGCTTGTTGAACTGGTTGAGGGAGAACTCGGCAAACGTCACGGGCGGATTGCCGCTGTTCTTGCAAGACAGCACGCGGCCACAGTCACCCGTCTGGCACGATCCATTGCCACTGGCATCGAACGAGCAGCCCGTGCGTGCCCACACACGCCCGGAGGCAGTGCTGTCGGGCACGTCGAGCACCCATGACTTGCCTGGGTCGAGCCGCATGCCGCCACCCACTGGCACGACGGCCGGCCACACGGTGAAGGAGCATTGGTTGGTGATGTTGAATGTGGCGGCGTGGTTGGTGTTGGTGGCAACGAGGAGGAGTAGAGGAAGGAGGTGGTGGGTGCAAGGAGTTGTGGTACTCCTTGCTGCCATTGTTGTGTTGTGGTTCTGAGTGCCTTGGGCTCTTTAGGCAGAGCACAAGAAGCAAGAAAACTAGGGGAGCTGACAGGTTGATCAATATACACGTTTCCAATGGTTTTGTGTGTTGAAGCGTTCAACGGTTTCAATAGGACGCAATTGTCTGTCGATAGGCATCATGGAGCCTGCTAATAACAACAGCAGATAATATTGCTGCGTGTTGACGATTACTACGTGATTGTGTGTTTTCCTGATCATTTTCTACGCTCTTTGCTCGGACACCTTGACTAGCCAACCATGCCGTCAACAATGGGGGCCCCAAAATGTTCCTTTCTTTCAGGTAATCTCTCTTTAAGGTATTGTTATATATGGCATATTTCTACCATCTAGCTATATCGCAACAAAATATGAACAATTTGACAAGAGACATTACGAAAGAATCACAACTGTGCTACCTTTGGATGATCTTTCATACTTGTCTGCCCAAAATTTGCAGGTGGAGGATGTGGTAACAAAGGTGCGATCCCGGTGCAGGTCGAGGACTACTTGCAGGCGGAGGTGTCAAATTTTTAGGGAGACAGAGCCGCAGAAGACGACCTCATAGTTGATCCCTGACCGGCGGCGACCTGTGGACTATCCGGCATGCTGGCATGTGACCAAACTAACGTGTTGGTTGTAATTCTTTGGATGATTTTGATGTGGACGGCTTGCAACAATTTTATCTCCAATTCATGCATGTACTTGTACACACCAGTTTCATTCTTATGGGAGTAGCTGATAGCCTGATAGCTGTGTTCCGAGATTAATTTGTACGTGTTCCATTTGTTGAACATGCTTCGATCTGTTTGTTGCTGTGCACTGTCAGCTAATGCTTTATTTTTAATCGCCGGGCCCCTATCATGCTGAACATGCTGCATCCAAGATTTGAACACTGTCAGCATGTTCAAAAGAGGAAATTCCGTTTCGATCTGTTCTTTAATCTTCATATGAATTTGTAAAGTCAAATTATCTTGGATGTGCTTATAGAGATAGGGTATTGGATGTGCTTATAAAAATAAGGTATATATGCGGGTATTTATAGGGGTGAGTACGCATGTATTTATACGTCTGCGTTTATATTGTTTCCAAAAAAAAACTATTTGAAAGAGGTGTCAGGAAAATAAATGTATTTATAGGGCCGAGTATGCATGTGGGCTCAGGAAAACAGCTATGTCTATGTAGTTGAAAGAGTTATCACCGTTTACTAGCGAAGGAAATTGGATTGGAGACGAGGCAGGTCTTGATCATCCACACACGCACGCCGTCCGATCAAAGTTAAGTGGTTCAGATGAAGGCCCCCTGCCTTGCTGCTGGACATCTGCGGGCCTAAGCTTGCATTGTGGACACGTACAGTCATCATTTTGTAGAGGAAAATGTTCTCTTGACGTCCCTCATCTTAGCGTCGAGTTTCAATCGTGTCTCCAAATAAGAGACTTAATTTACACTGAATTTAAAAGCTAAGGGTCATCTGTATATGGTTTTACGGTTAAGGGATGCAATTGAAACTCAAGTAAGATGAGAGATGTGAAGTGACTTGTTTTTCCCTTTTACAAAGGAAGATCAGCAAAGCCCAGATCAACTGCAGCCTGGCACACTACGGGAGAATGCCTCGTCTCTTTATGGGCCACACGTAGCGTGGCTTCCATCGATGGGCCGAAACGGAATTGAGATCAACGGGCTTGGGCCAGAACAGGGTAGTGAGGAACGTGTTGGGCTTGTGTCCAATCCCCATCGATCTTCCCACTCCGGCGGCGCTCCGGCAGGCTGCTGCTGCTGCGGCGGCGGCGGCGGCGGCGGCGCCAAAATGGCCTGAATCGACCCGACTTGCAGCACCATTCCCATGGTCTTGCGCCACGCCGCCACTGCGTGCCGCTGCCCGAACCGGTTGAGTTCACCATGCCTCGAGCCCCCACGCTTCGCCGCAGGATCTCTTGTTGGACCACGCCGTCCGGCGATGGCAGCGACGGCGGATCTCTGTCCCCTCCCTGACATTGGTGGAGGTATTTGTTTTCATTTTATTTTGCAGCTATACTCACTAGCTGAACTCATTACTATATCCTTGTAGATTTGTAGCAGTAGCATGGCAGTATGCACGGTTGATCGCGCCCCCCCCCCCCCCCCCCCCCCCCCCCCCCCCCCCCCCCCNTTTCTCTTCTCACATTTCCTTCAAATATTCAGGTCCTGACTCTCCTCTTTCAATGGCATGGATAGGAATATGCAACAAACGACTACTTCTTACTAACTAGTGAGATCTAAATAACTTTTCAGTGGCAAACAGATAATGGTAACTTTGCTTTGCTATTCACTTCTTTCTAAAGATAAAGTGTGCTCAAACCCATTTTAATGCATTCACTCAATAACACAAAATTTACAATTACCTTGCAGGATTCTCTTACGAAATTTCCTCCAGGTACTGACCAATGAAAAGGACAATATTACTAACTAGTGGAGCTAGGAGTACAATACAGCAGGAGAGACATCACAGCAACGACTGAACAAGGTAACCACCACAGCTGAACCACAAATGTTGTATTTCTACTTGACTGCATTACATGTTGAAGAGTGATGGATAATCCAGTGGAATCATCAAAATACACATAATGCAATTTCTAGGCCTTACTATATGAAAACAACATGTGGATTAACTCCCAAAAATTTATTAAGTCATGATGTTGTGCTCTCCATGATTTATGGCATAGGATGGCTTTCATACGAAACAAATGGCTTAGGGGGCAACTGTATGTTCTGCAACCTTCCAGTTATCATGTTTACAACCTTTGTCATCGAGGGCCAATTTCTTGGGTTCCACTGAATACACCACAGTGCCACAAGGGCCAGCTGTCTCACCATTTGTTTCTCTTCTTCTGTCATTTCCCTACTAAGTAGGGACTCTTGCTCAGTAATTACTTTCTCATAGATCCATTCTGGGAAGTATACCTCATTTTGGTTCTCATACTTGGGTCCCAGCTCCTCCTTCCACTCACCATTTCTAACACAAGCATGCCAAAACTGTAAACATCTGACTTGTATGATATCTCCACAAAGTTCCTAGAATATAGCTCTGGTGCAATGTATCCCATTGTGCCTCTTGCTTTGGACAAGGTAACAATGCTTTGGTCCCTCAGGCACAGCTTTGCAAGACCAAAGTCTGAAATCTTTGGACTGAAGTTATAGTCCAGCAAGATATCATGAGGCTTGATATCAAAGTGGAGAATGCGCTGGTTGCATCCTTGATGCAGGTACTCCATTCCTCGGGCAATGCCTAAAGCAATATCTAGCAATATGCAGCATCCAGCAAAGCACTAGTCTTAATTAGCCAGCCTTGTGTGGCTGTGTAACTCTGGCCACAATGCAAGCCTTAGTCATCTTTGCTTTCATTGCTCTTCTTGCAGGACATGTCAAGGGGCGGCAGGGGTGCCCTCCTTTCTCCTGCGGCCACCTCCAGGAGGTATCATATCCTTTTCGCCAGCGAGGTGATCCGTCGAGGTGCGGTGTCCAGTCATACGAGCTTGACTGCAGTGATAGCAAGGCCACTATCCAGATCAACACTGGAACATACTACGTGACCAGAATCAACTACACTACTTCTACCTTCTGGGTTGTGGATGCCAACCTGAAGGAGACACACAGCAGCTGCCCTCTTCCTCACTCGGATCAGCTTCCTTACGTTTGGAGGGGTATCCAGGGATCACATGGCGGCTGGGACCTGACCCTTGACCCTGGAGCTAGATGTGCTAGCTTTGTGAATTGTTCACAGGCAATAAGGAACAATGGTATATACATTCCTGTCAATTGTCTGAGCTCAAGGTCTTCATTTGTTTATGTATTTGTTTACTCGGAAGTATCACCTCTTAGTGCTGATCCAACTATCGAAAGCCTTGAGACTTCTTGCGGCTACCTTGCCATGATTCCCTTGGGTGGTTGGGGCACACTGTTGCCAGATAATGCAAGCTTTGCAGATGTTGTCAGATTCATGAGGAATGGATTTCCCGTTCAATTTCCCATCATCTATAGGTGGAATAGGATTGGGCTCATCAAGGATTGTCTGAAGGGGTCGATTCGGTGAGTATCAGGTCTTGTTCCATTACACTAATACATAAACTTGAGTGCTGTCTTAAAAACGTTGGTACCTTCTCTAAGCCATTACTTTCTATCATTGGATGGCCTTGCAGGGGCTTTCATAAAGAACCATTCTTCAAACAAACCATCAAGGATCAGATTGTGGACATCCTTTTTGTTGACTTTAGTTTCTGGTCGTGCATAATTAGAGGAGTGGGCAGAAACGGTTATGCTGATATGCCACAATACATGATGGAGATGCTTCGTGGAAACAGACCATTTTATGGCGGGTTCATCTTACAATTTGCTTTGTTTGTTTTGAAGTGGATTGCTGGTACTTTTATGATTATGTCTTCTTAATTATATAGCACATAATCACCACTGCATCATTTCAATGTCTAGTTAAAGACACATTTACTAAAGGTTATCCCATTTATGTAAACTTGTTTTTATGCAGTTCTATGCAGGCTTGTGATAGCGCCGTTGACAATATTGGCCTTGCTTGCCTACAAGTACTGGAAAACTAGAATACAAATCGATGCAGTTGAGAAGTTTCTACAAATGCAACTGATGCTTGGTCCAACAAGGTTTGCCTACACAGATATCATTGCAATGACAAGCCATTTCAGAGACAAGCTGGGCCAGGGTGGCTATGGTTCCGTGTTCAAGGGAGTGATATTACCTGGTGATGTCCATGTTGCCATCAAAATGTTGGCCAACTACAAGTGTAACGGAGAAGAATTCATCGGCGAGGTCTCTACCATTGGTAGTATCCATCATGTTAATATTGTGCGCCTAGTGGGGTTTTGTGCAGAGGAAATGAGGAGGGCACTTGTGTATGAGTACATGCCCCATGGATCTCTTGACAAGTTCATCTTCTCTCCTGACAAGAGTCTCTCTTGGGACAAGCTCAATGAGATTGCACTGGGCATTGCTAGAGGAATAAACTACTTACATCAGGAGTGTGATATGCAGATTCTACATTTTGATATCAAGCCGCACAACATCCTTCTTGATAGCAATTTTGTCCCAAAAGTTGCCGATTTTGGCCTCGCCAAACTGTACCCACGGGACAACAGTTTTGTGCCAGTTAGCGCTGCACGAGGAACAGTAGGTTATATTGCTCCTGAGATGATATCTCGAAGCTTTGGTGTCATATCTAGTAAATCTGACGTTTACAGCTTTGGAATGCTTCTGTTGGAGATGGCTGGAGGGCGAAGGAACTCTAAGCAGGATATGTCGAGCTCAAGCCAGTCATATTATCCATCTTGGGTGTATAATCAGCTGGTTCAACAAAACATGGGTGAGATTGCCCATGCCTTCAATATGCATGAGCTGGAAAAGAAGTTGTGTGTTGTTGGTCTACATTGCATTCAAATGAAGTCTCCTGATCGTCCAACGATGAGTGAGGTCATAGAAATGCTTGAAGGTGATGTTGATGGTCTGCAGCTGCCTTCCAGGCCATTCTTCTGCGATGATGAACCCCTGCCGCTGTTGGTGGATTCTTACCGTTTCTCCTCTGAGCTAACTGGAATCTCAGAGGAGGATGAGTGAAGCTTGTGCATGTGCTTTGATGCCAAATAGGTAAGGTGGTAAGTAGGTTGTAAAACGCTGAGGCTACATATTGTATTATTGTTGTAAACAGATGTGTTCCATTGGCATTGTTGAAATTTGAAAGTGATCCTTTTTAGGGAATAACAGAGTATAAAGCAGGAGCAAGAAAAATGTGATCTTGTGGTACGCTATTTATTTTTGCATACGATAAAGTTGTATTTTCTGCCATGAGAAAGTAGGACTGAATTATGGCTGAAAGTGCTACTTAAATTTGCTCTCTGCTTTGTCGTGGCATTCGGATCACTGCAACCTACCTTGAGAGTCTGCACTCTGGAGGTTGTTATTGTGCGTAGGGGGCAGCAGGCAGCTGCCTTCCTTGACTGACTGGGCCATCATTTGACTGAAAAATCTTTGGTTTGTCATAAATTTTTGATGGGGATGCCACCGTTTCATAGTTACAGTGTATGAAAATTGGGCGGTGGTACAAGATATGGACCTGTTTTTGCTGAAAATGTGACGATCTGGACAGCTGATTATCGCTGCGGGCTGTAGTCCAATTTGTCAATTGTGCAAATCTGACTATCAGTTAGTTCCATTGTCAAACAAAAAAAAATCTTGGATGAACCTCCTATTCATTTCCCACTCGATGCCGGCCGGACTCATCAGATCGTCTGTTACCCTTGAATGAACCTCCTCCTACTCCCTCCGGCTCCTCCTGTAACCGCCGCCACTGATCGATTGAGTTCGTCGCCGGCGGGGCTCCGTTCCCCCACGCCGCTCTTCGTCCGTCGCTTCTAGTATACTTGCTCTCTTAAGCAATTAAGGATAGGAGAGGAAAAAAAATAAAAATAAAACAGCGAGATCGAAACGGAATAGTACTCCAGTAATAATATAGGAGTGTATATATATTCGATCGATGGTTTGTTTTCATATATTTTCACAGAAGGTCAAATTGTTCTTTTTATTATAATTTTTGTAGAGGGAGGAGGATATATATAATATATAATATATGGCGCCGGACGAGCAGCAGCAGCGCCACGGCGGCAGCGGCAGCAGCAGCAGCAGAGAGAGGAGGAAGCGGCGGCGTCGGCTTCTGTTGGTGGTAGAAGAGGAAAGGATGGATCGCGGTGGTATGTCCACATACCACATCTTGAGCCTAAATCTCAAGCACATGTTTGCATCACCGACGCTGCAGGAGGATAACGACGAGTGGGCAGTGTTGAGGCCCTTCCCCAACCCCGTGGCTCAGTTCGGCACGCTGCCATCGAAGATCGAGCGCCTCGACTTCGCCGTCGTCGGCTCAAACATCGTGGGCGTCAGCTGCTCCAAGCGCACCGTCCTGCATGACATTGCCGGCGAGGAGGGGTCCTCGCCGGGGCCGGAGCTTGGGCACGACATACCCGGCGGCGCGGCCCTGATCCCGCTGGGAAGGCGAGTGTACGCCATCGGCTACCGCCCCAGCTCGATATCCCCCAGCTTCCAGGCCCTGCTCCCCCCACCCGCCTCCGCCTCCGCCTCCAGCTCCAGGTCCGGCAGGCGGCGGCGGTGGTCGTGGCGGTCGCTCCCCAAGCCACACCGCGAGCTGTGGACTCCGGGTTCCGGGTCGTTGCAAGGCTGGATGGGCGCCGGCACGCACGTGTGGGTGTCGGCGCAGGGCAAGGGCACCTACTCCTTCGACACGGCCCGCCCGGGCATGCCGTGGCGCAAGGACCTCTTCGTCCCCGACTTTGGCCTCTGCTTCGCCATCTGCCCCAACTTGTTCTGCCTCTTCGCCTTCGACCTGCCCACGACCACGCCGGCATCGACGCCGCCTGTTGTCCGCTACGTGTGGCCGGAATCGTTCCCTCACGAGTACCGCGACATTGGATGCTACTTCTTAACTCCCGGCAGCTTGGCCTACCTGGGAGACGGCAACTTCTGCTTCGCCTGTACCATGGCAATCGAGCACAACGAGCATCGTGAGCCCACGCGCTTTGCACTCTTGCTCGTCGCCATCCAAGTCGTCCGGACCAGCCGGCGCCATGGTGGTGGAGAAGGCCATGATGAACAACTCTTGTCCCTTGTTAATCGCAAGCTGCGCTGCTACGACATGCCCACCAATGGAGGAGATGCCTATGTGCTTCAGCCTGCCTTACCCGGAGTAGAATAAATTTCCTCCTATATATACTTTTTGTGTGTTTATTTTTCATCGATCAATCAGAGTTTGTGAGTTTGACATTTGGAGTGTCTGACTAATCGATCAGCCAGACAAACAGTGTGGTCAGTACTATGGCTTTGTTTAGTTGCTTGGTTTTTGAAAGTTTGGTTGTAAAATTGAAATGATGTGATTGAAAAATTGTGTGTGTATGATAGGTTGATGTGATAGAAAAGTTGGAAGTTTGAAAAAAAACTTGAGAACTAAACAAGGCCTATGTTGATGACTTGAGATGTCGCCTTTCGATGTTTTTATGCATGTGTGCAGAAAATTGCAGAAATGGTATCGCTTTTCGCATCCAAGCAGGCAACTTTTCTCGGACTATGACATGATGAACAGTCTCGTCGTCTGACTAGTTTAACATAGCATCGCCGTGTTTTGACAGTTAAGTACGTTTTGATAGTGGAGTAACGTCGCTTAATGGAGGCCCACAGTAATAGCCCACCTCAAATGCAGCGTGCCGAAGCTTGTGGGCCGAATCAGTAAAGCCCACCTGAGAGGTCTACTTCTGGACGCAGACGCCTTGCCCGGAATGGATTGGGCTGGGCCCTGGGCGAGCACCGCGCCGGATTACATGTAGGCCGAGACGCGTACGGAGCGTCCTCTTCCTCTTCTCGCTCTCCTCTCCCCCATGGCAACGGGCAACCTCCGCCGTTGATCTGGCCGCAGGCGGCGGCGGCGGCGGCGGCGGCAACAAAATGGTCTGAATCGACCCGCCGAAGAAGACGTGTTGGTGACACTGTTCCCATGCGCCAGTTCGTGAGTGCAGCTACGCCATGCCCGATGCCGCGCCACACCTCAAATCGGTTGCACCGATGAGGGTCACCTCCGGGAGCTATCCCTATTCGAGATTCGCTGCCGTGGAGTTGGCTTGTTCAAAGCGAAGTGTATTCTGCTAGTGTAGAGTCCAACACTTTTATCACTCCATCGACTATCTGGCGGGTAACAATTCTCCATCCAAATAATACTGTGCCTCTATATTACCACAACTGCATACTAGTTCTGCTTGGATCTGAATATTACCTGATTGATTTTGTTTTTCACGCTACCATCACTATTCAATCCATCGGCGGCATTGACCTGATTTTTGTGGAGTTTTAGGGTCCGTTTGGTTCAGGGGATTGTTGTGAAGCCTGTAATTTTGTTACCTCTGAACTTAGGAACCATTTGCACATCATCAACATTACCTATACCAGAGAAAAATACTGAAAATTTAATGCAACTGAAAATCACCTTTTTTAGAGGAACTAAAAGCCACCTGGTTACTAATAAGTCATAGTGGGAAAATCTGCATAATAATACACAAATTGCATGAATTAGTCTCTCGAACTCCCAATTTGTTTCCAATGTCTGTTGTCCTTCTAGAAGAGCTTTGGGTTTCATCTATAACAACCAGGATCAGTTTTGTGCTAAAAAGGCAAACATAACAAAAGCAACTTTGGAGTTCTTATCTCTTGTCGATCGCATATGGTCTGCAATATTCAAACTACTTAAATCATTGCAAGATATCATGCCATTACAATCACCCCATTCACCTGGGTCCTGATAAATCAGAGGCTACAGGAGGGTCCGAGTCCACAGTTCCAGCAACCACAAAGCTTACTGGATTTGTTGTGACGAAGTCATGGTCTATGTCAGTTTCAATTCTTATGGTGCCTTCCAAAACTTTGACAACCTCAGACATTTGAGGCCTTCTTTTGCAATCAATCTGCAAACACCACATTGCGAGTTTCATCATCTCAATTACTTCTTGCTTGTGTACTTGCATGTCATTGCTGTGCTTGTCAATCAAATCTACCAACTGATCACTCTTCACTTTTTCTTGCAATAAGGTAATTAGATGGTTACTCTTTTCAGACCTGGAAGTGTCGACGTTCTTTCTTCCACTGATAATTTCCATGACTACTATGCCAAAGCTATAGACATCAGCCTTTTCTGTGATCTGAGATGTCAGCCATTCAGGAGCTAAATATCCAGGTGTGCCTCTCATTCTGGTAATAACTTGGCTCTTATCTCGATCAATGAGCTTGCATAGTCCAAAATCAGAAATTTTAGCATCGAAGTTATCGTCTAGGAGGATATTTTGTGGTTTTACATCCAAGTGAGCAATTCTCTTTGTGCACTCCTCATGAAGGTAGGACAGACCCCTGGCTACTTGAGTAATAATCTTGTATCGTGTCGACCAATCTAGAGCAGGAGCATGGGAACCTTGCTGGTGATAGATCCACCTGTCCAAGGATCCTTTGGGCATATATTCATAAACCAAAAGCCTTTGTGATTTCTCTGCAGAAAAGCCAATCAGCCTAACTAGATTGATATGGTGAATGCTGCCGATTGTCTGAATCTCTGCCAAGAATTCTCTCATTCCCTGGCCACTTCGATCTAAACGTTTCACCGCAACTCTTTCGTCTGCAATCTGTCCCATGAAAACAAACCCAAATCCCCCTTCCCCGAGCTTGTCTCTGAATTGATCAGTTGCTTCTTGTAGCTGCTGGAATGTGAACCTCCTAGGCATTCCTTGAAGGGGTAGCTCCTCAAACTCTTGTTCCTCTTCCTGCATCTCCTGATGTCTTGTTATTCTTCGTTTGATGATGATGATGGAAGTGATGAGAATGGTGAATACTGAAGTAGAGCCGATCACGGAGGCTACGATAGCAGCAACAACCCTTTGTCCTCTTTTGGATGAGGATTCCATGGCTGAAGCTGAAGGCCCTCTAGCAATAGGTGCAGGAGGAGGAACCGGAGATGAAGACGTGAGATCAGTTGGAGGGCAGAAGATGATCTGGTAGTTTGTCCCTGACGGGCAAGTGAATGTAGTGCTGGAGCTGTCATCCAAAGTGTAGCTATATGCGTCAGGGCACATCCTCACGAATGGCAGTGAGAAGGTGGTGGGTTCGCAGGTTTTGGTGCCAGTGGTGCCAGTGCAGCAGTATTTGTCCTGCTTGAATACATTGCAGGCGCTGTTGCACCCTCCAGGCGCCTTGAGCTCGCTGGGGCACTGCGATGTGATGTTGGCCGGGCAGCGCGGCCCCTTTCTGCACGGTGGTGCTCCGTGTCTCTGCTCCGGCGGCGGCACGGGGAGGAAGTCCATGGGCAAGTTGAAGCCGTCGGCGAGGGAGATGTCGAAGAAATCTTGTATGTTGGTGTGGTCGACGGAGAACTCAGCGAGCGTCTGAGGTGGCTTGCCGCTGTTCTTGCACTTGAGAACGCCGCCGCAGTCACCCGTCTGGCACGACCCATTGCCTTTGGCATTGAATGAGCAGCCTGTGCGCGCCCACACGCGCCCTGCACCGCTGTTGGCAGGCACGTTAAGCGCCCATGACTCGCCTGGTTCGAGCCGCATGCCGCCACCCACCGGCATGGCGGCCGGCCACACGGTGAAGGAGCATCGGTTGGTGATGTTCAACATGGCGGCGGCGGCGTAGCTGGTGTTGGCGGCAACGAGGAGCAGTAGGGGCACAAGGTGGTGAGTGCAGCGAGCAGTGGTATTCCCCGCTGCCATTCGTGTTGTGGTTGTAGACTCCTTTGTTAGAGCTGAAGAAGGGGACAACAGATGGGAGTGGGCAGATCCATCATCATGGAGTAGTGTAAGTTTACACGGTTTGCGTGTTGAATTGTTCAACGGTCTTCGGTCAACGACCTAGCGTGTTGGAGCAATTGTTTTGATTGGACGCAATTGTTTGTCTGCAGGCATCATTGATCCTGCGATTACTACGTGGTTTGTGTGCTTTCCTGATCTTTTTCAGCCTTCCATGACGCCTTTTTGACTTGCCAACCATGCCGTCAACAATGGGGCGCCCAAAATGCCCCTTTCTTTCACCTTAACTGTTTCCTTGTGGTTGTAATCTCTCTCTTTAAGTTCTTGTATATATCTATCATCCAGTTAGTCAGTTGTCACAACAAATTTTATACGAAAGTTTGACGAGAGATTACGAAACTGTGCTACCTTTGGAGTTTGGATGGTTTTTCATTCTTCTGCCGAAAGTTGCAGGTGGAGGATGTGGTGGCGAAGGTGCAATCCCGGTGCAGGTCGAGGACACTAGCAAGCAGACATGTTAAATTTGTAGGGAGGCAGAGTCGCAGAAGACGACCTCATAGTTGATGTTGTTGATCCAATCCCTGACCGGCGGCGACCTGTGGACTATCCGGCATGCTGTGTTAAAACTTTTTGGTTGTAATTCTGTGGTGATTTGGACAGCTTGCAAGCCCTCCAATTTGCTGTGTTCATTCATCTGATAGCTATGTTCCAACTTCCAAGATTATGAATCGTATCCGTTTCATTTGCTGGCATGCATAGATCTTTTTCTTATCTCTGCGCACTCTCAGCAATTTCTTTTTGTCGGGGCCACTTTCAGCAAACCTGCTGATTAGTTTGAAGGGTTTAAACAGGAACTCAGCACGCCCACTTGCAAGTATGCCTTGATGAGTTCATGTCACTTTCGATCTCTGCATGCATTTGTAAAAAATCAAAATATCTCCTGCTCATCTGCTTGCCTAAGCTTTTTGTAAAGAGATCAGTAAAGATTTTTTTAATTTTTAATTTTAGATGCCCATGCGTTGTAACGGGTAAAAACAATCTATATATTTCAATTATAATTATTTGACCGTTAGATTTTGACGGTTAGATTGTTAGATAATAGTAGGTTTAAATTATAAGCGCATCATATACTTTGGAGACCCGAATTCGAATCCCATCTTTGCATGTTTTTCTTGATTTTTGCATAATATACGCATATGACATGGGAGACGAACGAAAATTAAGGTGAGTCCGAAATCATCTTCAACTTTTATAATAGGTGGGTTTTATACGTGTCTAACACGGATGACGGACAAAAATTAAAGTGAGTACAGAATCATCTTCAATTTTTATAATGGGTGGGTTTTATACGTGTCTAACACGGATGACAGACGAAAATTAAAATGAGTACAGAATCATCTTCAATTTTTATAATAGATAAAAATTTAATAAAATATTTAAAAAATAATTTTTGGTTTCAAAGTTTTACAAATCTATACCCTAACACCCTCCTATTCCTTTTTTTAATCTATTTTTTGGAAAAGGGCTGTGGTTGCCTAGATTAAGAGAAAAAAACAAAAAATTGCTTCACACCCTCCTATTCCTTTCCCACTCGATGCCGGCCGGACTCATCATCCTTGGATGAACCTCCTCCTCCTGAAATCGCTAATTAGCGATCAGCCGCGCACTTCCTCTCCCGTGTGGCGCAGCCATGTGGCGTGCGCAACGGGAGGGCGCGAGAGAGACACCTAGTGTGGTTTTTTCTCGGTTTTTTGGTTTTTTCCTCTCGGTTTTTTTGGTTTTTTCCTCTCGGTTTTTTGGTTTTTTCCTTGGTTTTTCTTTTGGTTTTTGTTCTAGTTTTTTTTTTTGGTTTTTCTAATATGTACGTCCAAGTCGTCCGGACCCGCCGGCGCCATGGTGGTGGAGAAGGCCATGATGAACAACTCTTGTCCCTTGTCAATCGTAAGCTGCGCTGCTACGACATGCCCACCAATGGACGAGAAGCCTATGTGCTTCAGCCCGCCTTACCCGGAGTAGAATAAATTAGTACCTCCTATATATACTTTTTATGTGTTTATTTTTCATCGATCAATCAGAGTTTGTGTGTTTATTTTTCATCATCGATCAATCAGTAGCAGAGCAATGTATATTTTGTGATCTCATACTCGGATTCCATCAGCATTAATTAAGCACTAGGGAACGGATTTACACCTATATATAAACACTAATAGGATTCGAATTCTTCTCTTATTTTAAAGAAGAAGAAGGTAAAGAAGATTGAAGATTGATTATAATTTTTAGAGCTTGTCGATCACCGCCAGTCTACGAAATTGTCATGACGTGCTCTTTCTGCTGTGTGTCATGTCACATAGCCTGTTTTATCTTAGGACGATTTAGTTGAAGTGAAGGAGTATATTTTTCCAAAACTTTAAAACAATATTTTATTTGTAAATCTTTAAAGAAATTAAAAATAAAAAAAATTCCTCTCCACTCACCCCACTCACCATGGCAACCTCCGCCGGTGCTTCGCCGCCGGCGGCAAAAATGGCCTGAATCGACCGCCATCCAGGACCTTATTGTGCGGTGTTGTGACTGTTCCCATGATCAACTGCGTGCCGCTGCCCGCTATGCCTCGGCCGCACCACCATCTCAAACTGGAGTTCGATGTTCGATGTCGCCGGCATGGAGTTCGATTGTTGTATGGGAAGGCCCAATTAACGGCGGTTCACTCGTCCTGCCTCAACACAAGAGACTGCATGGATGCGCATTCTGCTAGAGTGGACTCAAATCAGTCTGTCTGGGTAAGAATTATCCACCCGAATAACCTCTCCATGTACCACAACAACATACTTCTGATGAAATCTGAATATTACCTGACTGATTTTGTTTTTCAGGTTACCATCACTATTCAATCCTTAGGCATTGAACCGATTTTTGTTTCTCCACTGTCCAACACAAAGTTACCCTTCAACTATCAAAATTATAGGTCACCTGAAATTGTGCTTTAGGAACAGAATGCGCCGTTATATATGTGGAACTTTACTATCTGGAAACATGTATTTTTATTTCCTCTGGAATTAGGAACCATATGTACACCACTTCCCATGCCGTAGAGAAACACTGCAATTTAATGGAACTAAAAAGCACCTTTCTTTAGAGGAACTAAAAATCACCTGGTTAGTGGTTGCTCATTAAACACAGTGGGGAAAAAAAAAACAAAGTCCCTCTAACCCCCAATTTCCTTTCAATATCTCTCGTCTGTTTTCCTATTTAGAGGAGCTATGACCATTTTGAAGCATGCTATTGGTTTCATACGTAAGAACCAGGATCGGATTTGCTAAAAGGGTAAGTTTAACAAAAACAGTATTGAGATTATTCTTTTTGAACGAAAATTGCAATATTCAAAAATCTACATGGTTGCAAGGCATAATGCTATCACATTATAGTTTTCTGAGAATGCAACAGCATATATGGTATACCTTTTTCTGACACAAAAGTGCACGTGTTCTAGTATACCGTCAAAATTGCGTCATTCACCTGGGACCTGACAGATATGAGGCTAGGGGTGGAGCTGAGTCTACAATTTCAGTAACACCAAAGCCTACTGGATTTACTGCGATAAAGTCATGAACTATGTTAGTTTCGATACTTATGGTGCCTTCCAAGGCTTTGACGACCTCAGACATTTGAGGCCTTCTTTTGCAATCAATCTGCAAACACCACATTGCAAGTTTCATCATCTCAGTTAATTCTTGCTCGTGTATTTGCATGTCATTATTGTGCTTGTCAATCAAATCTACCAACTGATCACTCTTCACTTTTTCTTGCAATAAGGTAATTAGATGGATGCTCTGTTCAGAACGGGAAGTATCAACATTCTTTCTTCCGCTGATGATTTCCATGACTACGATGCCAAAGCTATAGACATCAGCCTTTTCTGTGATCTGCGATGTCAGCCATTCAGGAGCTAAATATCCAGGTGTGCCTCTCATTCTTGTCATCACCTGGCTCTTATCTCGATCAATAAGCTTGCACAGTCCAAAATCAGACAGTTTAGCATTGAATTTGTCATCTAGGAGGATATTTTGTGGCTTTACATCCAAGTGAGCAATTCTCTTCATGCACTCCTCATGAAGGTAGGAGAGACCTTTGGCTACTTGAGTAATAATTTTGTGTCGTGTTTGCCAATCTAGAGGAGGAACACTAGGAACAATAGCAACACCTTGCTGGTGATAAATCCACCTGTCCAAGGAACCTTTGGGCATATGCTCATAAACCAAGAGCCTCTGTGATTTCTCTGCACAGAAGCCAATCAGCCTCACTAGATTGATATGATGAATGCTGCCGATCGTCTGAACCTCTGCCAAAAATTCTCTCATTCCCTGACCACTTCGATCCAAGCGTTTCACCGCAACTCTTTCGTCTCCAATCTTTCCCAAGAAAACAGACCCGAATCCTCCTTCCCCGAGCTTGTCTCTGAACTGATCGGTTGCTTCCTGTAGCTGCTGAAATGTGAACCTCCTTGGCATTCCTTGAAGGGGTATCTCCTCAAACTCCTCTTCCTCTTCATGTATCTCCCGGTGCCGTCGTGTTCTTCGCTTAATGCTGAGGTAAGCCATAACCATGGTGAGTACTGAAGTGGAGCCGATTACAGAAGCTACGACGATCCCGGCAATAACCCGTCCTTGTCTGTTATTTGCAGCAACAGCAATCGGTGCAGGAGATGAAGATGTGAGATCAACTGGGGGGCAGAAGATGATCTGGTAGTTTGTACCTGACGGGCAAGTGAACCCTGGGCTGGATGCATCGTTCCTGGAGTAGCTATAGGCATCTGGGCACATCCGCACAAATGGCAGCGAGTAGGTGGTGGGTTCGCAGGTGTTCGTCCCGTTGCCAGTGCAGCAGTATTTCTCCTGCTTGAACACTCTGCATGCGCTGTTGCAGCCTCCATGAGCTTTGAGCTCGCCGGGGCACTGCGCCGTGACGTTGGCCGGACACCGTGGCCCCTTGCTGCACGGCGGTGCTCCCTGTGACTGATCCGGCGGCGGTGGCGACGGGAGGAAGTCCATGGGCACGTTGAAGCCGTCGACGAGGGAGATGTCGAAGAGATCCTGGCCGTTGACCTGGTCGAGAGAGAACTCGGCGAGCGTCTGCGGCGGCTCGCCGTAGCTCGTGCACGACAGCGCGCCGCCGCAGTCGCCCGTCAGGCACGTCCCGTTAGCGCCGTTGGCGTCGAAGGAGCAGCCCGTGCGCGCCCACACGCGCCCTGGGGCGGTGCCGGCGGGCACGTCGAGCGCCCACGACGTGCCAGGGTCGAGCCGCGTGCCGCCGCCAACCGGCACAGCGGCCGGCCACACGGTGAAGGAGCATAAGTTGGTGATGTTTAACGTGGCGGCGGCGACGATGACGGCGACGTGGTTGATGGTGGCGGCGACTACGGCAACGAAGAGTAGAGTAAGGAGGTGGTGAGTGCAACGAGTAGCCACTGCCATTTGTGTCATGGATTCATGGTTCGATTGCCTTTGGGTTGAAAGTTTTTAGCTGTAATTAACACGTACTACATCTCTTCTTTTGACAGAATTAACAAGTTGATCCGGCTGACTCTGGCCACTAAAGTCATAACGTGACTTCAGCCTCACCTCATATCCACCATTTGTTTACCTCGTCCAACGGATCAGGTTTCTCAGCTCATCAGCATCTCTGAATGCACTGTCTCGGTCTCAATCTTCTACGTGAAAGTTTTTTTGTTTATTTATTTTGGTAAGAAAATAGTAGATGCAACACTTCAAGTCTTCAAGTTGAAATAATGAAAGTATACCATGTTTAGACATATGGAATTAGAACCTTGAAATTGGAAAGCTCACCACCTATGATCGAAAAAACTATATGTCAAACCAATTAGTACAAATTTGAGCATAGTATAATACAATCTCCATTCTCCAAACTTTATTTTCTTTTCCCGATGTGTAGTGGTCAATATGTTCTATGGTGCCAAAACCACTGACCGCATGCTGTTTTCACTTAATAATTAAATTAAGCCTCACGTAGCTTTCTACCTATATATAGTACCTAAGCAAGTGCAAAACTACCTTCTGCTTGAATTGGACGATGGATAAGAGGCCATGACTTCTATGCAAGTATCCATGGTCTACATGTTGAACAGCTCAACGGCCTACGGTCAACCACCTACCATGTTACGAGTAGTGACTGTTTTGCTTCTTAATTTAGTCTCGTTTTCATGTGCCAGTAATTTTGGCCATCAAGAATTTCTTAATTTCGTAGTCGAGGCATGGACGCTTGACATGTCGCCAACAATGGGAGCCAAAATGTCTCCTTCAACGCAACGTTGTGATTGGGATGTCGAAATTTTGTGATCTCGATCATTTCTCAAGGTCTTGGAACGACATGGATGTTTTATATCGTCTAGTTGACTAGCTGTATCACGATAACAAAGTACTACTCCTAGTATGTATATAAGTTTGATGAGCGAGATTGCTACGAATCAAATAATGGAATTCAAGACTACAACAAGGGCACGCAGAATTAAAAAAAAAAGGTGCCTTATGTACTGCTTTTTAATTCATGTGGAGAATTATGGTTGTACATGCTGTGGTTCTACTCCGGCGAGCGGTGGCCGGCACGCGAGAGGATGGCCGGCGGTTCAGTTTGACAGCGAGAAGAAACATCCCCTGTTGCATAAGCACGAACTGAATATATACATGGGCAGGAATTTCAAGTCGCTATCCTAGTTTGCTTCAGTCATCCTCTGAGATTGCACTTGACTTTGATGAAGAATGGAAGCAATCATTCATCTCAGAGATGTGATCATCCACACCAAAGAAAGGTCTCGGAGGTACCTGCAGGTTATCAGGATCATCAGATTCGAGCATCTCCACAACCTGGCTCATCGAAGGCCGTTCAGTTGGCTTCATCTGAATGCACCAGAAACCAACAATGCACAACTTCCTTTCTACCCAGTGGATGCCAACATCCTCTGAAATCTCGCTCACTTCTTGTCGAGTTAGGCAATCATACACCAAAACTGGGTAATAAAGATGGGCTGAGTTGGATGTATGCTGCTCCCTGTTCCTCCTTCCACCAGCAATGTCCAGCAATAACATCCCAAAGCTGTAAACATCAGCCTTGCATGAAATGGCGCCAAAGCTTCGAGATATCATCTCAGGAGCGATGTACCCAATCGTTCCCCGTGCAGCACTCACCGGCACCAAGCTGCCGTCCCTTGGGTACAGCTTGGCCAGCCCAAAGTCGGCGACTTTTGGAGTGAAGTTGCTATCCAGAAGGATGTTGTGTGGCTTGATATCAAAGTGCATGATCTGCATATCGCAACCATGATGCAAGTAGTCAATCCCTCTAGCAATTCCAAGAGCAATCTCATTGAGCTTGTCCCAAGATAGACTCTTCTCGGGTGAGAAAATGTACTTGTCTAGAGATCCACAGGGCATGTACTCGTATACAAGAGCCCTCCTAAGTTCCTCCGAGCAGAACCCAACAAGGCGCACCACATTCACATGGTGTATCCTGCTAATGGTGGAAACCTCGCTGATGAATTCTTCTCCATTGCACATGGAGTTGCTCAGCATCTTGATAGCAACATGACCATCACCAGGTAGGAAACCTTTGTACACAGAACCATAGCCCCCCTGGCCTAGCTTATCCCTGAAATGGCCTGTGATTGCAGTAATTTCTGTGTACGCATACCTCTTTGGACCAAGAGCTTGCTGCATTCGGAGAAACTTCTCTACTGCATCGATAGATATCCTTGTTTTCCGGTATTTGTAACCGAGGAAGGTCAAAACAGTCAATGGCGCCAAGATGAACCTGCATAGTACTGCACCATGAAGTGAATAAGAATCTATGGATAAATTGGGTGTAACTATAATAGTTTAGATGAAGGCAGATCTGGAGTACCTATAATGCACTTAACAATCTCTACGGCAAGTACCAGAACGAGAGTAACCCAAACTTGCGTGGCACTAGAGTAATAATCAATTACACATCCTAAAAATTGTAGCTCAGTCCCAATAATGGCAGAAGTCCAGTTTTGAATGTTCCTACTAGACATTTGCTCCTTAAAGTTTCTGCAGAAATACAAAAAAGGATATATTTTTTATAAGATGATCAAGCAAGCAAGAGAAAGATGTAGAGCTAAAACTCACTGGAATGTCTCTCTTGCACAGGCTTTGATGACTGGATAATGACTCGAGGATTCAACTTGAGGAAACAAAACAGGAAAACCATTCCTCATGAATTTCACAACATCTGCATAGCTTGCATAGTCTGGTACATTCTTTGTACGATCATCCACAGGAATCACAGCCAAGTATCCACAAGAAGGCTCGATGTTTTGAACATAGTAAGAGCTCGATGTAGTCAAGACATAAACGAAAGAAGTATTCCCACTCAAGCAAGCAACAGGCATGTACATGCCATTGTTTATCGCCCGTGAGCAATTTAGAAATGTAGCCCACCGAACTGCAGAAGCGTACAGCTTAGTGCCCATGTCATTGAAGAAGGGAAGACTATTCCACAGTGGAAGAGGGCAGCTGCTGTTGTCTAAATTAGCATCAACAACCCAAAATCTAGACTCGTTATAGGAGATGTCAGTCACAAAATATTTTCCTGTGTTGATGTGAATTATAGCTCTGCCATCTCTACAGACTAGCTCATAAGCTTCATCACCACAGCCAAGTGGATCGCCTTGTAAACGGAAAGGGTACCTGATATCCTCAAGACGTCCACAGGAGAAAGGAACGCAAGCTGGTTGCTCTTGAGAATCTGCAGCTCCACTCTTTGTTACAAGAACCCCAAGAACAGCTAGTGTACTCAAGGTTTGAAAGATACCAGGGAGAAAGAGTGCACCAGAAATGGCCATGGTCAGATTCAGAAATTCATGACCCAACAAGTGTGATAAACTGAAAACAATACTGATGAGAAGGCCGCATATGAGGCAATTAGGAAAGTGTTATGAGGTTGAGGATGAGACCGCCGGACTGGGAGAGAGGATGGATAAAGTCCAAGTTTGTCCTGAGTCAAAGCAGTGTGTACTTTTTTGGGGGAAATGGTCAAAGCAGTCTGTATTACATTGTTGACCAGATAGAATGAAGCGCATGGGTGCACACAGGCTTGGACACTAACTTCCAAAGTAGCAGTCCATTAGTCCACGATCCCATTCCCTTTTTTAAAGAAAGAATTGCTACAGATAATATTGCTGACGAAGACTGCACTCATGGAATCACAATGGGGTCATCACAACACTGCATTAGCCACTTAGGACCCAAAAATAGCTAGTTGATAGTTCTCCCATCTGTTCTGTACTTCCAGTCTCACCTTCAATCGACACAGAAGATGCACAGATTTCTTGTGACTGCCCTACTCTTCTCTCTTCTCAACTATGGAGCCGTCATGGCCATAGAATCAGAGGAGGCAGATTTCTTCCGAAACTGTCCGCCATCCCGATGCAGCGATGATGGACCAGACATCAAGTTTCCCTTCCGGCTTGAATCCAGCTCTTCATCTTGCGGTGCTCCAGGAATGCAGTTATCATGTTCTGGGCAAGATACTCTCCTACTGCACCATGTTCTTGGCCTATCGAAGGTAACCGGAATAGACTATAGCTATGGTGTCATCAACATCGTCCCTCTTGCAGAGTCATGGTCTCAGTGCGCACTTCAGAAGATAATTTCTGCAAATTATTCAACCAGTGTGTACAAACAATATGGGTTCCAATATGCAAGTCTTGTAAGTTGTTCAGAAGAGTTCTTATGGGACAGTACAGACAACATTCTTGGTCCGATTTCTTGCCTCAGCAATGCAAGCCAGTCCTTGTACTTGGTAGCCCCTTATGCGTTTGTGTCAATTCTCCCATTATACTGCAAAGTGGTTTCGACAGAGATCATGCTACCCTACACTTCCAATCAAAGCAGAAAGGATTATAATGCAAGCGCAAGCACAGAGTTCAACGAAAGTGCAAAAAGAATCACTATATTCTCTGAGATAACATTCACTTGGTCAGCTCCTAATATCACTGATGTTTGCATCGATTGTGAACGACAACAGCGGCTCTGTGGATTCAGTTCACAAAGGAGGACAGCATTCTGCAAGCCTCATGGTATTAATTTTCTGAGAAAAGAACATGATATACTCGTTATTGATTGTCTGTGATCTGCAGATCTTAACTATTTTGGTGTGAAAAATCTAAATGATTTGAAATAAAAGCACAACCTTTACTTCCATTTATTACTTATTTTCTTCCTGTTTCCTACTGCGTAGTACTTTAGAATTTGATCTCACACACTTTATAATTCTTGTGACGGGATATCCTTTGTCATGTAGTTCTAGCCGAACACTTGATCAACACATTTGTGGGCCTAGAAAGTCATAATCCTGCGAATTGTCTTGACGGCCGTATGCCTCTTATGAGTTATGTGTAGCTACAAGTGCAAGCTTAATATGTTTTACTGTACCCTGGCCTTTATTTACTGCTCTGACTAATATGGAGCAACATATTCCATATGTTTGTGTATCTGAGTATGGGATGGATCTAATTCTTTACTTTTTTATCTGCAGGTTCAAAATCACCTGCCAAAATTATCATAGGTAACAGTTCATCTTAAGCTCATTCTTTTGTTATTTTAACTCCAGTTTCTCCAAGGAGAAACAGGGATAGTTGGTACTTTTTATCAATGTTCAATACATCTATACAAGTTGCTAACTTCCTTCATTGTGATTTACCAGTGGCAGTATCTGTACCCACAATTGCAGTACTTACACTGGTGGTGGCCTCCGCACTCTATCTCTCTCTTAAAACCAAGAATGACGATGAGATACAACTGAAGGTTGAAATGTTTCTCAAGACATATGGCACATCTAAACCGACAAGGTACACATTCTCTGAAGTGAAGAGGATTACAAGACGGTTTAAACATAAACTAGGCACGGGTGGATTTGGAAGTGTATATAAAGGTGAGCTGTCAAAAGGAGTACCTGTTGCTGTTAAGATACTTGAGAACTCAAAAGGAGAGGGGGAAGAGTTCATCAATGAGGTAGCAACCATAGGGAGAATCCATCATGTCAATGTTGTCCGCCTCTTGGGATTTTGCTCTGAAGGAACAAGGCGTGCTCTTATTTATGAATTCATGCCTAATAATTCACTAGAGAAATATATATTCTCACGTGATTACAGTAGTTCTCAAGAAGTCCTAGTTCCTGACAAGATGCTCAAAATAGCATTAGGAATAGCCCAAGGAATTGAGTACTTACATCAAGGGTGCAGCCAGCGCATCCTCCACTTTGATATCAAGCCTCACAACATTTTGCTAGACCACAGCTTCAGCCCAAAGATTTCGGACTTTGGCCTTGCAAAGCTCTGCACAAGGGATCAAAGCATTGTCACATTGACTGCAGCAAGAGGCACAATGGGTTACATTGCACCAGAACTATATTCTAGGAACTTTGGGGCGGTATCTTACAAGTCAGATGTTTACAGTTTTGGCATGTTGGTGTTGGAAATGTTGAGTGGAAAGAGGAACTCAGATCCAAGGATCAACAGCCAAAATGAGGTTTATATTCCAGAGTGGATATATGAGACAATAGTCAGCGCGCAAGAGTCAGAATTTGTCAAGGAAATGACACAGGAAGAGAAAGAAAAGGTGAGAAAGCTGGCCATTGTGGCGCTATGGTGTGTTCAGTGGAACCCAGCAAACCGTCCTTCCATGAGAAAAGTGGTGAATATGTTAACAGGAAGCTTGCAAAATCTGAAGAATCCACCTAGGCCATTCGTCTCATCTCTAGGCCAACCTGCACAGGAAACCTAGCTAGCTAAATGTATCATCATGCTAGTTGAGCATGTCATGATTTTCAGTTCAGTTCGAAAATTGCACTCTGAATGTAATATCTAGCTGGAACAATACTTAATTTCCAAATCTGTTAATTATCTTCTGAAATGTAAGTGTGCAAAGTTGTTACCAAGCATCCCATTCCACAAGAAGATAACTAGCTGTTCAATTCAAAGATGGTAGTAAGTAGTAACCTTTTGCCATAAGTACCACCAAATCGACGCAGCCTGTGGTCCGCGGCCCAGTGATTCTGCAGGAAAATCACCAAAAACAAGATGGTCAGGCTAATTCCGCAACGAGTGATGCGTAATTTCATCACTTGCATAGTGCAACAATGCAAAGAACGGTTGCGAACCCAGTATGAGGAGAGGAGTAGGGTACCGGGAGCCACCGAGCCGGAGGACCTCAACCTGTTCGGAGGCTGCCTGCAGCAGCAGCAGCATTGGTTTCGTTTGGTTGTAATGGTAGTCCGGCTGCCGCTGCCTTTGCCATGGACCATCCGCGGCGCCCCCGCTACACGCGCCGCCCTAAGGAGAAGAAGTGAAAGCGGATCAACTGAAGCGAAACTGCAAGATGCTGCACATGAACGCCAGCCTCGCCGAAAGCGCACCAGGTCGGCGAGGGCGAGGGGATCGGAGACCATGAGAAGTCGGGAGAGTGCCCGCGGGCCCGCATTGAGCCGATCGACGCCGGCCACAACCGTGCGCTCCATCTCCGATATGAGCCGCCTCTCCCTCCCCCCCTATCTGGAGAGCCGCAGCGGCAGCAGCGACGCCACGGTGCTCAGCCTCCACCAGCGCCGGAGTCGAGAACGACGCCGCCACTGCCGTGACTTAGGACAGAATTTTTTGTATTTTTAGATTTTTTTTTTAATATTTACAGAAATATTATACCTGCAAAAAAATTTACAAAAATAGACTCTACCGCCCTTGCAGAGGGCGGCAAGCTGACGTGGCACACGGCGCCATGTGCGCCTTCACGACGCCCACACGACGCCGGGTGCGCATTTTACGTTTAGGTCCTTACCGCCCTTTGTAAGGGCTACAAGGATGGCTATTTTGCGTTTTGCCCCTTGTCGCCCTTGCAGAAGGCGGCAAGGTCTGCCAGCTGCCCCTTACAAAATGACAGCCCCGCGCGCCCCTGGCCGAGGAGCAGGGAAATTTGCAAGTGGCCCCTTGCCGTCCTCTGTAAGGGCGGTAAGGGGTCCGCGTGCAAATTTCTCAACTCCACTAAACGGCCGTCTCGCGCGCGTCTGTCACGTCAGCTTGCCGCTCTCTGCAAGGGCGGCAGAGTCTATTTCTGTAGTTTTTTTTTGCCGCTATAATATTTCTGTAAATATTTTAAAAAATAAATCTAAAAATAAAAAAAATTCACTTAGGACACAGACACACAGGCGGCCCGCGGCTGAAATTCTGGCCCAAGAAGATTTACTTGCGGCCCATGGAAAGGGATTTCGGTTACTATCTAGCTTTCTATAAAAACTGGGCCACCCTGGCCTTTTATCCAAAAGGACAAAAACAACGTGACTGCGACTTACTTGCGGCCCATTTTGGTTGGGCTCGTCGATTGATGAGGGTCCGTGGCCCAAATCGATAAAATACAACCTCGCCCAAAAACAAGAAAAAAGGAAAACCCCGTCCCCTTCGTTCGGGCTTCCTTCCTCCGTGCGGCGCCGCCCCCCGCCACTGATCCCGCCGCCGGCGATCGATCTGGACTGGCGGCCGGTCCCTCTATGGATTTAGTTCGCCGGAGCGCCGCCGTGTCCTCCAGAAACGTCCGTCCCAAAGGGAAATGCTCGTCGTTCGCCCTCCTCCTCATCGAGAAAGATGAGCCTTGTTCGTTTTCTTCTCTGTTCATATCTTCAGTTTATCATACATACATACATGCGCCTCATTACATACATATTTGTAGCAGTTCCAGTGACTCATCCATGCACGTTGGCATTAAGGATCTCTAATTCGGGTGGCTGTACTGCACACCATGATGTGGAGAAATGAGACAGGAACTACAAATCGGCAAATCGCTGTAAGAAACTAACCTCTTGTGCACATTAGGCCTGCTGAATTGTTAATTGTATGATACATTGCACGATAGCAGTCACAAAGATAATCCAGTCCAAAAACATATGTGAGCACACTATTACACTAGGCTTCATTTATCCAAGCCAATGAGTTAAATCACACAATGAAGTGAAAAGCGACCTCAGATTAAACCTGCCTAGTGCCAACTGCTAGGTTGCAAGTTTTTTTGCCAGGTCGGCCAAAGAAGGGCCGACCAAATTTCATCAAGATTGAGGGCATGTACAAATAAGTTGCGAGTTATTTGAACGTCTTATGGCATACACTCATTGATTCAAAGTTGGTGATTATATTACATCATATGGTCAAACCTAACTTGCATGAAAACAAATGTGGCATCACAGTAGCTATTTCTATTGCACACAAATCTCAAACACTTTTTAGTCATAGTAATATTTCCCTAGATTTGTGGCCTAGGGTGGCCCAGAGATGAAACAAATGGCTTAGGGGGCATGACTAAACTCTGCAAGTTTCCTGTTAACATGTTCACCACCTTTGTCATAGATGGCCGATTCTTGGGGTTCCATTGTATGCACCATAACGCCACAATGGCCAGTTTCATTGCTGTTTCTTTCTCTCCCTGCGTCATTTCCCTAGTTACTTCCAGTTCTTGCCCAGTGGTTATTTTCTCAAATATCCACTGTGGAATATAAACCTCATTTTGGTTCTCAATCCTGGGATCCGAGTTCCTCCTCCCACTCACCATTTCCAGGACCAACATTCCAAAGCTATAAATATCTGACTTGTAGGATACTGTCCCAAAGTTCCGAGAATATAGTTCTGGTGCAATGTAGCCCATGGTTCCTCTAGCTGTAGTCAGTGTTACTATACTTTGATCCCTTGCACACAGCTTTGCAAGCCCAAAATCTGAAATCTTTGGATTGAAATTGTAGTCTAGCAAGATATTGTGAGGCTTGATGTCGAAATGTAGGATGCGCTGATTGCACCCTTGATGCAAGTACTTGATTCCTCGTGCAATGCCTGTAGCTATTTCCAGCATTTTATTAGGTGCTAATGGTTTTTGACAGATATCAGGTTCATGTGAGAATATATATTTCTCTAGTGATTCATTAGGCATGAATTCATAAATAAGAGCACGCCTTGTTCCTTCTGAGCAAAATCCCAAGAGACGGACTACATTGGCATGATGAATTCTTCCAATTGTAGCAACTTCATTGATAAATTCTTCTCCATTCCCCTTTGAGGTCTCCAGCATCTTGACCGCCACTGGTACTCCATTTGCTAGTTGACCTTTGTATACGCTTCCAAATCCACCTCGCCCCAGTTTATCTTTGAATCGCCTTGTTATTTTTTTAACTTCTGAGAATGTGTACCTCGTTGGTTTTGATGTACCATAAGCCTTGAGAAACATTTCAATCTTCAAACGTACCTCCTCATCTTTCTGTGTTTTTAAGGACATATATAGTACAATGACTGCTGTCGACAAGAGAATCACAATTGCGGCTACCGATGATGTTGCTAAATGAAGACAATGAAGAGAAATAGTTAGTTATACTCGGGGAAATGCCTTTCTTTCATTTCATATTGTCTCTCTTAGGTGGATGAGAATGTAAGAGTTTGAGTGGTAAGTAAAAATATTTATGCATAACAGAGTAATCATAGAGCCTCTTGGTTGCAGCAATACCTGCAATGACTTTGACATGTGAGCCTGCATATAGAAAACAAGAAAATTAGATTTTGGGTACAGAACAAGAGAACAATTTTTTAAAATTTTCTGAACATGTTAAAAAAGAAACCAACCCATACCAATATTTTTCTGGATGAAATGGATGAGAGATATTAACTCATGCAAGTAGGACATGATGCAGCTGTACAAACATGCCAGCATGCTAATTTGTGATAAACACTGATCGATCTTATATTTACGGAACGGCTTAAATGGTGGCACAAACTTAAAATGAGTATTGTTGTGATTCTTAAAGGAATGAGAAGAAACAGGTTACTTTACTTGATTAGTTGAGATGATAGCAGAAGTCAACAAGAAGCAACGTAAAGTGAACTATAGAAATTACAGCATATGAGTTGTACACCGTACTCTCACCATCTTTAAAAAAAGAACAGTATATGTTTGTAAAAGAACACAACGTTCCAACTATTGCACAGGTCTTAACTTTGTTTCTCGTTCGCTTTATTTCTTAATGAACAATTTAAAAGGTATGGACTATAGACTTCAAATGGGTGTAGTTTAGACACAGTGGGATTTATTTGGGAAGTATCATAGCAGATGTAATCTCAGCCTACCTAATGAGGTTGTTTGCATAAAGTAAGATCATAATCTAAACCATGAATTATTCACGGAGTTTGGGGAGAAAGGGTATGAGAAGTTATATCCTCCCTGATCAGTTTGAGCGCACTTTGAAATGATGCTTCCAACATGATTATGCCCTACATATCCTAGTAGCAGTGAGTTTGGTTGTTTTAGAGACTGTTTTGATTTAAAAGGGCCTTAAAACTGAAAGCAATTATCCAAAAACATAGCTATAATAAAACTAACATGAAACTCTTCTACAGTTTTTGAACTATAATGCTTTCACATTGCTTATGAACGTACAGGGAGCACCATAAATATGTCAGCATGAAATATGCATGGGGCTCCAGTATGCTGCCCCACAGAAACATATTTGCAAACATAACAAATGATAGGACAATAAGAACCATATGCCTCATTGAATAATTTTGATACTCTTGTCAATATCAAAAAAGGCCTGTAAGTTTTGAGCACAAGTTCTTTTTGGTACTTAAAAGGTTATTAGAGACAGTACCATGACGCTCGCAGAATGCTTGCCTACGTTGTGAGCTAAATCCACATAGATGCCCTTTTTGCTCACAGTCTTGGCAAATGCCGGTTATGTTAGGAACTGACCAAATCTAGGTTGTCTCAGCAAACATGATGATTCTTTTGGCCTGGAAGTGCCAATCATTGACATCATAACCGATTGGGTAGGGCATCGAAATGCCATTTAAAACCACTTTACAGTCTTCTGGAAGAAGGGACATGATTTCAAAGGAGCTCATCAAATACATGACCTGGCTTGCGTTGCTGATGCAAGAGATTGGGCCAACAATTTTGACATCCTTATTTGGTATAAACTCTCTTGAACATTGGAACAGTATTGCTGCTCCAAATTTGTAAGGTCGGTATACACTAGTTGATAGATTGGTGATAGATATTATCTTCTGCAACGGGCACTGGGACCATGTTTTTTCAAGAGGGATGACATTCAGTTGGCCATATCTGTAATCAATTGAGGTCACGTTGCATAATCCAAGAACTGGATGAAGTAGCACCGTGTATTTCTCCCTAGAGCATGATAACTCCATGCCAGGTGCTCCACATGATGGAGGACTGGTTACAAGGCGAAATGGAAATCGGATCTCTGGTCTGCCTTCACCGCACCTAGATGGTGGGCAGTTATGGAAAAAGTCCCCATCTCTGTTTGCCATGGCCATTCTGATTCCATAGTTATGAACTAAGAATAACAGAGCTACAACTAAAACTTCAAACATTTTCTGTGATAAAATGAAGAAAGGAAGAAAGGATGTAAGGGTATGCCTACAAGACAGATGTTATAATAATTGGAACAAAGGAGAGGAAATTCTGAGTAACCTGCTGGCTTCAGAGATGCTATTTAGCTTGTCTTGATTGATATGTGATACATTAGGTGAAAGAACCTAACTTTGCCTCCATGTAAGGGATTTCTCCTTTTCGCCAGCCAGCACAAGTAACTCTATAGATGGAACATCTTGTGTGTTGAGTAGCCTAGAGGGATGCACTAAAAGTCAATTATATATCCACATCAGTTTGACTGACAACATAGACTCTGGTGATGACTTTTCTGCAGTGCAATCACTACTCATATTTTCTACACTTTTAGTGGCTATTTAGCTTTTCATGGACATGATAAGTAAGTAGGTGTAAGAACCTAATATTGCTTTCATGGATGGGGATTTTCGTTTTTCATTGACCAGCACAAAACACCTCAATGGTTGGACACTTCTTTTATATTGAGTACAACACCATTGGCTGTGTACATCCTTCGGGATGTAGAGGCCAGGTTTTATATAAATCCTTTATCTAAAAAAAATATGGTGTACAACACCAAAGGGGTGCATTAAAAGTCAAATGTGTCACACATCAATTTGACTAACCATAGACTAGTAATAGATAATCCAGCAGTCAGGACGCCTGGATTGACTTTTCTTGTTATTTCTGTGATCTGTCCCATAGACATGGAAAACAACCATTCTAAACCATCCTGCAATTGTGTTGATCGATCTACCCACCTGTTAACTGTGGTGACTTCTATGTGTGATCTTTCATCTCAGAAGCTTTCATGAGTCATGACAAACTCTGGTGCAGTTCTTCTTTCTGTCCAAGCACTAGCCATCTCTTATGCACTTTCAGTTCTTCTTACAAACACCAAAGCAGCAGATGTTCAGAACCAAGCAATTTGCCCTCCTTCCTCATGCGCACATCTTCAAGATATCCAGTATCCGTTCCGTTTGCAAGGTGATCCACCAGGTTGTGGTGTTCAAGCATATGAGCTTGTTTGTAGTGATGGCAAAGCTATAATTTACATCAGCACAGGAAAATACTTTGTGACTAACATCTCATACAGTGACTCTCTTTTCTGGGTTCTTGATGCCAGTTTGGATAATAGCAGCTGCCCTATTCCTAGGAGGAATCAACACCCTTATCTATATGGTTTGCAATCAGCCAAAGCCAGCCAGCCACATCCAGACATCAGCTTGTATCCAGACGCAGTTACATGGGCTGCTTTTGTGACTTGTTCACGGATGATAAAGAATAATGCTATTTATAGGCCTGTTGCTTGCCGAAGCGCAAACAATTCTTTTGTTTATGTATCAACCAATATATTTTCTTATCATGTTGGAAATGTTGAACCTTCATGTGGATACTTGGCCTTGACTCCTTTGGGCAGTTGGAAAATGAGACCACCAGATAATGCGAGCTATGAAGATATTGTAAAGTTTATGAGAAATGGTTTTGCTCTTAGCTTTCCTATTGAATATGAACCCTGGACGTATTCTTGGATCATCACCAGATGCCTAAATGATTCAGTGAGGTGAGTGAGACACTAGGGACTATAGACTTATATTTGGTTTCATTTTTATCTGTCCAATTTGATTATCTTACCTCTTATCCTCTCTTTAATCCCTGTTTTACATACCATGCCATAACTTGCAGTTACTTCCGAGAACAGATGTCTAGTTCAAGCATTCGTAATCAGACTTCTGGAATTGTTGGGATCGACTTGCATTTCTTGAGATGCGTGAATGATTATTCCTACCGTTCTAAATTATTTTGGACTGCGGTAGTTATAGTATCTGCTATAAGTATACTAAAGATCATTATTGGTATGACTGAATCTCCTAATCCCAGTGCTTGTGTCTACACAATTGTTTCCATCTAACTTAAGCCTGCAATCTTGTTTATGCAGTGCTCGCGATAGTGTCAAGGTTTATATGTGCACCATTGGCTGTACTGACATCCCTAGCCTACAAATACTGGAAAACAAAGATATCAATTGATGCTGTTGAAAAGTTCCTCCAGATGCAACTTGCCCTTGGCCCAGTAAGGTATGCTTACACTGACATCATTGCAATCACAAGCCATTTCAGAGAGAAGTTGGGAGAAGGAGGCTATGGGTCTGTGTACAAAGGTGTACTTCCTGGTGATATCCATGTTGCCATCAAAATGTTGGGAAAATCCATGTGCAACGGAGAGGAATTCATTAGTGAGGTTTCCACCATTGGAAGTATTCACCATGTCAATGTAGTGCGCCTAATGGGTTTTTGCTCAGAGGAAATGAGGAGGGCGCTTGTTTATGAATATATGCCCCATGGTTCTCTCGACAAGTACATCTTCTCATCGGACAAGAGTTTCTCTTGGGACAAGCTCGATGAGATTGCTTTAGGCATTGCCAGAGGGATCGACTATTTGCATCAAGGGTGTGACATGCAGATATTGCATTTTGACATCAAGCCACACAACATCCTTTTGGATTGTAACTTCACTCCAAAAATTGCTGACTTTGGGCTTGCTAAACTCTACCCGAGAGACAATAGCTTTGTACCGGTGAGTGCTGCACGGGGAACAATTGGTTACATAGCTCCTGAGATGATATCCCGAAGCTTTGGCAACATATCATGCAAGTCTGATGTGTACAGCTTTGGTATGTTATTGCTGGAAATGGCTGGGGGACGAAGAAACCTGGACCAGCACGCAGCAAGGAGAAGCCAGATGTATTACCCAGCTTGGGTGTATAATCATCTAAGTCGGCAAGAGGTGGGTGAGATTCGCGAAGGTATTGATTTCCATGAGATTGAGAGGAAGCTGTGTATCGTTGGGCTGTGGTGCATTCAGATGAAGCCGCATGACCGGCCAACGATGAACGAGGTGGTGCAGTTACTTGAAGCTGGAACTGATGGTGTGCAGATACCTCCTGAGCCATTCTTCTGTGGGGATGAGCACCCCTCTACTGAAGAAGATTCTTGTCATTTCTCCTCGGAGTTGAGTACCATTTCAGAGTAGGGTACACCCATCTGTCCTTTAATTTGCTGACACAAATTAAGGTCTTAGGAACCCGTAGCCTTGAGAAAGCCAACACCCACACCATAGAGTTGTCTGGGAGATGATGGCCTTGTACTTTGATGTCAAGAAAAATGATATTAATCTTTCTCTTGCAAAGTTGGAAATACAGTATCTGATGGATACAACATTAGCATACTTGTTTGCCATTTACATGGAGAACTGATGTGTCACAAAGCACATATAGTAATAAAGTAGTTTGCTAATAACTCTATGGTTATAGGTCATTTTGGCATTTCCTTTTTTGAGGAGAACGGCGGCAGGAGTTCTACCAGAATTTTCATTAGAGGAGAGAAACAAGTTTTTAAGAGTACAGACGTTTTCAAACCACACTGACAAACATCAGAAAACTTTCCCCCCAAACAAACGGGGAAAGGAGAAAACAAGGAAAAGATCAGGGTGGCCGGAAGGCTGAGCGTCTTAGATGAAGCTCTTGCTTGACTAACTCCGATGTCGTGATATTTTGAAAGATTCTTTTATTCCTTTCCTTTCTAGCCGGACATTTCACCGGGTTTTGTCATTGGCAGATTAGTGCCCACACACATTTGAAGAAGGTGATTTGCCATCGGCCGCCACTTGACTTCCTATTCCTCCCGTCGGATCCCCCGCTCACGTACAATACGATACGATACGAGAGCATCACTCTCCGTCTCCGGCTTCTTCAATTCAGGTAACTACATATATTCAGAAACTCATAAAGCCTGTAAGAATTTCATAACCAGTGCTTTATTGTTTGAAATGCTCAAGTTCTTGTATTGCTAGATAGATGTAGACTATTACATGCAACTGAGAGATTTATATCCAGCCATGAAATGAAATTAATAAGAACCAATTCTTGAGCTTGATGAGCTCCTGTAGAGTTGTATGTACCACATGAGAATAAAATTGTAAACCTTAATGCCTCCATGTTTTGTAACCACTATAAACTATTACGCACATGACAAGTTGTGAACAATTTTTTTTGAACGACTCGCACCAAACAGTGCGAAGTTTATATTGATAGAGCAGAAAAAAAATTATAAGATTACAACCCTGGAAGATCGTAACTAGGAAAATGAAGAAAAAATAATCACCACCCGCGCACTGACAGCACCAACACATACTCAGGAGAAGACTAGCACCGGACCGGCCGCCGCTAAGCGTGACCAGCCACCGCTAGGCCAACAAAGGAACTACAGCTGAGAACGCCCAAAACCCAACCCTAACAACAGACATCAAACTCCACTCTAGCCACATCTTTAGGATTGAGGGGGAGAGGGTGAGAGAGAATAATGGAACCGCTCTCCCCCCAGGCCCTCCAACGTGGCCAACTTGCATAAGCTAGGGCGCCGACACAAGAAGACAAGACATCTAGAGCGAGCTTGCACTGAAAGTCTGGGAGGTTTTGGCAAGGGGCTGCCAAGACGACTTCTCCAGGGAGAGGAGCGACGATGACCACCGTTGCCGTTCGTCGAGGTCTCAAAGAGAACCAAGACTGGGTTTTCACCCGGTAGCCCACAAGAGGAGGAGGACAGCACGACAACTTCCTCAGGAGGGAGAACGGCGCTCGAAGCGCCATCGTTGCCGGCCCGGCCAAGATCGGGCTAGGTTTTCACCCGCCGCCTGCCACCTGCCTATCCACAACTATCGCTCCGATGCTCCACCACCGTCCATCCTCCGTCGGAGCGTGGGCACTGCTGCACCAACGCCCCCCGCTGTGCCGCCACGTGGCCAACCGCTCTCCGCGTCGGTCTCCCACTACCGCCGACTGCACCTCCGTGCCATGCCGACCTCCTGCCACCGGCCGCGCATCTCGCGTCGCGCCAGCCTCCCGCTGCCGCTGACCGCGCCTCTCGCGCTGTGCCGCCGGCCGCGCCTCTCGTGCCGGCCTCCCGCCACCACCGGTCGCGTCTCATCGCGCCGCGCGGGCCCTTTACCACACGCCACCGCGCCTTTTGCCCCGCCGCCATCGCCTCCCCAGTTGCAGACACCGTCACCGAGGCCGACATAGTGGATCCGGCCTCCCTCGTTGGATCCGGCAAGGGGGAAGCCAGATCGGGCAGCGCCGCGCGCAGGCGAGCCCTTCGGCTCGCCGCCGCGACCCCTGTCCCGCCGCCAAACACCGCCTACTCCGCCCTATCACCACGTCCCCGCCGCCTCCTTTGCCCTACCGGCTGCCGTCGCCTCCTCTGCCCCGTCGCCAGCCGGCCGCCTCCACACTCCACACCGCAATCGCCGACGCGCCATCGTCGACCTGGCTCACTGTCGTCGGGAGCACCAGATCTGACCATGGGGGGACCGGATCCGAGTTCCTCGGTGCCGGATCTATACGCCACCGGCCACGTCTCCTCAGTGCCGACGCCTTGCCCTTTGCTCCGGTCTTGCTGGCTCCCCAACCGCCTTGACCGCTAGCGAGGGAGAGAGAGAGAGCCCCACCGCCACCGTCCTTGCAGCTGCCTGGCTTTGCCGGCGGCGGCTCGGGCGGTGGCGAGGCGGGGGAGGGGGCGGCGCGGCTTGTTTTGCCGCCCACGTCACCCCTGGGGCAGAGCGATCGGACGTTGTAGCTAGCCACAATTTTTGTTTTTTATTTGATCAATTTAAGTTGTGAACAAATTAACCATATACACATGAATAACAACCATTTGCACTTCATACTATAAACCAACCAAGTTGCACTTTATATGAGCAAATTATAGCTAAGAAGCCAATAATATCACTAGGCATACCTGTGAACCGATAGTGGACTACACTTGTCCTGCAGGAGGCACAATGCCTGAGCAACACCGATGGCAATCTTCTGTTCTTCAGCCTTGTTATCCGAACCAACGAGCGAAACCCCTCCTCGGCATCCACTGATTTCTTGTCCAAGGCAGAAGTCAAGTCTCCCTTTGCGAGTAATGTGATGCACATAAAAAAGAGTTAGTTCCATCCATTCAGGAAGAAGATCCAGATAACCCAATTTCTTAGGGAACATATATAGAATCGGCAGCACTCACACATGAATATCTTCCATCCCTAAAATGTACTAAAGCTAGATCCACGAAATGAAATGAAGCAAACAGGCCAGTCACATGGAACAAATCTTCTTAGTTAGGCCTGTCTCAAACAAATACTAGTCATTTATCAACAAATGTACTGCACATCATATATGGACATCATGTGAAAGGGAAATGGAAACGCACGGAAGAGATGGGATGAACATCACCAGACGAGGAAGACGCTGGAGCAGCAGTCTCCTCTCCGTCAGTCGTCGGACACGAAGTCTGAATCGAGTATAAAGTTTCAGGATTTCTTTAGTAGCTAGCTTGTTTATGGTGCTTCTGAAATTTGTGGGAACTCAATTTGTACCTGCACTTTTCCCGCTACACGATCGATATGTAATATTCTGCCAGGACCATATATAGAGTTTAGATGCATCCTTAATAAGCTTCTCTTCTGACACAAACATGTCTCGTGCAAATGAAACAAAACAGGCACGGCAAACTGCAATGCAAGCCATAGAGAAGGTATGCTGTAAATAATCCTCTATCCAGTTGACAAATTACATGAGTAAATTTGACTCCAAAAAACATGGACGGTGCAAGAAATGGATGCAAGATAATTAAGGAAGAGGTAGCAATGTTATGTTGGGAGGCTTGCCTTCAGCACGACGGAGTAGACGACATCGGTGTACCCGGCGAGCCCGAGCGACATGAAGATTTCTACCACCCGGCGTCGGCAATAACTCAAATTGTGGAACGGGATTATTACAACCTTCACATGAACAAACAGATGGATGAATAAAATCCCCGCAAAAAAAAAAGATGGATGAATAAAAATTCTGTGTCGATTACAACATATATAAACAACTGCAGGCAGAGACTCACTTTGGCTTACCTTTCTCACGACTAACCATAATTTGCAGTAGGCATATGCCTGCAGGTATCAGACCTCCAGATGCTCCTGATCAATGATGATCTGCTTATATCATACTAATGTGCATCATGAAGCACAATTACCAGAATGGAGAGTTGGTTATGCGTTGGTTTTCGATATACCATGCAACATGCATGCAAACTGTGTTGCCCTGTTTACAACAAAAACGAAGCACAACATATCATGAGGACAGAAGAAAATATTTCCAAAGTGTACAAAAAATTAAGAATGTGGATTCAGAAAAAAAATAAAAGAACAAGATTTTGTTTACTAACGTTCAGAGTTGTGTGCATGGATTAATGGATGACATCTGATTCTCACCCGACACAGAGCCATGCCACCTTATACACACACATTGTGGTTGACAAAAGCAATGCTGATGCCGTATAGAGCCCTGATACCAAGGGGAAAAGGGGGAAAGAGTTAATAAGCCGTCAGATTACAGTTACAGAATCTCTGGTAATGCAGATTAACAGGCTTTACCATGGTGGAGAATGTATCTAGTCTGATTCTGAGTGTCTTTCTTTCTCTTCTCTGAATCTTTTGCTTTCCTCTTCGAGTGCGCTGCTGCAGATAAATACTGACAACGTTTCTAGAGAAGTGGGGAGGCCATTCTTGGGAAGCGATTGGATTTGAGGACAAAAGCTGATACGTAGCTCAGTGAGAGAAGGAAGCTTATGTAACCCGTCAGGGAGGGACTGCAGAACCCATAAACCATCAAATGATAATTTTTTGAGGGAGGCAAGTAGCTCAAGTGCCGCCTCTTGTTCGTCGCTGAAGCTTTTGACCCTGTCAACATCGTCTTTGATGCCTAATTCGCGAAGAGTAGGGGAGAGGAAGCTGCAAATGGGAGCAATAAGTACAGCCGAGATGCTGTCCACCACAAGATCCTTCAATTGGAAGGCAACTTCAGGCATTGTTGTTTTGGCCCTTGCCATCTCGATGAGTAGGTCCGCAGGAACAGAGCCACAAGAACAGATGCACAACTTGTTGAGATTTGATGTGATAAGAGGATTAAATCCATCCATTGTTACATTACAGCAACCTATTAGCTGTAGGCTGGTGAGAGCTGTGAGGTTTGAGAGCAAAGCCATTGAATGTATGCTTGACTCTCGGCAAATGCTAAGTTCGCGGAGGGAAGAAGGGAAAGGGTTAGTTGTTGTTTGAGTTGATTTTCCCATGTACCACTGAGAGAATATTTTGCCACAATCAGTTATTTCTAATTTTTGGAGCGATGCGAGATTCACAAGTCCTTGTCCATCATCAACAGGCAGAATCAGGTTCTTGCACTTAAAAAGCCGGATCTTCTTCAGTGAGCAGGAGGATGGGATCTGCAGTGTTACCTCCTCATGGCTCTCTTTGGAAGGTGCCATAGACAGCGCATAGAGAGCTGGGAAGCATCTGAACAAATTTGACAGCATCTTTCTTGTAAGTAAAAATCCAGAGAGATCGAGGACTTTAACTGAATTGAATACTAAAATATGCTCATCATCCAATCCTCTGAAGAACGTATCCCTGCAACCCATAACCCATACCCTTCGTAAGGAGCGTAGCTGCTGGAAATCTATTAATGACATGTTACGTACATCTCCAATGTGGATCTCCTCAAGATTACCCAGATTTTGGAAGGCCAAAGCACCATTGTAACCACGAAGTGTCAACTTGGTAGTATTAAAACCACGAACAGACTCATTTACACGAACATATGTTAGTGTGGAAGTGTGAGGCACAAGAGGGACAGACAGCTCCAAGCACCGCGTAATGTTCAAACGACGCAGCTTAGGAAACCACATGGTGTTTGTTTCTTTGGTACAAGAGCTAGAGCAACTCGACAATGGCAACTCATTAAGCTTGGGACAAGAAATGCACTCGAGCCTTTCAAGTCCTGAGAACAAATGGGAATTTGCTCCTCCAACCCACTTTACAAAGTCTGGCATATGCTCAAACCCAATCTTCTTCAAGTGCCTAAAACTTGTATCTGTGGTGCCACCAGGGAAGTCAGGTCCAAACTGGCAGATATCGTATCTTACCAAACGGTGCAAGAGTGGCCCAAGACACACTATCTAGATGGAGGGTATCCAAGTTTGTAACGTGGATGTTGCTGCCCAACCAACTTGGAGCCATGCCACCACCAAGGTTTACAATGCTTAGTTCTGTAAGGTTAGGGTGCGGTTGAAGGCTATCAAGAATACCATCGCCGTGATTTTCGTTGCTAACAACTTGTGTCTTGGATATATTCTTCTGCTCTCTAGTTCTAGTATCACAAACTAATCGTAGCCTAGTTAGGTTACTTTTATCCTTCAATCTAGCTTCAATAGCTTCTTCCCTAGTTGCTTTTTGAAGGCCACATATACAGAGCTCTCCTCCAAGCTGCTCCAGCTGTCCCAACTGTGACAGTTCAAATCCAACGGTGTCTTTCTTGACATGGAATTCTTTGAGCTCTTGTAAGCACTTCATTTTCCCCACCTCAGGAACATTGGAATGGAATTCCCTTTTAGCAAGAAAATGGCGTAGGTTTATAAGGCGGCTAAAGTCGTTAGGCAAATTGTTACTACCACCCCAGGATTTGAGATCCAAGAATTTCAAGTGATAAAGCTTGGACACTGTGCTAGGAATACACACTTTGGACCCCCACGGTGATCCAATTTTTAGGTAACGGAGGTGGACAAGTTTTGAAAAGTTATCAGGCAAGGAATCTGGGGATTTCATAAATATGAAGAGAACACGAAGAGACATTATTTCATTTAACGTGTCTCTTACGACATTAGCAATTCTTCTACTTCTGTAACTTCCAAAGATCATCACACTACGCAAATTTCTAATGTCAACCCTTTTCTTTAATTTTTCCATTTCTCCTTTAAAACTCTCAATGTATTTACCTTCTATGGTAATGGACAGATGACGAATAGATGGAAGGATGTCATCAGCTCTAAAACTAGAATAATTTATATTTGCACATTCTCCTGATGAAACAATCTGCGAAAGTTCATGCAGTAAGTCATGCATTACGTAGTGATTATCATCTCCTTTCATCAGAAAACCACTATCGTATAGTTCATTCAAATACTGTGATCCAATACCCTCAATTGTATCATTCTTACCACTGGAATCTATGATACCTATTGAACAAAAACAACCAATCTCTAAACTATCAAACTTATAATCCTCAGGGAAAAGGGCACAATATGAAAAACATTTTTTCAAATAAAAGGGGAGGTAGTCGTAGCTAATTTTCAAGGCAGTGATAATACTATCATCGCCATCCTTTTGTTTTAGCCACTCTTCCTTTTCAAGAATTTCCATCCAATGTTTCCTGGTGGGTTTCTTACGCAATAATGGGCCAACTGTTTTGGCAGCTAGTGGGGAGCACTTTAACTTTTTTGCTATTTGTTTTGCAATGTCAATTAATTTTTCCTTATCATTATCATCTTGGGTTTCACTAAATGCACATAGTTGAAAGAATTCCCAGAACTCATCAGGCTCCAACCCATTTAGATCAACTGGATCAGTTCCATTCTTCACCATTTCTGCTACTTTGGGGAATCGAGTTGTGACAAGAACCATGTTGCCACTAGTCTCTCCCGTGCTCCCAAGTGGAGCTAACAATTTTTCCCACTCAACCTTACTAAAGCTTTTTGTTTAAGCTGCAGCCTTACTAAAGTTGTGTTCCCATATATCATCATAGACAATCAAAAATCTTTTGGATTTCAACCTCTCTTGAATGGATTTATGAAGCTGATCTAAACTGGACATTTCAAATTCTCTGTTGCTCCCTTGGCTTTCAGTTGCATCTAGGGACTTAAGTATTACTCTAGTGAGCTCAGTCACATCAAAGTTAGTAGATACACAAACCCAGATCATCACGGTGAAGTGTTGTTTGGTCCTATCGTCGTTGTATAGGTGCTGGGCAAAAGTTGTCCACTAGTACAGATCCTCTCATCTCTGACGGGCCCTCACATGCCTGGACTATTGGGCCGTCAGAACGAAGTCATCTCAATCGGACATAATTTGCACCGTTGTAGATGTACTCGTGCAGTCATACTCTAGGCCCAAATACATATAGCCCGTCACCGATGACACTCATCCGTGACGAGCTATATGTTTAGGCCCGATTGAGATGACCTAGCATATCTCAATCGGGCCCGTCTACAGAGCCCGTCAGAGATAAGGATCATCGGTGACGGGCTCTGTATACTGGCTCGATTGAGATGACTTTAAAGCCCGTCACCGATGACCCTTATCTCTGACGGGCTTTTATTTATGCCCGTTAGAGATAACTATACGCCCGTTAGAGATGTCGGTTCGTTGGCCCGATTGAGATGTATTTTGTACACTATAAATAGACCACCCGACTGTTGTCCGAAGTTATCCCACTATTCACTATTTTGGTGGGAGGTTGAAGGGGGCGAATTTTTTGTTATTTTTTTCCAAAGAAAAACAGAAAAATCTTAGAAGTAAGTAAGAAGGTAGTAATAATTTTTTTTAATTTAGTAGTATGTTAACTAATATTTTATTAAATTGTGCAGCGATGGATCGAAGTTGGATGACTGCGACAACATTGAAACGTCATTGCAAGGAGTATAGAGATGGCGTTTTAAGTTTTATGAACGTTGCGGAGGAGGATAGGAGAAGAAGAAATAGCAAATACATGTGTTGTCCATGTAGAGATTGCAAGAATGATATTATGTTTAGCGGAGAGAATGTACACTCTCACTTGATACAACGGGGATTCATGAAGGGCTACACATGTTGGGTGAAGCATGGAGAGCAAGAATCAGGTAGTGGTACAGCTGCAGACAGAAGTGGTGCAGATAATCATGAAGATGAAGATGAGCATGACATATTTATACCATCTCCATTGGGCGGTGAAATGGTTGATGTGGATCCTGATATGCTGCAAAAGATGTTATGTGACGTTGAGGAGCAAGCTCACAACGAGAGAGATTCCATAAAGTTCAACAGGTTGGTCAGTGACTCCGAGACACCTCTATATGCCGGATGCAAGGCAAAGCACACCAAACTGTCAGCTACCTTGGACCTAATAAAGCTGAAGGCAAGTAGTGGATGGACAGACAAGAGTTTTATGGAACTTGTAACGTCCGTTTTGTCGCGGCGTTAGCGGGAAAACTAATCTGCTAAAAATCCTATTTGCGAAAGTTTGCTCTTCGGTTGAGTCTTGTTGTGTGCCAAGGTCTCGTGTCTCCCCTCTCAGTTCAATCCCGGAGAAAACCGCGAAGTCGGATTTCGATTCCGAACCCTAAATCCCTCCAAAACCCCAATTCCCAGAAAGTCTGGTTTTCCTCCCTTGATTTGGGCTGAATTTCCCCTTCGGCTTCCTGCCCCTCTCTTTCCCCCTCGGGCAGCCGCCGGCCCAGCCCCTCTCGGCCTGTTTTCCTCCCCCCCTCTCTCCTCTTCCTTCCCTGGGCCGCCCCCCCCGGCCCAGCTCTCTCCCGCGTGCCGCCTCGGCCCAGCCGCCTGCCCGGCCGCCTTCTTCCCGCTGGGCCGCGCCAGGCCGCTCGGCCCGGCGCGCCCGAGCCGGTCCGCCGGCTCTCTCCCTCTCTTTTCTCTCTCTCTCTTCTCCCCAACGGCTCCCGCCGGCGCCGTTCCGTCCCCACCGGCGTCCGCCATCCGCCCGGCCCCGCCGCCTCTCGCGCGCGTGCCGCCAAGGAGAGCCGCGTCCTCTCCCTCTCCCCGTGCCCTTTCCCGTCTCGGCAAGGGACCGGCTCCCCTTTCCTCCTCTTTCTTTTTCTTTTTCCTTGGCCGCCGACCGCCGCCGACGTCACCCGCTGCCGCGCTTGGCCGCTAGCGCGGGGAGCGCCCGCGCGGTCCCCTCGCCGCGCTCCACCGCCTCTCGGCCGCACCGCCTTTTCCCCCCGGCCAAACCGACCTAGCCGCCCTTAAAATCCCCCCCCCCCCGCTCGGCCGTTTTTTTTTCCCTCCGCCCGGCCGCCATTGCCGCCTCCCGAGCTCGCCCCCTTCCCGCTGCCCCGCACCCTCGTCGCCGCCGCCGCCGCCGAGGGCTCCCGAAGGAGCTTCGGGCGCCTTCTCCGCCGCCCTCTTCCTCGGCCCGGAGCCGCGCCGCGCCCCCCGCCGTCGCCCTCTTCCCCGGCACACCGCCCCGCCGCGGTAAGCCCCTCTCCCCCTCAATCTTCCCCTCTTTCGCCGGTTTAGGCCGCTAGACAACCTGGAACTCCCCCTCCGGCCACCGCCGTGGCCGTCGCCTTCTCCTCCGCCCTCTCCCCGAACCGCCGTGGCCGCCGTCGCACCGCGCCGTCGCCAGCCGCCGTCGCTCCCCGCGGCCCGATCCGAGCCAACGGCTCGATTCCTCTCTCTCCCCTCTTGCCCCGGCGCCACTCCCCGTCGCCGGCCTCGCACCGCGCCGCACGAAACCCCCTCCGCCGTCGCCGCCGTCGCCCGGCGCCTTCTCCCCTTTTTTTTGCCCGGCCGGCCTACGTGGCCGCCACGCAGGCGCCACGCAAGCGCCAGCCGGCGCACTCCTTCTTTTTCCCCCGTGCGCTCGGTCTGCGTAGACCGCGCCGCTGCCAGGTGGGCCCCGCCCTAGCACCCGCGTGGTGGTCGCGGTCCACCGGATCGGCCGTCCGCGTAGGCCGCGGCCTGCACCGGCCCATCGGCCCCCTCGGCCTCTTGTCGGCCTCAGTCCGATCGGCCTCGGGCCGTCGGCCTTTGGACCCCCTCGGCCACTCGGCCTTTTCGCTCGTGGGCCGCGCCCTCAAGCGCCGGCCTGCTCGGCCCCCGGCCATCGGCCTCCGGCCCATCGGCCGCTAGGCCCATCGGCCTATTCCCCCTCTCGCCGCGCCGATCGGCCATGGGCCAATCCCTTCGGGCCGTCGGCCCAATTATTTAGGCCGCGCCCATTCAAATCCTTTGGGCTGCCCTTAGCCGCCCAAAACAAAGTCCAATTTCAGTCCCTCCTTCTTTTCTTTTTCCAGGGAATTAATAATTCCTTTTCTTTATTCCAGAAAATCCTTTAATCTTCGGAAATCCATATCTTTTCAACCGTTCATCCGATTAACTCCGTTCCACTTCCAAAATTCCTCAAAAATCGAGATCTATCCAATGGCACGCTTAGTGGTCTTTAATAGGGCTTCTTTTTATCGCTTTGTTGAGTCGTCTCGTTTCGCGTGTAGTCTCGGAGCCCGAAGACCCGCAGTGCGCGGATTTCGAGGAAGAAGCTCAAGATCTCGAGCAAGGCAAGTCACCTTTGATCAATTGAACCTATAATTTAAATTAAGTATTTTAATTTCGCAAACTATGCATTACTTAGGTTACACTTGGCACTTGGCCTCGGTTTGCAATACAACCGGCAGGCCCTACCCATTTGCTGCATTCACCTTCCTTGATATTTGAATACCCTAACACCCTTGTCACCCCTCAGGTGATGCCTCGGTATCCGTACCTCGTGTACGAATATCGGGACTCCCCTCAAACTTTAAAATTGATCACCTGGGTAAAACTTGAGTTTACAAAATGCTTGGAAAACCCGACACTTGGGTCGGTGTCTTGAAAACTAAAGTGAGTTTCTAAAACTCGCGGTACGGGAGACGTACTGGAGGTACGGTCTGCCCGTTCTCGCTCTAAGGACCGATTCCTTGGGAATTACATCCAAGCATATGTCAAGTACGACCACATGGGTGATATGGGACGCCCCTGGCTGAGTAATTAGCTAGGCCAGGGAAATCTTGATGCCAAGGGACAAGTGGATTCGCCGGGGTGGTGTCGGGGAGGACCCCTGGGCTTCCTGGCACAGTATGGTCTGGGACCTAACCTGGTGTTGGTCCGTGGGACCCCTCCCGTTGGCATAAGATGACCCTGAGTCGGCTTTCGAAATGCCTTGTCGTGAAAGCCTCAAGGTCGCCAGACGTGACCGAGGGTCGCGGGCTGGGTGATTCGGGGTTAGTAACGTCGTGTGGGTAAAGTGTACCCCCTCTGCAGAGGTTAACAACTGTTCGAACAGCCGTGCCCACGGTCATGGGCGGATGTGAGGTGATTCCTTAGCGTAGTTTTATTGAACACCTTGTGAACTGCTGTTGGTGTGAGGTTTTCCGTTCTGTGCTTGGTTTAAGGCTGTTGAAGCAGCCGGAGTCGGTGACGATTGGCAGGGAGCCTCTCGTACCGATGTGTTGACTTGTGGCTGTTGAAGCAGCCGGAGTCGGTGACGATTGGCAGGGAGCCTCTCGTACCGGCGTGTGTGAGTTGTGGCTGTTGGTGCAGCCGGGTCGGTGAACGATTGGCAGGGAGCCTCTCGTGCCGACAAGAACAATCGATACAATTTCACTGCTCCGGCCGGATGAGACGCACTTTCTCGTCCGTGCCGTCGAGAAGCACTCACTTAGTTGTTTCTGAAAGTCTTAAACTAAAATCAATTGTGAAAAATAACTGGCTTTCCCTTGAAGCTTGCATTAAACACTTAATTCCCCTGACTTGCTGAGTACTCCCGTACTCACCCTTGCTCTATATAATTAAACCCCCCCCAGTTCTCGAAGATGAAGAGGTGGACCCTGCTGATGAAGAGTTCTTCCAGGAGCAAGCAGACTTCGAGCAGTAGTAGGGTTTCGGCCTTCCCCAAGGCTTTGCTTGTGGCTTAGGGCTAGTCTCCGCTTTCCGCTTCCGCCTTTTTGTAATGCTGTTGTGAACTCGGGTTCTGTCCGCAGTTCCAACCTTGGTTGTAATCCTACTCTTAATAAAGAGACCGCTGTGGTTGTGATATTCAGTCTTCCTGTTGTACCAGCGCTATTTCCTGGGACTGGTACAGGCATACAGGTCAATCTGGACCGCCCTACCCTGGTCTCCGCCCGGGGCCAGTTTGGGGCGTGACAGAACTGTTGGGAATATCGAAGGCCATGCTTCCTAAAGAGAACACATTGCCCGAGACGACATATGAAGCAAAGCAGGTTCTGTGTCCCCTGGGGTTAGAGATCCGTAGAATTCACGCTTGTCCAAACGACTGCATATTGTACCACAAGCAATATGCGGACCTAGATGTTTGTCCTGTATGCAAGGCTTCTCGATACAAGCAAAAGAAAAGTGCGGGGGGGGGGAAGAAGTCAAAGCAGGGTGGTCCGGCGAAAGTTGTGTGGTATCTACTTATCATTGATCGCTTCAAGAGAATATTTGCCAACCCCAAGGAAGCAAAGTTAGTGCGTTGGCATGCCGAAGATAGAAGGAACGACGGTTTGCTAAGGCACCCTGCGGATTCGATTCAATGGAGGAATATCGATCGAATGCACAAAGTTAGTGCGTTGGCATGTTAATTAGCTTTTTTTTGTCCGTTGTCTCTCAGCCAGGCCCATTCGGCCTCTTCCTCCTGCCCCCTATTTCTCTCCCTCCCGGCCCTCCATCTCTCTCCCATTTGGGCCTTTCCTCCTCCGGCCAAAAGTCCCTTTTCACTCCTCTCCTTTTCCTCCCTGCCTCGGTCTGGCTGTGCTTGGGCTCGGCCCAACCATCGCTCGTCTCGGCATGCTTCGCCGCGCGCCTCCAACCACTACCCATTCTTCTCTCCCGGCCGAACCCTAGCGCTGCCGCCATGTCGATCTGCCTCCTCGTACGTTTCCTCCTCCAATTGATTGCGAAAATCGATTCTCCACTGCTCCCTCATCATTTCCCCATGATTTCCACTTTCAATTTTCGCTTTAATTCACCGGATTTAATTAATCTCTGTTTAACGGATTCATTCCGATTTTGGGGAAAATGGAAAGAGGAGATCGAGTGGATCAAAAGCCTTCAACCAATTTTGGGAGATCGAGAAAGATTCGAACGGATTTGATGGGGAGGATCGGCTTCGGCATCATACAGGCACGGGACTGTTGTCTGAGGTTGAAGACACAATTGTAGCACGTGGGTTTGGCTTGGCAGCGAGAGGAGAGGCAATCGACTATGCTAGCTAGGCTTGCGGCTCCACTTGTGGACTGGGCTGAAGAGAGGCAAGCCGAGCAGAGGTAGGTAGGAGGTAGTGGACTAAGCTAGACTGAAAAGGAAGTAAGAAAAAGGCTTTCGATCCAAAACCAAGGAAGAATTTTAATTAACATTTTAATTACAGTGTATGGCGATCCCAATGTTTCAATTTATTGCTCAGCTCCTAATAGATGTTGTACAGCTAAAAAAACACCTTTACCCATTACAACGCACGGGCATTTTTTCGATAGAAAAATAAAGATATTGAGCTTACTCACCCTATCAAAAAAAAGGCAACTTGTAAGCGTTCCAAGAAAGAGTTAAGAAGGACATACCGACTCTCACGATAGGTCCGGTAAGGTCGAGTGTGTTCTTTTGGCTCTTTAGGTCGGAAATACTAAACACCGGTATTTCGTTTGGGCTCGGTCGGGACGGGACATGGTTATTTAGGATCACCAGGTATTTTGAGTTCCGATAGAGTGAGGAGTGGGGAACTATTCCGAGTTCAAAGAGGCGCCGACAACGTCGCCATGGCGCCGGGCTCGGCTGCACCCGTCGCGCCTCCACCCCCTCGCTCTGTCGGCTGAGCTCCTCGTGCCTCCACCTCCTCAGCATCGCCGCAGGATTTTTGCTTCAAAATGATGTGATACTTTGGTTCAATTGGTCTAATATTCACCATTAAAATGATATTTTCTTTATTCTTTCACCCTTTCAATAATCTCTTGTTACATCTGCACACACAGAGTTGAAATGGATTTGGCATGTGCTTCAAGTGAATCAGATTTCATGCCTATTCCAAAGGAAACGAGGTGCTCTCCAAGGTTGAACAAGGGCTCAGCTCCACCCCCACTGGAGAAATCTAACACATGTCATCTTAGGAAGAAGAAATGTGCAGTAAAACCCACTGCAAACCTCAACGGTCCTATGGGAAAATCAATACGTGCTTGCAAAAATGAGGAGACATCGGACAATGAAAATGTGGTACTGCCTACAGTTGTATTCATTTCTTTTTCTTTTTTCACCCATCGTACAATGAAATCATGAACGGCTGAATTTTTTTACTTGCTTGCCACATTTTTCTTCACAGGCACGGAGTGAAACTTACAGATGCAACCCAAGTCGATCGCCTCAGCTCTATAATAGCTCTTTTATCACCTGATTAGAAGGGTTTTGTGGTCGATGCTAGATTTGGTCATTTGCTATCTATGCAGGCTTGCAACATCCCAAGGGGCATGACGATGTGGCTGATCAAAAATGTTAATTGTCCAGGTGGGACATTGGAAATTGGGGGGAAATCAATACCCATCAAGCCACTCGTGGAGAAGGTGATCGGAGCTCTCAGTGGGCCTATTCCTATGGAGCTTTCAAGAGATGTTGATCTCAGTTTGAAGAATAAGTTTACAGTGAAAGGTAGAGGACAACATGTACACATCGCCATACCTCAGATGCTTATGGAAAATACAAAGGATGAGTTCACCATATCATTCATGTTGGTTGCTCTGTGCGTTTAACTTACTCCTATGGCGAACATGTCAGTGAATAGGGATTACTTGGGAGCTCTTAGTTATGTGAAGAAAATTAGTGATATGAATTAGTGCGATCACATAGCTGATTTCTTGATCCAGGGGATCAGCGATTTCAAAACAAACAAAAAAGACAATGTATACGTGCGAGGCTGCATCCATATTCTGAATGTAAGGTTTCCATGCCATTTCACTTCCCCCCTCCTAATTGCTTTTTTCTCTTTTTTATGCCCTATTTTGTGTTCTAAATCCAGTTTTTTTTCTGTAGGTCATCTTCATGGACTGTGTTGCAAGCTATTCTGCTCCACAAGGTATTCCACGCATTCTGCATGTAACTACCGCACACCTTCTCGCAATAAAATTACTTGCTGTCAACAAATCATCAGGTGAAATAGATTATGATTCTATCCAGGTATCATAGGTGCATTTCTCTATGGGTCATACTCTCCTTATTAAGCACTTCAGCAAACTTATATATATGTGTGTGTGTGTGTCACTTTTTGTCAGATTAAAGAGATAGAGAGCACTGTTTATTGCGATGAGATGACCTGTCGAGATGGGGATAGGCTACCCAACAAGCCTAGCGGTGGCGTTCCTGCTGTAGATGTTGATGAAGGAGATATGAAGGGGCAGGATGGGCAGACATCCCATTTTTTGAACAAGAATGAGAAATTCTCAGAGCGAACCAAATGCGATGAGGTCTATTTTTTGCTTATCACATTGCCTTTACACAACCTTTATATATGTGGATAGGGAACTGTCAGCTCTATGTGCATTTATCTCATAGATTTTTAATTGAGTTTTTTCCCCTTGTGTTTATTCACAGCCATCTGCACTTGATAACTTGGTAACTAGGATGAATCAGAGACTAAAACACAGACGTGCTGAAATCATTAGCCATTGCATGCAATACCTTGAAGCTATTTTGGAGGCATCAGACAAGGAAATAATATCTAAGTTGCACATAGAAATAGTCAATTTGACAGCTGGAAATGGCTTAGCTAGCACATCTGAACCAGTTGAAGTAAGTCGCAAAAGGGACCAAAGCGATGTATTTTCTGCAGCTGGCGGCGTTGCTACCCATGATGCTGAGCAGGAAGAGAGGGATAAGAAAAATAGTGGGCCAAAAGCAACTGATTCTTCTGCGCCCCAAAAGAGTGTTGCACATGACGACCAATCAATTTCTAAAATCGTTGCAATTGCTGCTTCCACTGCCCATGATGTTTCTCAAATCAAGCATATATGTGAGAAATCTACTGAACAATGCTCCCGGCATGGGAGCAGCTTGTTGTGGTAATGGGGCTGAGAAAGACAAAGGTCGACGGGCTACTAGTGATGCTGACCCCGTAGGCTGTAGGATCTAGATGTCGACTAGAGGGGGTGAATAGGCTATTAAAAATAAATTGCACCTAATCAAAACTAACCTAAGTTGCTAGGCTTGGTGAGAAACAAGTCTAACTACGCAACTAAATTAAGTTTTGCAATTCTAGGATGATAAGGGCTCAAATATGTCTCTATGAATGTAAATTGCACAAATGTAAATGCAATAAGTAAATGAGACGAGAGACAGAGTTTTTCACCCGAGGTTCGGAAACTCACCGGTTTCCTAATCCCCATTGAGGCGAGCCCAACTCCACCGCTCAAAACCACGAAGCCACCGCAAGCCCCCTTCGTCAAGGGGTGGGCAAGGTGGGAGCCGGCCCACGGAGAGAACTAACCAAGCCTCGATCACTAGGGTAGTTCTTCCTTCACTCCGAAGGTGGTGAACTCCAAACCACTTACAACCGGCACCGGGCCTTCTCCACAATCTTCTCGGAGAGGTCACCGGGCAAGCACCTCCACAAGCCGTCTAGGAGGCGGCAACCTCCAAGAGTAATAAGCGATGACCCGGCTCGAAGATAATCAAGTGTCACACTAGCTCTACAATGAAGCAATGCACTTGATTCTTGGCTCAATCAACTCTCAAACACACCAAATGAACGAACATAAGTTCAAGGGGGTGTGAGAGGAAATGCAAGGGGTGTATGCAATTGTAGTAAGTGCCAAGAGAGTCCCCTTGCTACCAATGGGGGGTATTTATACCCCAAACCAAGAAAACTAGTCGTTGGGATCGAAATCCCCCAACTCTGTTGCTTGCCGATCAGACTGGAGAAGGGTGGCCGGTCAGACCGGCCCCTTATGTAACGGCTAGAAAATTAGTCGTTATAGTGCATTTAATGCACTGGCAACAGGGGAGGCCGGTCAGACTGCCATAGGACGGCCGATCAGACCGGCCCAGCTCAGTTAGACCGCCAAGGGCTCGGTCTAACTGGCTGCGGCTCTAGCGGCTCTGGATCACCAGGCCACCGGCGCCCAACCGGCCCAGCAAGTGCCTGGTCAGATCGGCATATGCCGGCCGGTCAGATGGCCAGAATACCGCGGTCAGACCGACGTTCACGCCACGGTCAAACTGGCCATGGTCAGAGAACTGGGAAGAGTTTAAATGCAAGCCAAGTCCAAATGCAAATGACCTATTGTGGCATTTTGATCATCTCTTTGTTTAGGTCATTACCCCTCTTGATAGTACGGCAAAGCTATAAATAATCTAGCAAGTTTGATCACCCAAACTCCTCGATCAAAAATAAAAACCGCTAGTTTTACCGTCTTTGTTCCTTTTGCTTTGCACCATCAATTTAATTTCCTGGTGATCATCCATGGCATACACATTGTGTGGTCCTATCTCAAAAATATATAACTTAAGAGAATCGTTAGTCCACAATTAGCGCTTGTCATTAATTACCAAAATTAATAACAGGAGCCTAGATGCTTCACAGGCCCGGACTCAAACCTCGCAGGTTGAAGTCGGGCCCGGACCCCACAGGCCACACGCGGCCCCGAACTCTCGAACCCCGCAGCTCGCCACCGCCACCTCGACGCCGAGATCGGCTCTCGCAGCCCGTTGCCGTTGACGTCGGCCCTACGACCCCGCCACGCCTCATTCTTACCGTCCACACATGCAAAAAGTATATACTACCCTTTCACCTCTCTTCACAAAACGGTACCACCATATGGGCTAAAATGGTACCACACGATACCGAACAATCTCAACCGTTTGATCTGACCCAACTGATGACTAGGATTTGGTACTGCGTCCTACTGCTAGACTGAAGCAAATCTCTTAAATTCAGAAGTAATAACTATACTGTCAAAAATGTGCAGAGGAATTGCAAACATTATTAAACTGACGGTGTTGAAACAGAACGTGAAATCGTCAATCATATCTGCATTGTTCAAAGCATACTAGAGCAATTTGTGGCTAGATAGCTAGTGCAAATCTAAAACGCGAGCATTGACTACACCAACCAAACAAACTAGTGCAGACATCGATCCATGGATTTCCCGGCCATCGATCCGATTGGTGTACATGTCAATGGATGGGGCACTAGTGCTGCTTGTCAGGAGAGAGAGGTGGCACCGGCAGCACGTCGCCGTAGCCGGGCCAAGTGAAAGCTTCATGGGAGCTCCCGCTCGAGGTCGGCGTCGGCGGCGGCTCGCCGCCCCCTCGCCCGGCCATGGACTGCCCTGCATGCTCAAACATGCAAAAAGCTTACCAAGTTCAGAAATGTTCTATTGATATATGATGAACAAGGATGGCACTGTTACATGACATACATACGTACCTCCGGCGAGCAGAGCGATGTGCAGCAATGTGAGGAGGACGAACAAAGACAGAAGAAGTAGCAACGAGATCGAGCAGCAATGTCGCCGCCGCTTCAGCTCTTCTAGCTCCTTTCTCATTTGCTTCATGCAGCTATGATCTATCTGTGCCTTTTAATTAGTTTTTTGACATTATGAAATTTGTCGATAGGTTAATTTACAGAACAAAGGCATGACCTGCACATGCTGGCACTGGCAGAAGAGACGTTGCATTGTTCTGTCAAAAGAAAATGAACAATCAGAATTGGTACGTGTGTGTGAGTAACCCAACAACATACAGTATAGTATAGAGTAGAGCAGCAGTTCACTGGAGCTTCCTGCTTCTTGGTTTCCAAAACAAACACGTGTGAATGTGTGATACGTTGATGACACAAATCGTATCGCAGCGAATCCTTGTGGTCAATGTTAGCAGTCCAGGTTAATAGTTACCCATGCTCGATCGTTTATACATTATTCACAAGTCAACTTGAAGAAGGAAATGCAGTAAAAAAGCATGGTAACTTTATGGAGCTCTTCTTGAGCCGTATCTGCAAATCTGGCCCACATACTCTTGTTGCGGTCCGAGCACAGAAAACCCAATCACAATGATCCGCGAGTGCCTTGTGGGTTCAGAGTTTAATTCTCCGAACGCCTTGATTCCTGTTTAGTCAATTTATTTGGTCGTCTCACGGATAGTTCTTTTTCGTTAGCACGGTTTTCGTATTTTAAAAAACATTTTATATGTTTTTTAAAAAAATAAATAAACTTATTATTAAAATTTGTAATAATTAATATTTAATTGTTTATGTGTTAATAGCTTATCTCGTTTTACGTGTCACTGAAAAGCTAAATCAAGTTAGTACAAGTGGTTCCAAATGAACATGTGCGATTACTCTTGCATAATTTTGTGGTACTTTTAAAATGTCTCTGGAGCAAATTCATATCTATTATATATTAAAGGTCCATTAAACTTTCTACAAACGTTTTTAAGTCGTCACGTGACACTTCTATAAACGCTCCTAAGCCGTCACGTGGCACTATCTAATTTTACCGTTGATTTTCATTTAAATTGATGGACTTGCTATTTAACACCATTAGATTAGATCTATTATTAAAAAAATAATAACTTCCTCTACAAACGCTACTACTGTTCTCCCGTATGTACTTACTTACGACGTGCGAGCTTTGAAACAATAAAGCTTACCTACTGATCACTGAAAGGAAAAAAAAGAACCGAACATAGATAAAAAAAAAGACAGCCAAAAACATACATCCATAAAAATAAACGGTGTTTAAATTATGATTTTCTACAATATAAAAATAAATATATTACTTCATAAATACAAATATATATATATAATTAAATTAAGATCTGTGATAAAAATATAAAATATCCAATAAATGTTCTTTAAACTATCTTCTAAATTATTTTTAAATTATATATTCAATTTGTGATCCTGTTGTATTCCTTCAATTAAATTATAAAATTTATATTGTGATCCTAAATACATCACGACACATGGAACCGACATATAACAGTTAGATGTATGATATTTTTTCAACAAAAATTACATCATATTTTATGGTGTGAAACTTTTTATATTTTCAGAATTATTTAATTGGTAGTTGAGAAGTGAACAGCATGCATAGAACATAGATATAAAAAAAATATTTTCAACCAATGATCTTTCTATAATGCAACCCCTTAATCCATCATGAGATTTATGATCATTTTTTCTTTGCCAAATATTTTTGACACAAATGAACAATGAACATGTGCAATAAATTACTCATGATATATTTTTATTATACTTAAGGAATTTCAATATGTTAGACATAATTGATGGATATATGTCATAAACTCCACTGACATGACTATAAGTGTACTCCAACAGATTAGTTGTTATAAATAAGTTTGGAAAAATAAATACATTTTTCAAATTAGTAAAAGCGTCTCGTATGATTATGAATAATAGATGTTGAAAACAAACTAGACGCTAAACTATACATATTTGTCAAAATATAAATAATAATATGGTGATCTGGATATTATCCTGGTGGTATGTCTCTTTAACTATATTTTTTTTAAAATATCATCGAACGATTAACCTCACTCATTTTCAAAACAGATTATTCTATCTATATCATAAAAATTTGAGTAGTATTGATCAACACCATAAACAAATTATGTCTACATTATACAAAAATCTACTCAAAACATTTAAAAAACTACTTTGATCACCTCCATATTCTCTTTGTCCTTTCCTAAAGGCACCAAACATGTGCAATAGAGTTTACTATGGTGCCGTAAGTATAGCATGGGACATATGGCTAAGTTAAAGCGGCCTCAGTGAAGGTTACCATCGCTAATAGTGCTCAACTTCCTACTTACTTACTGATGCAATACTTCATGAGCGTCCGATAAAGAATTAGGCATTAAATTAGGAAAAATGATACTCCAAGCTGATCTCGAGGAGTATGGCTACATCGATGCGGACCTATATTTCAAGGCAACAGAGAAAGAAAGTCTTGGTGGTTACAATCAGCTTCATCCGTTAGAGTAGCATTCGTGTTTAACTTTAATGGTGCTATCCCATTAATGGATAGAAGTAATGGTATTTTTACAATATTTATATATAGATTTAGAAATAAGCAAGACATGAAACCTAAGTAGTGGATATTTTAGTGTATTAATGATGTATTAGGCTTATTTTATTGGTACATATGCAGTTCACTCAACTTTAAAGCACAATAAGTAATGGTGACAATAGAAGAATTTATATATTACTCGATCAAAGTATTTTTTTAATCTAAAAGATATTCTTATTATTTAATAACATTTAAATAGAAATAGTGAGATGTAACTTCTTTTAGCATTGTTTTTATAAAACAATCGATAAGATGTCTGCGTATCTACGTGGGTTTTCTTTCTAGTTGGTATAAAAGCCTCTCGTTGAAACACCTTAAATATGCAGGCAGCTGCCATCGGCCATATAAATGCACACATTTCTCGCAAAATTGCAATGTACAATCATAAAACCCGATGTTTTTTTAAAAAAATACAATGAAAACATAGACAATCATAACGCGCGCATACTCACCACTATAAACTTACACCCGCGCTGTCCTATGAGCACCTTTACAAAATTAAGCCGACATATCTTGAAATTGACGAAGTCATCACGAACGTCTCTCTATTGACGTGTACGTCGTTTACTATTGAGAGAATAATTAACCGTAAATACAAACGCATGTGAAAGATATAGAACTTAAATTCGAATGGGTTAGTTACATAACTCGTTGAGCTAAGTTCACTTTATTCCAAAACCGTTGTTTGTTGTATCTATGTGGTGATCGATACTGTTTTCTTCTAACTTCCCCGTGTTGTTCAGACAACTAGATTAGCAGGGTCAAGGAGTTGATGCGCATCTGGGCTGTTTCCTCTGCTCCACGGATGAGCCCACCAGTCGTAGGTACATACTTTACATGGAAGCACGGGTTCGGAGTTTAATTCCCTGAACCCCTTGTTTACTCAGTTTCTTTCATTTTTCAAGGACTAGCTGAGTGCCCATACGTTGCAACGGGAAAAATAATTCACATCCAATTATGACTCAATATATAAATGATGCAAACTTGTTTAATCATAATACAGTTACAACTCCATTGCATAGAGACATGAAACTTTCATGGAGCCACAAATACATTATGCCTACAAACACATGTTCAAAGTGCTACTACAATAAATGCCATGATGAATCTAAATCATAATCATCTAGCTGCTAGCATGCTAGCTAGAAGTATTCTAGACACGAGATTTGTTTCTACTTCTAACGAGATCCTAGCACAACAAATCACATTTATTTTGACCACAGTGAATCTTGCACTTCTAGTAAGCATATAGCTAGAAGTATCCTCGACAAAAGATACGCATATACTCCCCTTTCAAGTATCATGGAGAGGATTTCTCGTAAGCTCCATCTTGAGCCTACAAAAGCATCCATAATAAACCATGCAACTGAAAATAATTAATAAAATAAATATTATCAAATGCAACTGCCATCACCATTAGAAGCTTTTAAAGTGGGGTAAAGTAGGCTATGTACAATTAGCCACTACTATCTTTCTGTTATAGCTAGACTGTTGAATCTTGGGCCGCTTGGTTGCTGCTGCGGACTGCTGATATAGGATTCGTACATGGTTTTTATCAGCTAGCTGTGTTGCATGCAAAAGTAATGTCGCCGCTGCTGAACTTCTAGGCTGAAGTTTTCTGCCAAGTTTCATTTCTTCTCTGAATGCACATGAAACCCAATGCATCAATTATACCCAATGCATCAATTATGTCAGTGACACATTTAGCCTAGTCCCAAAGGTTAGCAAAACAGAATTATCCTGTCCATACAAACTTTTGTGTAATGTACTTATGTTCATTCTACGAGTGTGGCTTCGTTATATATAAAAAGGTCAGAACCTCATTCTGTTAAGTAACATCTATTCCGGTATTTATAGTGTCATGTTAAAAGAAACAAATGAAGCTGCCTCTCCTTTCTTGGTGTCAGCCGCCTTGACCGGAAAGCAGAGTTCATAGTTCAAAATTCCGGAACAAAATTTTGAAATTTCCAAAATTTTGGGTCTATCGGTGGGTCCCGATAGACAGTGAGCTACAGTCAAAAGCAGTTTTCACGGTCAAAATCCATGGTCAAAATCCCCAATTTCCAATCCCCTTACCAATCAACTGCCTACTTAGTCTTCCTTCCCCAACAACTGCGCTCAGCAGGCAGCAGCACGCCATCCTACCAGCGCTCTAGCGGTGACGATGGGCCGCCGCGGAGGCAGCAACGGAGCATCAAGACGGCGACGCTGGAGTCTGCAACGGTGCCTCCCCGGAGAGCTCGACGGTGGCTGAAGCGGCACGCGGTGGATCTCCGGCGAAGTCGACAGCAGACTCCATCGAGTATGCATGGCACGGTGGTGGCTGGAACGGGAGGTAGTGGGTTGGCTGGAGTGGCCGCCGGCGGCTTGGCGGCTTTCCGACGCGACGACGACGGTGGCGGCGAACAGCTAGGGCGGCGGCGGCGGTGTCGGTGATGGCAGTGGCGGCGGCTTGGGGCGTCATCGACAGCGGCGGCGGCTAGGGGCGGACGAAGCAACGAGAGAGAGGGAGAGAGACGGAGAGGTGGATGTGGCAAGAATGCGAGAGACAGGAGACTTCGCTCTCTGATTTTTCATCCTGACCGACGTTGTGGCCCTATATGTCAGTTACAGTATATGGCGGAACGGACACCACGAGTAGTAACTTTTTAAGGAGTATAGAAACAAGAACAGTAAATAGAGGCATAATGCAAATGACTTCAAATAACCTGTAATATTTATGCACAACAAATTACCCAACAACACACACGGAAAATTCCATTGCATCATCTAGTATCTTCAAAATATGGTACACAGGGTATAATTAGATAGCTTTCGACTGTAGCATTAATGTCAAATGCTAATAGTAACCCAGATCTCATAGAGTGTTATTGTTAAAATAAAAAAAACTTAGGGACGTCTTGAGTTGTTGGGCCGTATCTTGTCATGAGGCCCACCAAGACTTGTCGCGGGCCGAACACAGGAACCCCAACTACAATCCGCGAGTGACTCCAGGGAGTTCGGAGTTTGATTCTCCGAACTCCTCTGACCCCTGTCTATGCAAGCGCCATTGTTTGGAGACAATAAGAAGAGCATCACGATACAAATGGATGCCACTGAGCACGTAAGGTTTCTTCTACATAAGTTTTTGGTACCATCACACTTTCTCGAGAGTGAATTCAAGCTGATATAGAAGTTTCTTTGCTGAAAACATCTGAATATATGTAAGCGTGGTACTGAAGGTCTGAACTGCAGCTACCATCGGCCATTCAAATGAACGCATTGCAATTCAATCCCCAGTGATGTTGTTGTATCTATGATCTGCCGTCGTGATATATTATATTGTGTTCTTCTAGCTTCGCTATGATGTTTCAGACAACTTGCTTATCAGCGACTGATTAGCTGCAGATTCGCTGATAAGCAGCAGCAGTCAACAGTTGATGACGGAGAGCTAGCCTGGGCGAATGAACAAGATCCCCTCTCACTCGTGTTGGCATCTGGGCCGGTTCTTCTGCTCCATGGGTTGTTCTCAAGGCATCAAGAACAGAGGCATAATGCAAATGACTTCACTGAACATGTAATATTCCTGCAGAAGTATTCGATCGCTAATTGAAATCAAACACCCAATCAAACAGTAAAAAAAATTAATTGGAATGAAAATTACAGTGTTACTTAAGAAAGAAAGAACAACCTCCATTACAATGAATTACATATTCACGAATTGCTAACAAGTCATTGATCAGTAGTGGAGTACTAATTAATTTGTTCCATGTACAGTAGTGCACGCATGACCGGCGGTGCAGACGGCGGCGGCTAGCTGTTTGAGCTAGTATAATATATACACCCCGGCCGGCGGCGCGTCTGCCGCTGCCGCCGCCGGAGAAGACGACGGTGAGGCAGCTGGAGGCAGGGTGCCGTCCTCGTTGACGGCCCTATGCGCTGCCGGAGGCGGAGGCGCGCGCTTTGTCGGCCTCGCCTCCACCTGCGCCTGCATCATCGCGCACATCAGGATCAACGCCGCCGCCGCCGCCGCCGCCACAGTCGCCACCGCCGGCTTCTTCATCATCATTTGCGGATTTGCTACTTGTATCTCCAACTCCAATCGAGCTTAGCTCCCTAGCTAGAGTGGGAAGCGATGCGCAATGACCTACCTGTTATTTATAAGGCCGAATCTAATTAATTGATTGATGCAGCTGGCTAAACTTTGATTGGATCGAACTAGAGTATATACATATATATTGTTATTTCCAGGTTGGTTTCAGATGAAATGGCGGCTAAAAAACGTGCGCGTTTGAACGCACGGTTGACTGAGATTCTGGTGCATGAACCAACCAGCGGTGCATTATTGCATCCTCGCAACTTGTTTGGATTTGAACGTTGGAGATTTCTTTTTCCATTAGCGATTCCAAGATGAACGTGCGTTGACTCTCTCTCCTTTTTGTATCCGCGGCATCAAAGTGTGTGCGACTCATGTGCGGCCCGTATTAATTTGGGCCGGAACGAGATTCCCGGTCACATGAGGCCCATTTATATTTATGGGCTTTTTTCAACCGGCCCAACCCATTTAGGACAAATCCGCAGCGCAGCCACCTTGCGACGGCGATAATGATATCGATCCCCGAGACCCCGACCTCAAAACTCTACCGTCTTCCCACCGGTCGGCCACCGCCTCGCCGTACGCCGCGGCCATCGCCGGATTAGCTCCAGCCAGCCATAGCTAGGGCCTTCCGGTGTGGTGGTGGTGGTGGTGACGGCGGCGGAGCGGGATGACGACGGCTGCAGCCGGGGCACATGTGGTGCACCGGTGATCCTCCTCGCGGCGGCGGCGGCGTCCACCCCTGGTGTCCTCCGTCAGGGCCAACAACTACTGCATCTTCTGCATATATACAAGCACGCCATCGTTTGTCAAATAAAGACGTTAATAACTAATTTCCATCGTCAGCTCGATCAAACTTGATATGTTCAGAGTCTTCAAACTAATTAATATATTCAGAGACCGATCGATCGATGTGTACATAGAGACGACGTACCTTTGAGTGGCGAGCAATGGACGACGACGAGGGAGCGAGCTGAGACGATGATAACCACCTGCAGCACCACGAAGAGAAACGCACACAAGCGATTGCTCTTCATGCGAGGCAGGCACACACCTATAGAACCCTGCACCCACCCCCTATTTTGCCCCGCTGGTTTGTTACTCCTTCCCAGTGCCCAACAGCTACCCGTTCCGTTTTTTTTAGATGAAGGGTGTACTCCAGTGGTCATTGACTCGTGGAAACCTGCACTGCAAGCTTCCTTCCTTTGCTTCAGACAAGACCAGATCAACTCCATAATTTTTTTATCTCTACTTTCTCCCTTTTTAAATAGCTGAAATCAAAACCGTTTATCCTCAAACCTTTACCTCTTGTTTTTCAATAAACTAAAATAGAATAAACAGTTAGAGCAAGTATAATAAAATAACATAAACGGGCTATAAAAGTTACCACATTATAGCAAGTATAGTAGTTGGCTATATATGAAAGAGAGACCAAGAAAAGTGTAGACGGTTATCTCTCGTACCAAAGTTAGCTTTCCACATGCTTCAATGATTTAAATTCACAGTGAGAGAAAGGTAGGTGAGAAAAAATAAAGCCCACCTCATAACTTATATATTTTATATGTTAGCTCTAATATGAGTTTATAACTAGTACATAGTAGTTGACTTTACTATTAAACTTGATCTTGAACGGGCTACAAATATATGCTTCCTCCATTTAAAAGTGTTAGACATATTTATTTTTTTTAAGAAGAGACGATCATATTTGTAGGTTTCATATGCTAAATTAATTATTGATTCAAACACAAAGAGTTATCTTAATACTTATTGACTGTATGCATTCATAAAGTTTTTTGATTTTGTTATCTGGGTAAGTTAATTCCTCCTTAATTTTAATAATAAAGAAATTAATACTGTGTTACACTTTTTTTTATGGAAGGAGTAGCTAGCATAGCATAAATACTATTGCGAGAGTGTGGGGGTAGGGCATAAATACCCCAGGAAGCAAGTTCCAACAAGCCACTGTACTATACTTTGTACTTTACAGTGCTTTAGACTTTTTTTTGAGATGGGGTTGGAAGCTAAAATGACTCATTAGCATATGATTAATTAAATATTAATTAATTATAAAAATATATTAATAAAATTTTTTAAATAATTTTTTAAAAATATATCATTTAATAGTTTAAAAAACATAAAAGATGAGTTGAAAAAGTAAATGGAGAAACCTAGCCTTAGTACTGTATACATCTTTCGTTCTAAAATAAATTCTAATCAAGATAAAAATTTAACACAACATGAAACAACGACTCTGCTCGGTGACCTATGCAGCTACGAGCCTGAGACTTCTTTAATGTACAGTAGGAGCGTAAATTTGCAGAAAAAAAGAAAGAAGTTGTCAGATTTTTCTCGAAGAACCAACAAATTGTGTGTCAGTCATCGTACTAGTAGCTGTGAAGTCTTGACTTGATTAGTCAAGTCACCAAAGGAGGGCAGTGCTAGACTGCTAGTCAAATAAATACTACATCCTATAGTACTAACTCCATTTCAAAATACATATTATCTGTACTAAAATATTTTAGTTTATTTTTTACGTATCTCACACATACTAATACAAATAACAAAAATTAAAATATTTTTATTTTATTTAATCTCAATATAACTATTTATCACTGTATTTATTTTCAATACAATTATTTTTTATTTTTACAAACTTCGATGCAATGATTACTTTAAAAATAAAATTTTTTAGAACAAATAAAAAAAATTAAAAATAAACTTAATATGAAACAGAGAGAGTATCTTTTATCCATCCTACACATACCAATAAAAACAAAATAACTACAATATAAATCTCTACTTTATCGAATCTATACGATTATTATTTATTTTATCTATTTTTAATATAATTATTTTTTATTTTCACAAACTCAGATACAATGATTACTTGAAAATAAATTTATTTTAAAACAAATAAAATGAGCTAAAATAAATTTATCATGAAACAGAGGAATCACTATATTATCCGGAGTACCGAAGACTAGTCAAAGAAAGCATTAATTTATTAATTTATGGTTTGCAGTTAAAGCTCAGAGTTGCGTTCACGATCTGCCCTCGTTTTATATTATAAATTATTGTAATTTTTTAATTAAACTTTTTTGCTTGATCGAATTTGTAAAAATTTTTAACAACATTTAGAATATTAAATTAATTTCATTAATATAACATTAAATATATTTTTTGGATTAAAATTGTTGTTATATTTTTCTATAAACATGATTAAACTTTTTAACTAAGAAAAAAAAGTTCAAACAAAACCGAGGAAACCAGTGGTCGAAGGACCATAAAATATATTAGTATAATATTATTAAAATAAGTATAAGTAAATAAAAAATATTTTCTATGAAATTTATTACTTATCATTTTTCTATAAGAAATATTTGCCATATTTTTTATTTTATATATGAATATTAATTTAAATTTGATTGATTTTTAATACTAGGATCTTTGTCAGTCAAATCCCGACTATAGTCAGCAAAGGAGCAAAGTAGAGTATGCTTGCTAGTCAAACAAATGCATCCTGTACTTACCAGGAGCACTAAAGACTAGTCAAACGAAGCTTATGGTCTGCAGTTACAGCTTAGAATTGTGCTGAGGATTTGTTGTTTATCATGCATAGCATATTCCTCTATTCCTTATGTTCAAAAATACTCAAATCTATAATATTAGAAAGGACTTAAAAGAGAACATATATACTTCTTCCATTTCAAAATAAGCTTATTTTTTCCATCTCACATATAACAATACAAAATCAAAGACAGTACAATGCCATACTTTATTAAATCGCAATATAATTATTCTTCACTTATGTTCTTTCAACACAATTATTCTCTACTTTTATAAAATCAAATGTAATGAATACTTTAAAAATAAACTTATTTTGAAACAAATGTGAGGAAAAAATAAATTTATTATGAGATCCCACTTTCATTAAATAAGAGGTGATATAATCTTTTTTTTCTCCGACTTTAATTTATACTAACTGAAACGATAAGTATTGTGGGACTGAGTCCCTGTTTAGATCCCCCGTCAAATTTTTACGACACATGCATGGAGTACTAAATATAAATGAAAAAAACAACTAATTACACAGATTGCAACTAATTTGCGAGACGAATCTTTTAAGCATAATTACTCCCTGTTTTGACAATATGGTGCTACAGTAAACATTTGCTACTGACAGATTAATTAGGCTTAATAAATTCGTATCGCTGTTTACAGGCGGATTCTGTAATTTGTTTTGTTATTAGAGTACGTTTAATACTTCAAATGTGTGTCCGTATATCCAAAATTTTACACCCCTGATCTTAACACCCTATGACTGAGAAAGTAGTATGCAGCATATTGTGTGATTTTTTGTTTTAAAAAAAAGTAATTGTAGTACAGGATATTGAATGGATGGAGCTGACAAGTGGCCACCCTATGTGTACTCCTACTGGTCTTTGGATTCCATCAAGCCTGACGTAGTGGCATTGATATGAATGAAACGACGTGTGCATGCTGTTGCCGCATCCCAATGCTCCATTCCAGAATGGCATCAATGGAGCTAGACTAGACTCACCGGAGAAACCAAGAGGTAAGACCGGCCAGCCACTCATCTCTCTATATATATACTCATTCCTCCGGCTGTCCACCAAAGCAAATTTGTTCATTCATTCATGTACACACCACACCAGATGCATGGTTGGTATAGAGTATAGTGGCAGGGGCAAAGGAAGCATGAGCTTCTTGGAGTTGTAGGAATGGATGCGTAGAGAAAGAAATGAAATCTGCAGGTTAAGCTGCCTGCTTGATTCGATTATATTCTTTCCTATGACGTCCATTCCAATGATTTCCAGTCGTTCCTTCCTTTGGCCCAAACTGCTTCTCTCCCCAAGGATGCATATTTGCATAGCTGATGCCGCCAAATTATTTGCTCCTCCAGCCCACCGGATATATTGGTCGTCGTCTCCGCATCCTCGCCCAGCTACGGTAGAGCCCCTCGCCACTGCCACATTCTCGGTTAAAGCTGCCTAATTGTGTGAGGATTAATCTGTCAACGATACTGTGATTGATTCACCGATTTTTCTTTTCCTTTCGTACAGATTCACCGGATACGAATGCTTCCTTTTTTTTTCTTGTTGCTGTACTCTTTTCGGAATTGGGAGCCTGCCTGGATGTGGATGTGATGGTGTGCTTGTGGCAACAATTCTAACCATATGGTGTTGTTTTATGTTGCTGCTGCAGCGGTTGCAACCAGCTGAGCCGAGCATGGTCGAGCCCCTCAGCTGATTTTGATGTTTTCTGTTTGATCTAGTGACTGATTTTCGCTCTCTGTGATTATGAGGAAATAAAATGCTAATGAGTTTGGTCCGCTTTGCTTGTAGTTTAGTATTTCCTCAGTTTCATATTACAAGACAGTTTAATTATTTTTCTTAGTTAAACATTTTAAGTTTAATTAAATTTACAAAAAAATATAATAATATTTTTAATATAATATAAATATACTAAAATATATATTTAAATATTAAATGTTAGATTTAGTAAAACTGATGTTATAGACGTGACTAAGAAAAAAAATAGATGTGGCACTTTCTTCATTGAGTTGGGCCTATATTACCATCAGATCTGAACGTATTGGACCGGTCTGCTAGCAGCGCACTGGTCTTCTGGGCCTTTGGTAAAGGATTCGTACACTTCCTTCAAGATGCCAATGTCCTAAGTACAATATATACTCACATCTATTTTTCAAAAAGAAATATATAAACAGTTGGCTTAACTAAGATTACTGAATAATGTTAATTACATTGTGATGATATTTTTAAAAACACTTTTGTGCATATGATTTTTTATTTATTTTCATACCAAAATTTGGACCATCTTATCTTGAAAAAACAGATGCACATTTGCCTATATCCTTTAAACAGTGCCAGTATTTTGAATTTTTGATATCGATCAACTTATGCATGCCCGGTAAATCCCAACATGGACATCTCCTAGTTTTTTCCCCTGAAATCTTGAATGTTCCTCTCTAAATGAAACTTGCACAAACAAAAAGCTGAAGGAAGTAATCGCCTTCAACTAGATGAGGAGATATCCGATAAAAATAAGCTAAGTGTTAAAAACTAATAAAAATTATATTTAAAAATTTTGTAAATTCATAAAACAATTACTAAAGATAAGTGTAGATATAAAATGCACTCTTTTCAAATCTTAACTTCAAACTCAATAACAAAAAAGACAAATTTTGGATAAATAGTAACATGACACTATTCACCAGAAATTTATCATTTTTGTTTTCTCAAATGAAGTCAAGTTTGGACTTGAGATTTGATGAGAATGTATTTTATATCTACAACTATCTCTATTAATTTTTTCATGGATTTACAAAACTTCTAGGTATGATTTTCACAAGTTTTCAACACTCAGTTCATTTTCATCGGATATGTCAGCTGAAACAACTTGCTGAGGCCAAACAAGTTTAGCAAAACAGAGTACTCCCTAAAAGTTACGTTTTGGACAATTTTCATGTCAATCTTTAAAATCTTTGAACTATGAAATATTTTTAAAATATTTGTCTCATATTTATGTTAGTGATATGAAGATCATATGGATTAGTCTTAAAAGATATTTTAATAAAATTATATATTTGTTGATATCTTTTTATATGCTATAATAGAAAATAGTTATTAAAGTTATTTTTAAAATCATATTTTTAATGAAGACGACGAGTATTATCAACTAGGATGGATTGCCTATCAAGATCAAGTAGTTAATGCTATTCAGATTCAGAGTGCAACTAAATCATGTACTGCGCTACTACTTAGAACTCCCTCCGGCTATTAATATGTTACGATTTTTACACTGAAATTAGTGTTAAGAATGTCATTTAATAATGACCTGAGCGAGTGGTTAGTATAACTAGTATTGTTTTCTTAGAGATTTTAAAATATATATATTGTTTTCTATGAGAGTTTGCTGGCTAATCTGCGCGTGCACCTTGATATATCTGTCTGTTTGATTCGCTTTCTAGCTTTTCACAGAAAAGGACATGCGTGTAAATGGATGCTCTCTGCAACTGCACTACTACTACTAGTGCCAGCTAAGCTAGCTTCAGTATAAAAACTTGCCTGATAAGCAAGGTAAAATCAACAAAAGCTGGCTGAAGAACATACTAGCATTAAAATTAAACAACAAAAGGATGGATGCTGTTTACAATATGCGTTTGGTGTGGCTTGTGTAGCTCATCTATAAGCCAGCAGCAGGAGCAGGGGAATGTGAGGTTAGAGGACCAAACCTCTTGTGTTGCCAGAGAAAGTGCAAACTTGAGCGGAGCCCCCACTACACTTGATTAATCAAACGGACCGGTCAGGCAAAAGCTGAATCGAATACTACTACTCACCAATATTTTTTGAAGTTTCTACTAATTAAGTAAGATAAGTAAAGCGGTCTAGCTAATGAAAAGCGTATGTGGATAACGTTCAGACTATGCAGACATGAGCCACGCTAGCTCATCTACACGCGGCTGTATACAAAGCCACTGGTAGTATTTAGTTTGAAATACTGTACTCTCTTCGTTTTAAGACGTAGCCATCCTTTTACAAATTTAGACCAAATTTAGACCGTGTCAGTTTTCAAATGTAGCTATTTCTGATCTATATAGATTTGTAGTTAAAAATAGTTTAATTAGGATGGAAGGAGAATGTGTTTTGTGCAAGTTGAGAGTGATTATAGGCCAGATCTTTGTGTTGCTGACGAACATAGGTCCCGTTCTTTTTTAATTATAGAAAATTCAAAAAATGTCGTCGATGAGATCTCAATTTCAAAATAAATGACTCCATGAAATGTTATTATACAAACAACTTGGTTACAGAAATATCATCGCCGTTAAGGTTCTCTTAGCATCTTTCGTTAAGTGCTATAGGATGAAAAATATATTTAACGGTGTGGGATGAATGGAACCTTAATAACGATGACATTTCTAGGATAAAATCATTTGTACTATGGCATTTTATGAAAGTTGCACTTGTCGATGATATTTTTTGAATTTGGGTGTTCGTCAATGACATTTATTGGATTTTCTTTTTTAATTAAAATGCAAAAAAAAATTTCTCGGTTTTTGTTAGCATGATTTCCAAACTACTAAATGGTTTGTTTTGTGTGAAATTTTTTTAAATGAATCCATTTTTAAATTTTTAATAATTAAAATTTAATTAATCATACGTTAATGTTTTTTAAGTGTGCTAATTTAATCTTTATTTGTACCAACTCCCTCCGTTCTTAAAAACCTAAGAGAATTTGATACCACCTAAAATAATAAATCTGGATAGAAGATTAGCTAGGTTCGTTATTTTATATTGTGTTAATTTTTTTGGTTAATTTATTTTAGGATGAAGTGAGTAAATTGCTAATGCTCCGTACTACTAGTACAGTAGTGCTAAGTTGAGTGATTAGTGGCTTAGCTTGGCTGGGTAGCTATTAGGCAGAGTGTGTGTGTGTGAAGAGGCATGTTGTTATGTTTTGGCATTTGGCATGGCAGTGTCGTCATCCGTGTCCACGCCAGCAGATGGCAACAATCCAACTCTTGTGCATGCTCGGTGGTTCGTTCCGGCCGTTGGACTGGACACGTGTCCATTCGTCGATGGAAAGTGGGCCCGACCAAGTGTCTGACGTAAGCAAAGTGTATCTGGTCAGGCCGACTCATCATCATCATCGATCGACGGTTGCTTGGTTTTGGTTCCGGCTACAGACGTAACCACCGCCTCTCACTCCTCTTCCTGCTTTATTCCCTCTCCTTTTCTTTCCTATCTTGTTTATTTCTTTCTGTCTTTCTCTGCTTACCTTTTTTTTTACTGCCATTATCTGTTTTATTCATAGTATTAATTAACCCCCTTCATGTTTCACGAACTCGATCGATGTTATACCTGTTCTTTTTTTTTTCTGACCACTCCACGTGTTAAACCCTTCCTATAATTCATTGCTGTACGACGTATCTTCTGAATTTGTCGCTGCACATAAACTACTCTGCAATTAACATTGTTCAGGCATGATCGATCTCTTCGATCTTTACCCCCACCGATGACCTAATTAAGGATACACTGTTTATATATAATTAGCTTATATACAGCTAGCACTCACTTGTTCGTTTCATCGATACGCCGACAGATCTACATAACAATATGTCTAATTAATTAATGGCAGCTAGCTATAAGTTTTGCATATGCCATCGATCAGAGATGATCAGAAATTCAGGAATCAGTTGATTTCATATCTGCACAGTGTATTGTGTACAGCACTCATGGGTACTATAGCTATATGCAAACATGATGAGTACTAATATAGTCGACAAGTACGTGCTACACTGCATCTGCATGTGTACCCGTAATAACGTTATTATTCATTGTTTGCACAATATATGACATGATGAGTTCTGTTTGCAAAGTACATTTTGAATGACTACTCGTAATGCATAACACTGGAGGCACTCTCTCTGTTTCACTTTTGCCCTTTTCGTTTGGACAGCTTAATATGTCTGCAATGCAATGCAATCCTCTTGTCACACCTATCTATATCTTCAGGAATGCATATACAGTACTGTGAGCTGATGACATGCCACACTTGCCCATCATTATTAGATAATTTTGTTAGTTCATTCTTCCTTACCAATTTCATTTTCTGAAACTCTGGCCCCGTCCGAGGTAGCTAGAATTGATGGATAAAATTGATTTTTTTTATAGCTACTTGAGTTTATAAAGAATGAATTAACTACTAAAGTTAAAAGTTACTTTAGAAAAGTATTCTAAGAAAACTATTTTTTACAAAATATATCGCTTAATTAGGAACTTGAAAAAACGTGGAAACGAAAATCTAAAATCTAGAATCAGAAAATAGACCAGATCAGTGGACTGATTTTAATTTACTTGCCCATGTACAGGAAACCGGCAAATATATAGTGCATTCAGCTTTTGCTTCATTTAATTGTGCGGGATTATTATTATTCTCCGTTTCCATGGGAATTGAACTTATATTCGAAAGAATTAGTTCTTTCATTTGCAAAATTCCAATATGTAAACGCCTGTGTAAATGTCGGCCGATTATATATAAAGTAAAGCTGGTGATTAGGATGAAACTTGCTGTGTTAGGCATATATGCATGCCAAGAAAGAAAGTAAAGGACAGGAGAAAGTAGGAAGAAAGCAAGGCTGCTTTGATTAACCAATCAGAGCCCATAGATCAGATTAGTTTATGAATGAATTAAACTTTGTGTGTGAGTGTGTTTGGAGTCTGATGGGGCATCATGTGATGGATAACTCTCAAGCCAAGGGACCAAGCATCTCATCTCATCTCATCCATCCATTGCTAATTTGCTGCTACTACTACCTTTTCCTTCTCTTCCTTTGGCTTAACGACCACGCGAGCAGAGCTATTCCTCTCCTAACGCCGTCCCGTTTCCCCTCGCCTGCGCCGTCAACGGACGGCCGGCCGCCGACGGTTTCCGTTCCGCCGCCACGGCGTTACAAATTTCTCCATTTGATCTTGCGTTTCGTACTTACTCCACGGCGCGTAATTAATGTGTTAATCGGAGTCAAATTAGGAGTACGTTCTGAGGTCTCAGTTAATTTGTAAGCTAAATTCAATGGAGAATGAGACTTTTCTTTTTTATTTATTGGAGCTGAAGAATGAGACGTTTTGCGTCCTGATGCGACGGTAGAATATTTTACATGTCAGCTCCAACTAGGCCGACCACAACGTTCTTATTTACAAATCAGTAACATCTAGCGGAATATGGAACAGTTACATATTATTATAAATTAAATTTAATTATTAATATATCTGTGTAGCAAAATGAAGATCAGCTACTAAGCTAGCAGCTCAGTAGCTGGTACTGCTGGAGTAGCAGCAAGCAGCAGTTTCCTCCTTGTTAGTCAACTTTGTTCCACTTAATTAAAACCAAGTTGTTTTTTACCTAGTCAATCAAAACAGAATTAAAAGAAGGACGACGACTATCTTTAATTTCTTCTCTAGCTAGTCGCTTGCTCAGTTTGCAGCATGCAGCTCATGATTAAAGTTGTGTTCATATACATGTGGTTACAAATGAATTCGGTTGTTAAGACTCACACATACACAGCTACTATGAACTATGACCAATGCAGAGCAACAAGGTGTGCTAATATCAAAGCCCTGGACTGAAACAATTTACTTGAAAGTGAATTCTTAATTTGTCAGTTAGAGCTGGCCGAGGCCATCTAATATATACAACTCCACTTTGTACTGTCACAACTCAGCTTTATATACATGGATCGACCTGAGGTCCAATTTGTTAATTAGCCTTGTGTATGCATACCCTGAGCTATCAGGCATGGTAGTGCTAGATACTAAGATTCTAGCATCACTAAGGCTGAGTTTGGCAGCTCTGTTGGGAGTTTATTCTCTCCACACGAAAAACGAAACGACTCATTAACACATAATTAATTAAATATTTGCTAATCTTTTTTTCAAAAATGGATCAATATGATTTTTTAAAGCAACTTTCGTATAGAAATTTTTTTTACAAAAAGCACACCGTTTAGCAGTTTAAAATGCGTGCGCGCGAAACACGAGAGAGAGGAGTTGGGAAGTGAGGCTGCCGAACAAAGCCATATGGCTTTGTTAGTTTCATTGACTTCCCAACTCATCCCACTCGTTTTTCGCGCGCACGTTTTTCAAACCGTTAAACGGTGTGTTTTTTTAAAAAGTTTCTATATGAAAGTTACTTTAAAAATCATATTAATTTATTTTAAATAAAATTAGTAAATACTTAATTAGTCATGTGCTAATGAGTCGCTCCGTTTTACGTGTTGAGAGGGTGAGTTCCCAACTCACAACAACAAACTCAGCCTAATTAATTAATCCCATCGATCGAGATCATATATACAATATAATAGAGCAGCAGATTCTTAAATATTAAACCTATGTAGTAGAATACTAATTAGTGATGATCTACATGCATGGACTTGCACGTATATAATACTAATTAGTGATGATCTACATGCATGGACTTGCACGTATATAGTATTATTATGATCAGCAACGCAACCTTTATTGTATTATTCTAAGAGGATTAATTAGAAGTACCAAAGCATAGTATATCAGTCGATCCACAATGTTGATGCATCGATCATGCTTACGCAACCAGAAGCTCATACATGCATAAAGTTGGAGCTATATTAATTATCACGCAGCATTTCACATTATCTTATAAGAAAATATATATAGCATATCACGCAGCATATGAAATTGGGATTATGAGCTGGGAACAAATTCTGTGTGCATGTTGCCCGGTGCTGGTACGGACACACGCACGCATGCACTGCTTTTCCATAATTCTATCGCATCGTTATCTCGGGGATGATCAGCAAATGCTATTAGCTTTTAGTTTATGTATGTATGTCACTCATAGCCATTTCACAGCTTTTACAAATAACGAGCTATAAACTACCTATATATGCTTATATAGAGAAGAAAATAAAAGAGAAATAATAGATGTCGACCCTCATGTAAGAACTCGTTCTTCACATGTAATAGAAAGAGAGAGAAAAAAGACAACATTATAACTCATCTGTTATATATTATATATGTTAACTCTAATATAAACTTATAGCTAACAATTAGCTCTACTATTAAACTGGTTCTATGTGTTTATTATCTCAACTTGCTGGCAATAATGGCAGCAATACATTGGACACTCTTGGTATTATCTTTGTACCATAATGAACATTTCTATTTTTTTCATCCTAAAATAGGTTGATTTTCATCTTTAAAATTTGTCACGGAATAAGTTAATTTATAGCCTCTTCCTTACTATCGGTCTACAAGTCAAGAATTTTATCCCTTCAATATCCGTACTTAACCATCAACAATTTCCTATTAATTATGGGAACTTGTTTTCCCTTCACTACTAACTTTCTCTCAGAATATTAGAAATGGATTATTTTGGGACAGAGGGCTATGTATTCAGTTAGATCACCTGTTCAATGTTCACGCTGTTTCAGAAAAAAAAGAGTCAGACCTGTAAAACCTTAAGCAACAAGGAGTGGCTCATATTACATTAGTAAAACTAATCAGAAGTATAGCACAAGTAATCATTTGCATGCGATTGATTAATCAACATCGGCCTTAATTTGTCCTCTGTTTGAATTTCTTCTCACAACCTAACAAATCAATGTGCTTGCGTAGGTGCGTGCGTGCGTGCGTCTACAATCTCCTGAAGATCTGCTAATATGCGTCGTAGCAGTACAAGTACTTTTGATCAATCGATGAGGACAAAAGATAAACAGATTGATTAAGTGAGTAATTAATTAAAGCAACGAACAACATGCACTAGCTAGCTACCTGAATTATTGCCATGTCCAGATTATCTTTTACATGCTTTCAGTTGGCCTTTCTTCCGATCTGTTGGGTCCTAGCAAATAGCTAGGGAGGTCAGAGCTAAACCAAACTAATTGTACTGAAAAATGGTACTAGTATTAATTTGATACAACTTGACAACATTTTGGAGATCCTCTATCGTTGGCAACTTGACAATATGCTGTCTGAAAATTAGAATATATATATATATAGAGTATTTATTCAGGGTTGAGAGTGCATAGGTGTCCATGAGATCAACAGCTGGAAATGATGTACAGTACGAATTAAACGGTGTAGTGTTCTCGATCGATCGTGATTCATGAGTTAGCAACTGAAATAATTTTTTGTTTGAAGAAAAAAAAGACAGCTAGACGAATGAGAGATTGGATCTGCAGCTGATCAGACTACTACTGCACGTGCAATCCATTAATTAATTCGTTTCGATCTTGATTCCTTAATCAGTTTCATTCCTCGATATCATATAACCATAAACTAATTGATTCTCGTTTACTCAAGTCGATCAAAGACCATGATATATGAACTGGCCTGAAGTTTAAGTGGCAGCACCTGAAGAATGCAGGAGTTTATCAGTGGTGGAAACTGGAATCCGTCAGCTCAATTAGCTGGTTTGATCACATATAATCAATTCACAGAATCACATATAACATACATACTGAAGCCTATAAATAGAGAAAAATGAAATCCTTCATCACCGCCAGGATATGATCCATTAATAAACGATTACAGGATCTTTTTTTCACTTTACAATAACTTGCAGGTTTTAATTTCCTACCTCATTCTGTCACAACTGCAGAAGCACACACACAATTAATGTAGTACAGTACAGATCAATCCTGCAGCTTATTACAATCGCTTTCAGTAGGGTTATTAGTTGAGTTTGACGATGACAATATCATGAGCTAGCATCACCGACGATCACACACATATACACAGTCACGATCCATCTGCAATGTTTCACGACTTCTTCATGACACACAACAATTTAGTAGTAACACGCATGCATATTACTAGTAGTAGTATAACGATGACATATATATATATATACGTGTCTCTCTTGTGTGCGACGAGGTCACTGTCGAGCATACGTGTCGTGAGTTTTGTGATGGTTAGCATTTAGCAAGCTTAGCTTGGGTTAACGTCATTAAAATGGTGGAATATAATCGTCGGTCGGCGACAGTATGAGGAGGAGGTTGCGTGACAGTGCTCTCGCATATCATGCCATCATGCATCCATGAATCATTCACCAAGTACTAGTCTACTATAGTATTGTTATTGTGCTACTACTACCCGTTAATTTCTTTCCTTCATCTCCTTGTCAACTTGCCGTCTTAGCTAGGCTAGGGTTTATCAAATCATATCATGGTGGGGAGCTTCAATTTAATTTATTTTTGGAACAGAGAGGAGATAGAATGTTAATTTGTGGATGCTCTTTATAACATGTAACTGATGATTGAGGTAATTGATTATGCACTTGAGATAACATGTACAGCTACATTTGACTAGTTCTGGTTCTGGGTATCCTCTGTTATGTCATCTTCACCTCTATTTGGCTTTATTTCTTACCTTTTAAGACCTCTAAGATGAGGCTTTGGCGTTACTCATATTTTAAACCCTGTACTAGGGTGCAACAATAAATAAGTAACGGATTTTCGCACGTAAAATTACACGGGAATAAATTTTAAAAGTAGAGACATATTTGATATATAACGTTTACCTTTATTTTAGAATATAGTATGTACTTTTGTAAACGACTGTGCTGGTATACTAAAGTTTACGATATTATAACGTCACTTCTCGAGGCATATTTATGTACTCCTATACCGTATGCTTTGTTTTCAAACTCACCTTTTGAGAAAATATTGATAGCCTAAATTTTAAAATTTAGTTAAAACTTACATTAAGGGATGAATATTTATATCCGGAGGGAGTAGGTAGACAACAAGATAATAAGAAGTGAAAAAAATTGATAATAATCGATAAAGATACTACGTACGTGTTCATCTAAAGAAGAAATAAAGGCGAAGAACGGGACGGAAGGGGGTGACCCCGTCGTCGCCGTCGCCGTCGCCGTCGCCGTCGCCGTTAACCGTGGTGTGGTGGTCGTCTTCCTCCTCTCCTCAATAAGAAGGCGATGGATTGAGCCCCACCCTCTCCTCCTCCCTGCTTCTCTCTCTAGCGAGCGAGCGACCAACCCGCGCCGCGCGCCAGAGAGAGAGAGAGAGAGAGAGACAGGGAAGGAGACCAACCCTAAGCCCCGCCCTCCTCTACGGTCTAGTATTACACACGACAATACGAGATGGAGTCGCCGCCGACCGCCGCCGAGCGCCCCTCCGAGGCTGCCGCGCTGCGTGCGCTCGTCGACCGCGTGCGCGCCGGGGAGGTCGAGGCCGCGCGCGAGGTGCGTCGCCTCACCCGCTCCTCCTCCAGGCACCGCCGCAAGCTCGCCGCCGCCGTCGAGCCCCTCGTCGCCATGCTCCGCTCCGCCGCCCCCGACGCCGGCGAGGCCGCGCTCCTCGCCCTCCTCAACCTCGCCGTCAGGGACGAGAGGTCACCCAACTCTTCCGTGCCTGGCTGCTCCTTGCCTACTTTTTTCCCCCCTCTGATTGAAAAGAAAATCCCCCAGTTTTTGACAGATTTCTCTTTTGCTATAAATTCGGTCATCTTTGCCGCTTTCGGTGCAAGCGCTTTGGTAAATTTTCGAAAGTTTGATCCTTTTCTCGCTCAATTCGATAGTCTCCTCTCCGATTGCTTGGCTATTTCGATACACGCCTGCCGAATCATAAGAAAAGTTTCAGTTTTTATCGCTTAAATTCTATCACAGCACTGCTTAGTCCCCACCTATTGAACTGATTTTCTTAGGATGCTTCGTTTCGATTGGTTAATCATGGCGGCTAACCAGGCTGATTCTTTTTGTTTGGACTTCGGATCGATCAATAGATGAAGATAAATTAAATTCGTTCTTCTGTGGTCCTCCACTGTACTGCAAGATTGCAGAGTTGTGTCATTGGGCTAACCTTTAATTCTGCACCCATCGTTGGTAGGAGTAAATCTGTAGTAATTCTGTGATTTGGGATTAGTTTTACCATAAGCCAGTCCTTTAAATTATGGCTACTTAGTGGTATTGAATATATTCTCAAGCATATTCTAAGAAACTTGGGCAGGGTAACTTCGCACCCGATTTCTAGCTAGTCATCAGCATCATCAATTAGGTCATCCAAAAGTAAGGTATCCTATTGCTTTTCTAGACGCCCGTGGAATCGCAAATTATTTGCTGTTGCCAAAGAGATTTGTTCCGGTGACCCTTCAACTAATCTTTTCGATCCCTAGAATGTGGTGTAGATTTCTTTGGAAATGGCAACACGAGGAAAACAAAGAAAACGGTCGGTTAAGATGTTGGAAGAAACAGTTGGTCTGATTTGGAAGCTGACCTAAGGCTGCCAACCACCTTTCCCCTGGTTGGCTGCTTCTAGGAAAAATCTAACATCAGGAGGCTGCAAAACCAGTTTTTCTTTGTAAAGCTGCCTAATATTTCTCCCCTCTTTTCAACTGCTGCTGGTCAAGATAATCCAATTATCTCATACTTGTTTTCGGAATCTTGTGCCCATACCAATTCCATGACCTAATTGTTTTGAGACATATCCGAGCATGTTGACCTCATGGTTCATGAACTTGCTACTTGGTAGGCCTCATACCAACCTGTGGCTGAAAGTGAGGCCAGACAATTTTGGTGCCGTATACCAGAACTGTCTCCTTCTTATGTCCCTTTCCTTTTCTCAATTACTAATGGTAAAGCAAGGACGGATAAGTGGTAAATTCAGCACACAGTATGATGTTCAGATAACTCTTTGTCAACAATCTGATTGCTTGTATCCACTGCCAGCCTGCCACTGGTTCTAGTGGGACCAACTGTTTCAACAGTTAGATAATCAAGTTCCTGTCTTCAGATCGTATCTAGTACTAGTACATCCCAAGATGTCGCACTTTCTGAGCACCAGCAGAGAAGGGATAAGGAATTTTAAGACTCTGAATTTTATCAAGACCTCATGTACCTTGCCTCTGGAGTCTGGACATGTATGAGCCGTGTATCACTTTGTTGTGTATGCCCATGTCTCACAGTTATGGCATATTTTTCCAGAACATAAATTAGACTTAAAGTAGTAATGTTCAAGCCGGCAACATTTATAATATCTTGTCATGGCGTCCGTATGGGTTCAAGATTCACATTTAAAACCTGGCCTTTTGGGAGCTATCCTAGTATATGCAGAGCCTTCGAATTTATCTAGCATAACTGCTCTGAATGTGGATTGGCTTGACATAGTTTTGTTAGTCTAGTAGTGAACTGGCAACACTCAATGTGGACCTTGTACTTTGCTCTCGGTTTTTATCTATCTATGACGCTGACACTACATGGGTAATGTGGTCTTTCTGGAGAGGGAACTTCAGAATGTCTTTATGTGCTGAATGTTTGCAGTTGGAGATGATTTACTATCTGTTTTGATCAGTGGTTTAGTTATGTGTACCTGCAACACTTAGTTTGCTGAGAAGTGGGAACTGTCTGTAATCTCCTGTTTCTAAATTGCGATTATTTTATCTTATGCAGGAACAAGACCAAGATAGTGGATGCTGGCGCACTTGAGCCACTGCTGGGTTATTTGCAATCAAGTGATCTGAACTTACAGGAGTACGCAACTGCTGCCCTTCTTACGCTCTCAGCCTCATCTTCAACTAAACCTATTATAAGTGCTTCTGGAGCAATCCCACTGCTGGTAAAGGTCCTAAAAGAAGGGAATTCACAAGCCAAGAATGACTCAGTGATGGCCCTTTACAACCTCTCCACAGTTACAGATAACCTCCAGACAATCCTTTCCGTTCAACCTATTCCCTCTTTGATAGAGTTACTGAAGGGTGGAAAGAGATCCTCCAAAACGGCTGACAAGTGTTGTGCCCTCTTGGAGTCATTGCTTGCCTTCGATCAAGGACGAGCGGCCTTGATTTCTGAGGAAGGTGGAGTGCTCACTATTGTGGAGGTACTTGAGGAAGGGTCCCTTCAAGGTAGGGAGCATGCAGTGGGAGCTCTACTAACTATGTGCGAGAGTGATCGCAATAAATATAGAGATATCATTCTAAACGAGGGGGCAATTCCTGGTCTTCTTGAACTCACAGTCCATGGTACACCCAAGTCCAGAGTGAAGGCTCATGTTCTTCTTGACTTGCTGCGCAACTCGCCATATTCAAGATCAAAGCTGTCGGCGGACACACTCGAGAACATTGTAAGCAACATTGCTTCACAGATAGATGGCGAGGACCGTGGTGGGAAAGCTAAGAAGATGCTTGCTGAGATGGTGAAGGTTAGCATGGAGCAAAGCTTGAGGCATTTGCAGCGTCGAGCTTCTTTTGCATGATCAGGTGATTGCCACATTTTGCAATGGAAGTAGACATAGTGGAAATAATGAGTTTGCTGGTGATGCCGGTCCAGGCCTTGACAGGACCGAGTGACTGGTTTGAGCGCTCATATACTTAAGCTGTTGAAGTAGTAGTTCGTTTTCCATTTCAATCTTGTGTGTTCTGAACAAGAACAATTTTTCTTCTGTTTCTCATGTGCCCTTCTGCGCTTTGTGCATGAAAGGCCAAAAAAAAAGCAAAAGAAAGAAAACAAAAAAGAAAGACATTTCCTTTGAGGAATGGACTGTACATGATATAAAGTAAAGATCCCATTCTTCATGTCTGGATAAGCTGTGCTCTTTTAGTCTCTGTGCTGAATACTTCATTTCTGTTCATATTATGGTGTTTACTGATCAAATGCCCTCTCTTTGGCCTAACAAGGTAATCAGTGACCTTTTTTCTGTCAGGGTAATAAGCTTCTGACTATGATTACCAAAATTCAGGCTAATCAGCTTCTGACTATGACTACCAAATTTCTGACTTCTGAGTAGGCATGCTGTTGGCCTAACTGTTTGGTGTTCTTGGACTAGATATTAGACTGAACATTGAACTTGATATTGGTGTGCCATTTCTTGATTTTGTCAGGCTGCAATCAAGATTTTACCTTGACTTAACCTCACTGGACATTCAGAAACTTCATCATAAAATTACTTTCACCATTTTCCTGGAAGATTGTTTCAGACAGTACAGCTTTGGAAGCTGAAGCATCCATGCTAATGATGATAGATCCTTTTCGTTGTATGTAAAAAGCCTTTTGACTCTCATTGGTCGCCCTGATTAGGAGTTGATGATGACCAATCTGTCCATAATAAAGACTGCCAATTATGCCTGCTTCCTTTGCGTCTCGAAGGGAGATGTCTCCCATCATAGCTTGATCATGTACAACCTTTGTTTGTTACGTTATCCATTGCAAAATCATACACCGGAAATATTTCTTTTTGCGTTCGATTCTTCTGCACGCCTCATTTGGCATCGCATCTGATTGCCTTGTAGATTTTGTACTGTAAAGCGGCGTTGCACCGACGACGTTTTTATCGGAGAATATGCCAGTGTCCGACAGCAATCAGACACACACACGCAGCTTGAACAAGACGAATGCTAGGCTGCTACCTGATGTTCTCAACTGGAGAAACAGAGTTTCTTTCGGAAGTTATCACAGCAGGATAAATTAGATGATCTATAGTTATGTTCTGCAGTGGCTGTGTGTTCATGAGTAGAGGCCTGAGATGTAATCCATTTCCATTGTCTAAAAATTTTTTATTCTGCAGTAGAAATGACAAACTTTGAACAAGAGAGAATTAAAACTGTCAGAAGTCTGAATTTTGTACTACACAGAAAACAGAGATTGAACTAACTGAATGAACCGCTTCTTGTTTGATGAAACAAGAACTGGGGGAGCACACAAAGCGAGTCAATTCGAATAATTCAGTTGATTCAGTAACAACAGCAGTTTCCCATTCAGTTTTGACACGCCAAGAGTGTGCAGGTGATTGCAGTTAACACTATCAGTCGAGCCATTACATATGGTCCAAGAAGATTAACCGGGCGGCCAGAGTGAGATAGTTAATACTGAAATGACAACGGATCATGCCGGGAAGAAAGTCGACGTCGTCGTGGTTGGCAACGTCGACGGCGAGCACGTCGACGTAGAGCAGGCTCGGTATGATCTGCACGAGGCGGCGGCGGCTGACCATCATGCCACGAGAGGCCTAGCCATTGGCTTTCTCATACGAGAGGTAGACGCATCATCAATGTCTGCAAATTAATTGATTAGTTTGTATAAGATGATGATTAATACTGTACATACATATAAAACCCTTTGCATGAATTGAACCGATGGGGGTCGACGACGACGATGGCGGAGCGATCGAGCAGGTGATGGTGGAGGGGTTGGCGTCGTTTGTGGTGGTGTTCTGGTCGTGCGTGGCGGCGCTGATGCAGGAGATGTACGGGACGCTGACGTTCCCCATGGTGTGCCTGGTGGTGGCGCTGACGGTGGCGTTCGTGCTCAGCTGGCTCGGCCCGGCGCACTTCAACCCGGCCGTCACCATCACCTTCGCCGCCTATCGCCGCTTCCCCGTCTGGCCCAAGCTGCCGCTCTACGTCGCCGTGCAGCTCGCCGGCTCGCTCCTCGCCTGCCTGTCCGTCAACGGCGTCATGAGGCCGCGCCACGAGCACTTCTACGGCACAGCGCCCATGGTCGTCCACGGCACCCGGCTCCCCTTCCTCATGGAGTTCCTCGCCTCCGCCGTCCTCATGATCGTCATCGCCACCGTCGCCACCGGCACAGCAGTGCGTGCTCTACTACCTTGCATTGCATATATATCGTGTCGTCGTCTACAATGGAGTGATGTGTGTGTGCAGGGGAAGACGGTGGGAGGGATCGCCATTGGAGCAGCGGTGGGAGGGCTGGGACTGGTGATCGGGCCGGTGTCGGGAGGGTCGATGAACCCGGTGAGGACGCTGGGCCCGGCCATCGTGCTCGGAAGGTACGACGGCGTGTGGATCTACGTGGTGGCGCCCGTCGCCGGCATGCTGCTCGGCGCGCTCTGCAACCGCACCGTCAGCCGCTCCCACCGCATCGTCGCCTTCCTCTGCGGCATCGCGCCACCTGCCCGCGCCTCTGTTGGGATCGCCGGCTCGCCGTAGCTCGATATATCGAGAGAATAATTAACCTCCATTAAGTCACGCAGGAAATGAAATTATGTACTACACTACCGTGCTAGCTGCATGAACACGATGAGCATCACTACACTGGAATTGTTTTGGGCCAAGCAATAGAGAAGGCCCACAGAGATTTTCCATCCCAATACGGCCCAATTCTGCATAGCAAATTATTAAGTTCACTTGACGTCCCTTATCTTTAAGTCGAGTTAATTGGTTTGCGAGTGGGCCCTGAGACGATCGGAATTGTGTTAACATGGGCCAAGACTACCGTCCGCAAATAATATGGGCCTATGCGAAGGCCCAATTCTCGTCTCGAGCCAGTGGACGCACGGCAGCCCACGATATTTCAACGGTCCAGATTGCATCCAACATACAAGTAGGACTCTCTTCTCCATTTGAACAGTGATTTCATCTTCGCCCAAAACCCTAACCCCCTCTCTCTCTCTCTCTCGTCCCGGCGCCATGACGCTCCTCGCCGACATCACCAATCCCACGGCCGCCGCCGCCGCCGTCGCCGCGAACCCCATCGTCCTCACTCCCGGCGCCGCTCCGCCACCTCCGACCTCCTCCGCGCTCCCCACCCACATCCCACCCTCCGACTGGTCCCTCTCCCCGGCGGACCCCGCCCTCTCCACCGCCGCCTCCTTCCTATCCACCTCCCTCTCCTCCACCTCCGTCTCCCTCCCGCGCTTCCGCTCCCTCCTCTCCTCCTTCCTCACCACCCTCTCCAACTCCCTCTCCCTCCCCGACCCCTCCTCCAACCTCCCGCAAGCCGTCCGCTCCGTCGCCCCCTACTTCCCCGCCGCGCTCGCCTCCCCCGTCGCCTCCCGAGCGGCGACCCTCGCTGAGTACGACGTCCTCCTCGCCCTCGCCGACTGCGGCCTCCTCCGCCACCCCCCGCCGAACCTCCTGTCCTCGCTCTCCGAGGCCGACCGCCCCGACCTCGTCTGCGCCGTGGTCCGACAGGCCGCCGACCTCCGCTCCTCCGAGCTGCTCGCAACGCTCCGCTGCTTCCTCTCGCCGGCCTCCGATGGGGCCTACGACGCCATGGTGAGTATCAAGAACCGGTGGAAGGAAGCCGCGGTGCTAGCGGTCAACAGGTGCAAGGAGCAGGGCGCGGGGAAGAAGGTCGATGCCATGGCGAGGCAGGCCGCGCTGCTGCTCATGATGGGATACGACGGCTTCACCTCCCCAGAGATGTGCCTGCATTACCTGTTTGCGTCTGAGAATGTGGACTCTGTGGTCTTTGGCGCAGCTGTATCGGAGCTGGATGGTGGGGAGGTGGTCAGGCTGATGAAGTACCTTACCAAGTGGATAGGGAAGTACCAGAGGTTCCCGGAGGCTCAGGCGTGCCCAGAGGCGGTGGGGATGCCAGGGCTGGAGCTGTGTGACATTGTGCCCTCATTTCGGGTGGTGGCCAGGGCACTAGGATTGGTGTTCGACCAGCACTTCTCGCACCTAGTGCTGAATGCAGAGTTGAAGGAGGATTTGAAGGCCGCGGAGATGATGGTGAAACAGCTGGCCGCAGAAGCTGAGTCTGCAGGTCCTATCCTGGACTTACTTCATCGTTTGCAGCAAGATGTGTGAGACATTAAAATGTGCCCCCAAAAACTGTTTACTAATGTTAGCAGTTATGCTGATGTCCAAGAATTTTGATTGTTTTACTGCACTGCAGTGATGAGTTATGTGATCTAGTATCGAATATCATAGGATAATGTTATATCTGCTGTTTGGAACCCAACATGGGTTCAGAGTGGTATTACTACATTGCTAGCTAGATTGTCAATCCCTTAGGCCTTGTTCGGTTAATCCCACTCACAAAGGCATCGAGGGAGATTCGGAGGGGAATAATTCCACACCTATTGAGGTGTGGAATTAATTCCCCTCAATCCCCTCCAATACCTCCCTTGTGGGGATTAACCGAACAAGGCCTTAGTTGGTATCTTGTGCGATGCGCTAATTCCTGCTGGCCATTGCTAGTTAAATTGATGAATAAAAGCACCATTTACAAATGCAAATTCAAATGTGTTGTGGTAGTTAGCTTTCTGGTATTTTGTTGGGAAAAGAAAGCTTCAAAATACTGCCATTTCTCATATGAGTAACTAAATGCATCATTTCATAACCCAGGTCAATTGAAATACAAAATTGAACTGTGCATGGGCAGCAGGGTATTAATCTTGGTTCACTAAGTTAGAACTTCTGACAACAAACATTTTCATACATAAATACTTCAACATTACTTTAAACTCATGTATTTGCTTCTTCATTTAACTCATTTCCGTTGGATCCACCTGAGGTGATAAAGCTTAATTTGTTGACAAGTTCCATTCGTGTGCATAAAATTGAATAGTCCTTAGAACCAATTGTTTCTGTGCATAAAATTGAATGAGAAATTGATTGGCTGTTCTGCATATTCTTTGTTAAAATCGAATAAGGCTGAACTTGTTGACAATCTTTATTCTTGTGTGTAAAGCTGAATAGTCCTCAGAATTAATTGTTTCTGGGACTTCAAAGGGTAAATGAGGGTGAAATTAATTGGCTCCTCTGCATACGTTTTGTGAAAAATGACTCTCTTTATCAGTGGTTAGTACAAACAGTTCAGTGGAAAATGAAAAGACGATGCCCTAAATATGTACTAGTAGTTATTTTTTCGTAGTCATGCTGTATCTGGAAATTCAGAACATAATCACTCTCTATGACTTTATGCGATAATTGGTCCTGATGCTCTCCAGTATGCTTCTTTTATCTCTAAGAGGGTTCTACTTGTATTCTTAGCAGCGTCCGAAGAAATTGGATCTCACTGATCTAATCTTATAATCTGAATACTTGTTCTTACATCAGTGCTCAAATAGGGAAGTTCTTTGATGTGCTTTACCTTACTGCTCAAAGAAACTAATATTTTTTTTCCTAAATGTATTTGAGAATGCTGATCATACCTCACCCTAAGTACTTGACTTGTATGGTCCTCACTAAGTCACTAATTTGTTTCCAAATTGCTGAATTTTAGATTCTGGTATCTCGTATTTTGTCCAGTTTGTGACTTAAGTTTCTACATTGCTACTGACAGTATTACCTCTGGTTTCTTTTTAGTGTGAAATGGTGCCCTTTTATTCTGAATGTATATGTCTTCAGTAATACAAAAATATTCTGACATTCTTGTCAATTTTCTTTGAATTGGACACACCCATGTGTAAGATGTGAAATGCTGGATTCACACGATTCACATTTTGAAGTATAAAAGAAAAGGTGCATGCACTGGGAACCTGCCTCATGCCCAATTCAAGTGATGGTGAAGACGAGAGTGCAAAAGATGGCCTGTGCCATAGGCAGTAGAAAAAGGAAGAGAAATGGCGCATACCAGCCAAAATTGAAGTTCTCAACTAAGGGCTATCTTGGGATAGCAGAATAGCTGCCAAAGTTGAAGACGTTGTCAAAGCAAGCAGCTATCTGTGTTTTCTGGTCCCAAGGTATGATTCTCCAGCTCTTCTGCTTACCCCATCTTAGAAAAAGGAAAAATGTCATCTTTCGCATATTGAAAGTGGTAGGTAGGGCACTTCAATCTTCCCAAATTGAGCTCAAGCTTCCTAAAAGTTTCTTTTTATTAAGAAGTAAATTTTCCATTTATGTTGTTCATCTAAGCTAATTCTATACAATTAGGCAGTACGTGGAGTACAATTTAGTTAGTTTGTCGCGTCAGTTCAGTTGCTTCAGTGCTCGCTGATATTATCTAGGTCTCATGGATTGTTAAATGCTTTTTGGTTGTTGGCTAGCTGCGCTTGGAACTGATCCCCTCCCAGTTTAGATATTAACAGAGCAAAATTGAGGTTGGGATAATATTTTGTTGAATGATGTGCTTAGTTAATACTGAATCCTGAAGATCTCCTCGTTGACGAACTTTGAAATGATGCTTGCATCTTAGGCAAAGTAAATGTTTGACAAAACATGAGCATAACATCAGCAATCGTGCCCAGGCCACTATAGTCTAATGCACTGTACTGCGTCCACTGGTCCACATTTATGCCATGACTGAATATTGCACCTTGTGCATTCTAGTATTGTTATTGCGTCATCTTTGCAAGAATTCAGTGCATCAACGTTAACAAACAGAGAGCTCTATGCCATCCTCCAAAATAATTTTTTGCTTGATGGAAATACTTGGTAGGTAGCTCTGCCGTGTGCCAACTCTTGTACTATGTTAAATTTGATCATTTCTTACGTTCATGGATGGCAAGTTTGTTGCATACTCCAAGGATATCTTGAAGTGCGCAAAGTGAAGCTGTGAATGAAATATGCCTTGGATCTGATGAGAATGCATCGACACGTGTGCCTGGTGCTTCCATTATTCTCTGTGCAGCTTCAATCGCTGAATGTGTCTGACTAGTCATTACTCATGAGTACCCATACTACTAGTATGCACATGACATGGTCTCATAGCAGGAGAGAGGGGAACACTAAAAAGTATCTTCAAAGTCACTAATAAGTCCATTAATCATGCTGTTTGCAAGAGGTTGCAGCAGATAAGTACACCGTAGAAATGTTTTAGTAGTGGCATGGAAAAGGCATTGCATACTTCTTCTCTTTTTTTTTCCTTTTGATTAAAAATAATGTTCGAAAGCAATTGGAGTATTGGACATTGCTGGTGAGCTAGAAGGAAACCTTTACCAATTACCACCACCCAAAATGAGCTTTTCTGTAAGTAGCCTTTATTCCTTCACATCTTGATGAATGCTTCCCTGCTTTCAGTTTCACCTAGTGCTGCTGCAGTGTCGTGAAACTTCGCGGCAACGGCACTGCACGGCCACCGAATCTGATCAGTGAGCTGCATAGTAGTAGTACTACCTAGATGATCTTGCCTGTTCACCTTTTATCATCTCAACGAATCTGAGCAGTAGTGCTTTCTGAGTTATTGTCATGCATCCTATCCTCAGGTTAAATAAAAAGGGAGATCGCATGCTGATTCTTGTTTGTGCCGGTAGAAAGAAGTTCGTTTGTTTTCCAAGATTTGTAGGCAGTGAAGTGTGAACCAAGGCCAACGCAACTCCCTCGTAGTCGTACATATCTTTTGTTGGCATGAATGTATCGAACCAGCATTCTATCAATTTGCTTGCTCATCTTTCATACTCACACAATTGGCTTCTAGCCTAGCTTGCTGCCTGGCTGCCAACGGCCCAACGTACATAGAACGAAGAAGGCTAACTGAGTGAGCTAGCTGCTTTCATCACAGAGAAGAGAAGAGAAATCAAGTGTACTCGTCCCAACCTCCTGGGCACATTATTGATCTCTTAACCTTTTCCCCTCCACTTCCTATCCATCCTTTATATATTCAGGGTTTAATCCTCAAAGCAATTTAGTTGTAGTTAATCCTCAAAGCAACCTTTTGGAGGTAATTAAGTAAAACGGCGAGAATTTTGTACACATATTCCCCTTCCACGTGTAGTTGATTTGTGGCTGAGCTAGCTCCACTAGACACATGCATAAAGGATATGCATACTTTTTTTAAAAAAAAACTCGAGGGGAAATAATGAGCACATGAATTAAATTTTTGTTTAGAATGGACACGGAGGATCTAACTTTTTAAAGCTTGGAAATTTCATCAAGGTTGTAGCCTTGTAGGTTATGCGTACTAGCCGAATTAATCAAATTTGCATTCAGGTTCTGCAAGGTGCAACTATGCGGATTATGAAAGTAGCTAGGGCATGCATCCCTCTAATTTATTTACTGCCGAATTAAAGAAGCGTAAATATGAATGTCAATTTTAAAACCATGATACGGTTTTTTAATTAATCTGTTCATTCCAGGCTTACCAATACCTGTTCTTCAATTCGTTTCTTCAGTGATAGGAAACACTATATAGTGCGTAGAGAATATCAGAATATAATGCGACTCCAAAGTCCAAAATCCCCCATTAACAATGTGCATACAGTAGCTGGGAGTAACATTATTCAGTATAAAATAAAAGGAGAGGCACAAAGAAAAGGCAGATTCTTGTGATCAGTAACATTATGATTTGAAGAACTTGCAATAGTTGCTCCATTACATCAAACTAAATTATTTAAGCCAAAAATTTAGAGGAGAAACTAGAGCAATATAATAGATCATATTTGCATATAGTAGAATAACAATGCTGCCTCATTATATATTTCTCCAGAATAAAGAAATTAAAACTAGTGAAAGAAAAAGATAGCTACATTAAAACACGGTAATTAAAGCAGCAGTAGCTGTTACCACGGCCACCGAGGCAAGAAACGAACGCCCCCGCGCCGCCGCCGCCGCCGACGACGGCGGCGACCTGTAGTACCAAGGGTACCACGGCACGATGGGGTTGGGCGGAGGCGGCGCCGGGAAGTTGAAACTGCCCCCGCCGCCACCGCCACCGCCGGCGGGAGGCTGGTAGTAGGGAATGTAGCCTCCTCCTCCGCCCTGCGGCGGCGGGTAGTTCCAGTACGACGACGACGGCGGCGTGTTGGAAGACGAGGACGGCGGCGGTGGGTACGAGTAGGAGGAAGACGGCGTAGAGGGCGGCGGCGGACAGTTGGTGGTGACCGGCGTGGGCGGCGGCAGCAGGCACGGGTAGGGACAGTCCGCCGGGTAGGTGTCGCCGGCGGCCAAGACGAGCGCGGAGAAGACGAGGATGACGAGCAACCTGTACGACGCCATGGCCACGAGAGCGAGAGAGAGAGGTGGTAGTCTAGTGTAGTGTAGTGAAGTGGTCGTGAGGTAGAAGAAGAGGAGACGAGGACGAAGGGTTATAGCTGGCGCGCCTTCTGTCAGCTCAGCTGTCGACATGGCCGGGAGCGTCTCGTTAACTACACTTTTTTACTTTAATGAATAAACAATTTGAGTTACCATTTGACCAAGGTTTATTCGAATATAGATCCTATGCAAATCTAACAAAACAAAAGGGAATTAGAGAATTTGAAGGGTGGAAATCGATCAAACTGGGAGAAAGAAAAGTAAGTCGTGCAGAGACGATCTGAAGTTGTGAACTACTTTGGTCAGAAAGCTAACGTTTTCTGAATCCCTGATATGATTCATTCATGCAAGATCTAATCGATTGAGTTAACACTTAACACCGGAGAAGAAACCGCGGGCCTTGAGCTTACGTTGATTGACATGATTAGCAGAAATGGCGTGTTGCATGGATGGACTCTCTGTTCCAGATTGTTTCTTTTGTTGGTATGCATGATAGGGTCCAGCTGTAAGTGCAAACAATTTATGTGTTGCATATATGATCCGTCGTATCGCTCGCGCGTTCATCGGATCTATGTCACCATGCATATGCCCTCAGCTGTCACATTCTCTCTGTTTTTCTTTAAAATTCTTGTGTCGTAAAAGACGAAAGAATTTCAGACTTGATGGATGTACAGAAATGGGTTTGGAGGCAAATGTAAGGTTCTTTCTAAGCTGTAACAATAAGATGGGTTCATTGCCTGATCGATCGTCAACACAAGTAATAAATTCCTTTAATAACCTTCACAACATCCAGACTTAATTCTGACGAACTATACAGGATACAGCTGTAACAGCATTAGTATGCAGCTTGATGATCTCATACTTACTCTACGTGGGTCTCTTTCAGTTCCATCGGAATCACTGGGTCAGAGATATCAGTAGATCCAATCGGTTTCGAACTGCACGTCCTACACCACCACATGACATGCCGTGCTTTCAGGCACCAAAAAAATTGCCTTTCATTCCCGATATCTCCTTGTATATATGTTTATTCGAATGCGATTCAGCACTGAGCAATATGTACTGAAATTGATTAAGCACTTCAGCTTATGTTTTTCTTTTGCCGGGTTATTTCTTTATTCTCTCCTGATTCTGTTTATATAGATTGGTTGTAGGGGAATGGAAGATCCCGTGCGTATGTGTACTCATGTGTTCCGTGATTAATCTATCTATATATCGCTCGCCTTGAGCCATACACGCTTTCAATTTCAGTGCATGTGAACCGTTAATCTTGACACGCAAATTAACTAAAGCTGCCTTTTCTTTTTCCTGCTTCATCTCACTTTGGATGCTTAGTTTAACCTGTTGAAGTCAAGGCTCTCAAACTGATGGGGCTCCTCAATTCAATTGTTGATTCCTTTCATCTTTTTGGACAAGAAAATGTGCTTTCTTTCTGATAGACTTTTCTAGCTAGCTAGGAGAAAAGGGAATTGTGCTGTGCCCTACAGCTCTATACTCGCTGGCCGGCCGCATGGATCATCAGAAGCAGTATCTCGTTCTTCCAACGTGTATAACTTCTCCTTTTCTTCTCTCTCACATGCATACAAGTGAATTAGTGATTAAAATTAGGAGTTCATGAAAGCACACTGACTTGGCTACTCAAATGCACGGGCTAAAATCATCTAATTAGATGCAAAGGACAACGAATAAGCGTATAATAATTCTCATTATCATTCTGGGTTGTACTAATATTCTCCTATTGTCTGAAAAAAAATGGGTGCATTTTTTGCGTGTGATCACAAGCAGAGTCATGGGCAAAACAGGAGCAAGGTTCCCCACGCCGTTCATGTCTGCTATCTGAATGCACCACCTCTTGAGTTTTGGCATGCTAGCTTGTTGATGATTGATTGACTCATCTGATCATAAGAGTGGCAAAGGAAACTGACAATAAATCAATAATCAAGGGAAGGAACTAATCTGATTTGAGTATATGGATGGATCTTGCCTGTCAGAAAATCTGCAGGATGAGAAGCTTCTCTGAACCACTCCAGTTCCAGTCCAATATTCCAAACTGATCAGTGGCTGCTACTGTTAAGGATTTTGACCACTGAGTACTTCGCTGCCCAATAAAGTACTAACACTGATTGTTCCATTTCTACTGTAGCCACTATCGTTCATTTGTATACCAGACACTCCATCGGCTTATTATCATGGCAAAGCATGAATTATATCTTCACTGTAAGCGCCACTATGGTAATCGGTGGCATTATTCAGGCAGTAGAAGGAAGAAGCTAGCCTGGAAGCTTATACTACTACCCAATAAATCTAGCAATGATATCTGTTCATCTGAATGGGCAGAAAGAACAGGCATCAAAGAGAGGATATACAAGGATCTTTCATTTCATCACGTCATTTGTCTCTACCCCTTTGTCCATAGTGACTGCATATGCATATCTTCAGACTTCAGACTTCTCTGAGTGATTGCGTATCTTCAGACCTGTAGTGTGGCCTAGAATGTTAGGTTGGGCCAAAGCAACCTAATTGAGAAAGGCCTAGAAATAAAACTACGAAGTCTGGGCAGTTAGATTGGCCCATTCACATCATATAGTAACTCTTGGTTTCTGGACAAATGAACGATCGAATTCGAATGGGTTGTTTTTGTTTGCTTCTGTTCAGCATCTCCACTTGCAACTGACCAATACTCCCTCCATTTCGCTCCATTTCATAACGTAAGGCACACACGTATTTCAAAATTCAACTTTAAATATTTGACTAACGATTAGTATAATGTAAATTGAATTTTATTTACTAAAAATAATATCATTAAATTGATATTTCAATATACTTTTATATGGTTATAATTTTATTGCTATAAAATTTATAGTATATAAAAAATTATAAGTCAAAAATTAGTTTTAGAGAACGTGTACCTTACAGGGGTACTTTTTATTGAGGAAGGGATGAATGCATTAATGTGCACGTGCCGAGCTTCTAAATGATATGATTTTTTATAAAAAAAAATTATATATAAATTTATTAGAATATTGTTTTAAGTTTATTGTCAAATAGTTAATTTATTCGTTTGTGCACTGGAATAATAATCATAAAAAATCAATCTTCCGTTCAACCATTCAACAGAAAAGAACAGTATGGCATGTGGAAACTCTCACTGTAAGTACACTAGATAGCTCTTTTGATAATGCAATCTTAATTACCTATTTACATAGCTGGATTAACTTAATTACTAGTAGTACTTCCATCTCAAGGAGAAGTGTGAATAAATTGTCAGTTCCCTTGAGCGTGCCAACTGCCAAGCAACTATTCAGCACGTACTGCAATGATGACACAACAGATATGTGTAACCAGGCCAATGCAGCCAAATCATCTCGCCGAACTACCTAACATTCCCCCCCTCTCTCTCTCGCTCGTTTGGTGGCACAAAGAAAGACATACATGCGTGCCTTTGCCTTATGTTACAAAGGCAACAAATTAAGGACACCCCTGCTACACATCAAAATTAAATATGTGCAAAAAGTGAACATGGTGTAGTCCAAGATTTGCAAGTGATTCCATCTATGCTACTGTTAAAGAGAAGTAAGAACATTCATTATTCAACAGGGATTATGAAATCTTGACTTGCTCTGCTCTGAGTTTATCAGGTCTAAATCTAATCCTTGTTAACCATTTCTCTGGATTGCCATGTGTAAGTAGGATGCGTTTTCTATTTGTTTTGTGATGTAGACAGATGTGTTGTAAACTATGTAATAATTTGGTTCTAGCTTTAGTGAAAGCAAAGGCGCGGGATTTTCGCATTATCTTAAAAAAATGTTGTAAGTACGTGCATACCTGCGTATCTGGATGTCCTAGCACTGCGAGTAAACACTAGTACTACTAGATTATTTGGACTTTGTGAGCAAAATGGATGCAGTTTAGTAGTGTGTCTCTTCCAAGTCCAAAGGAGCAGTACTACTAGTAGTACAAGAACAAGTAGAACAAGTCAAATTGGTACTAGCTTCCAGTAAGTATAACGACTAGACTAGACTGGTTTAGGTATCATGGATGCATCAGCAACTGTTCTTTCTGAACTCTACCCATCTTAGCAGCTGTCCTGATAATTTTTTTAAAAGCTAATAAAATAAATAATACAAGCAGGCATGGAATTAAAACACGGTTCAATCGTTGACAGCAATGCGGCAACCACCGACCGGTCGATCGAGTGCGACTCCATCGTCATTTTGGATGTCCTCTTGACATGGACACCTATATGTTCATGCCTCTGCTAATTGATGATGATACCTTCAATAGGCTACTTCACTCCAGCTAACATTGGAACTGTGTAGTACACTGAATTTATGTTTATATACCATACCAGTGCAGTCCATGAATATAAAAAACTGAAGTCATCGAAACGGAGGATAAAAATAAGATATATTCTTCCGACAAATATTCGCATAAATGACCAGTTTTGAACTTTGAATGGAAAACTATTGATTCTTCTCTTCTTTTTAGTTTATAGCCCCACAAATGTGCATTCATTTATTTCTAGGTAAGGGTTATCTGATTATAGGTGTGGCAATAAGCTGAGCTTCATAGACTGGTTTTCCAGCCATGTTAGCCGTATGGACCATTATGCTGGTCAATTTGGTTCTGTCACAAACTCACAATGACATTGTTCTTCTAACATAAAAAGAATATTAATTCTATCTAGATTATAGTTACGTATATTAACCGGTTGTATTTGTACTATGTAATAATACGACGACGGAAGAAACAGAATGGTATAGTCATTGGACCTATATGCTTGGAGTTGATTGTTGATGGTTTATAGAAACATAATTTTTTTGATGGGTTGTTTGGTCTCTCTTCTTATTAGGCTGCGTTTGGATGTGAGTGCTAGAAACTAATCTTTCCGACACGTAGAAGGAAACGACTTATCAATACATGATTAATTAAGTATTAATTTATTTTTTTAAAAAATAATTAATATGATTTTTTAAAATAATTTTTGTGTAAATTTTTTTTTGCAAAAAACACACTGTTTAATTATTTGAAAAACGTGCGCCTGATGAGTTTGAAAAGCCTTAGTGTTGTTGCTTTGAAGTGGGACTGGGTCCCATATTTATTTTTTTCCCGTCATGTAATAAAAACCTAAGGTTGTGTTCATATGCAGATCGCAGAGGCTAGGTGTAATTTCCTACTTCTTAAAAAAAGAGATTTTTTGCATTTTATCTCTTATATAATAGAAACCTTGTAGAAGCTTTCATAATTTTCTCTAAGTACCTCACTTATCCATGTAGGAAAAAAAGCAATACGAGCATTGTACCATTCTGAGAGTTGATCAAGATATATGAACTAATTGGCACATGTAATTGAAATTTGATTAGACATATATATGGATTACAGAGTCTGATGTACATTTTTCCTATCACCAAAAGGGATCGATCAACATACATATTTTGACAAGAACAATTAATTTACCGACGACGATGACGGCAGCAACAACAACAACGTGAACATGAACAGTAACAACGGAAAAAATTATCTTATCGGAATATCTCCTCTAATCTTATTATTAACACATAATAAGGGGATTAAAAACGCCGTGTAATTAATTACCATACGTCGCCGATCACAAGGCCAAGGCTCCGGCCACCGCCGCCGCCGCGAGCACCACCGCGCGCCACGACACGGCGCTGCCCGCCGCCGCGTTGGGCCGGAACCCCGGGTCCTGCGGGTAGAGCGTCCCCGGCGGCGTGAGGTAGGACGGCATGTTCGGCGGCGTGAACCACCCCGACGGCGTCGGGTTGTACCCGGGCGTCGGGTTGTAACTCGGCGTCGGGTTGTAGCCTCCGCCTCCGCCTCCGTACGGCGGCGGCGGGCAGTTTGTCGACGGCGTCGTCGGCGGAGGGTAGGTCACCGGCGGCGGGGACGGCGGAGGGTAGTAGACGGGCGGCGGCGGCGGGTAGTAGACCGGAGTTGGCATGTCCGGCGGCGGCGGGCTGGCGTACGTGCACGTCGTGCCGCAGGGGCTGGGCAGGCCACACGCGGCGCACTTCTCGTCGTCGTGGACGACGACGGCGGCCGTGGCGACGACGAGCATGACGAGAAGGAGGCTGCACGGCAGCTGTAGCCACCGTGCCATGGCGGAAAGATCGAAAAGCTCGAGCTTTTCTTGGAACTGTGCTCTCTCTGTGTGTGAACTGTGAACTCACTTTCTCCTCTCTTCTTCTTCTTCTTCTTCTTGCTTCTGTGTGCTTCTTTTTTGGTTGGGGGATTCGATTTTGGGTGGTTATAATGGTTGGCTTCTGCTTTCGCTTTTGGAATTGGCCAGTGCCAGTGGAGGTCTTCTTCTCTTCTCCTTTTTATCTGTGTGTTTATGTCTGTTTTCTAGTAGTGCCTACTAATCAAATATCACTTTTAATTTGATCCTGTGGCTAAGTGTACTATATACTGTGGCAACCTGACGTAATTTAAACGTCTCCATTATTCTTGATGTGTGTTATCTCCTCACTCTCTTGTCCATTTTGTGAGAGTGATTGGAAAATTTTCTTCTTTCTTTCTGTATCCATTCTCAATATCATGATACGGGTCCCCACAGATCAAGGGATTGTCACAAATTTGCTAGTAGTGGCATTTTAACTTTTGTTTTGTTTTTAGGAATCAGGGTTAAGAAATGGGTAGATGCTACTAACCATGTTGTGTAGAATAGATTACAGATGCTGATAATTTGTTTTTCAGAACGTTGGGACCTAACCTTTTGATCTTATTTTTCCATGGTGACAGTGATGGAATTGGATGACACCTTGGCGCTCCAGTGATGTCATTTGTGGAATGCACATGCTACTAACTCGTGGACGCTGTGTTAGATTGACAGGTAGCAGATTACCTCTAGTACCTTTTCACCATCAAGAAATGCACTTTCAAAAGCCAGGTCTTTGCAAAGATCAACCAGGACCAGCTAATTGTCAGGTCTAATGGTAATTGCTAGTGTACTGGCAGATCAGATCAGAAATGTATGCACATGTGCACATCACTCCAATATTGTTATTGCACTCAACTAAACATGCTATATAGGCATGACTCATGGGGCATCTTATCTTGCTCGAGAAAATTTTAGTATTTTATTCCCATATTATACAAGGGTGCAGATCAGTAGAGAACTGAAATATACTGAGAATTTTTTATAAAAGATAAACACAAACAAGTCAGTAATATTGATACGAGGAAATGCATGAGTAACTAAGGACATGCAATTCTGTTAGGCAACATCAAACTACTGAATGAATGATCTTGGCTTATTGCCTCCTGAACTTATTTTCCTCGTGATTTCAGACTTTCAGTTAATGCCGCTTGAAACATTAAGCCCTGAATCTACTATTTACCATACAGACAAAAATCAAATTTGAGTAGCAATTTCATTTACCAAGAAATTTTCTACGCTTTTAAACTAAGTTACTGGTTGGATTAAGCTGCAGTTGTGCAAAGATCAAGTACATATTATCTTTCCTTTCCTCATGAACAAGAAACAGAGAGACTAGCACAGAGAGAAAAAAAGAACAACTCCTTTTGATATTGTGTTTGCAACTACATATCTGATACAATACAAAAGCTATCAAATTACCATGTTACATGGCATCACAACAGCTGCAATATTCAGAAACATCATGGAATCTGGATTCAACTCATACATCAATGGCAGTGAGTACGATTCACTGCAAAAACACCAAGAAAGAAGAAAACACAAACACCAGCGGAAGCCATGCCAGCGCCGCCGTCCTCACATGGCATGCCGCCGATGCTAGAAACCCTGGATCCTGGGGGAACATGGTCGTCGTCGTCGTCGGAGACGGCTCCGCCCAGGGAAACGGCTGCGTCGAGATCCCCGCCGGCGTCGTCGGGCAGAACGGGAACGGCGAGGTGGTCGCAGGTGGCGACGGCATCCCAGACGGGTCGATGTCGGCCACCACGCATGCAGCTGACCACAGTGACACGACGGCGACGGCGGCGGCGAGCAAGATCGGCCGCAGAGACGGCATATTCGCTCTTCTTCTCGAGAGAATTTGTGCCAAAAGGAGGAGTTCACAAATCCACCAAGCTAATGGCTAAAAGCCTAAATAAAAGTAGTGAGAAAGATGGAGATGTTTGCCGGCTTGAGAGACGTCGGTGACCGTCCGATGCCGATCGGAGGGCTGTCCGTCGTCGCAGTGAGCGGCAGCAGAATGATAGGCTTCATTTCGTCTTCTTCCTTCTCTTCTGAACATGATCACAGGATGTTCGTACTGCGTAAGTGTGAGGTTTGTAATAAGTTTCCAATTAAGCTCTGGATTAGGTTGTGATCAAACTGGGTGTCGGTGGCGCGTCTCGCTGCATGCAGCAGGTGAAAAGATTGGACATTTTGCCAATGTTACGTGACAACGACAATGTCATTCATAATGGAGAGTTTTTCAGGTCAAGCTGCAAGTCAATGGATCAAGTGTTAAAACAAGCTCCGAGACGTTGATTGCAGGTACGGTCTACCAAACATCAGTTTAGCTTTAGTTATGATCTGCGAACAAAAGCAGCTATCTTACCTAGTCTTCATTTATTAGCGAGTTAAATGTTTACATGAGCATGTTACATGTACATCTGTGTAGAACCCACATTACGTAGTTCGCTTGAAAACTAAGTAACTGACAACTGAACATTGTTCAGCAAACTCTCAATCATGTGTAGTGGAGTACTAGTGGTCTAGTAGATATAGTCACTGAAATGGCACTTTTAAGGAGGTGTTGCTATTGCCTTTTGCTTCACTACTCGGCTCCATTTATCCAAAAAGATTAACTAAAGCCCCTTTTCTAGCTAATCATGGCTTGCATGAGCCTTAAACCCAAGTTTTTACAGACAAGTGACAGGTCGATGAATCAGGTCACTGTAAGAGCTTGTCAATACATTGTGCAGAGCGTGCAGCATCAGTGCACCTTCAGCCGAGGACATTGTGTTGGTTGTGATGTCAAGCACCCTGATTTGAACCTAATACACAAAAAAGAAGAATTGTGAGAAAGTTTGGAGCATTTGCAAGAGATGGTACAAAGGAGAGCAGGCCTAGGATGGTGACCGGCCACCAGCAACGATGATCTGTTTGGGAGCACACACACTGAAACATATGGCTGATAAAGAGAGGTCTGGAAGGGGAGGACTCCAAGTAACAGGAAGGCACTGATGATAATGCAGGCTTGGAAAATGGAAAGCCATAGCCAAGTGGGTAGCAAACAACCACCTCTTGTTCCACTGGAAAGGCAAGGCCTGCACTGCTGCAGCAGCATATCTTTGCGACTGAATATTCATCCTCTCCTACTCTATCCTTCCTGGTGTCCCTTATCTTCACCCACAGACATGTATATTCTTTCTTATTCTTTTTGTTTTGGCCATGTGTGCACTACTTTTCATTTTTCAGTCATACATGGAATCATAAATATATGGCATATACTAGTAATATAGCCTTATGAATTTGTGATGAATGGAGTAGAACTGTAGAATGAGATATGGTAGAACCGCAGAAATGAGGAGAGGCAGGTCTTGTTGACTGTGACAAGAGCGATTGGCATATAACCATGAAAGAGAAGCTATATCTGCCAATTTTGTTGCATCCCTGTGTTTTTTTTAACTGACTGACTGACATGAAAGAAACAGTTAAACTTCCAGCTCCATGCGATGCCCATAGCTTTGTTCTTGTCATGATCAGTTCAAAAGATCGGAGCATCTGGTATCTATCACTCTCTCTTTCTCTGAAGCAGTTCCTAATTTTGCACTGAATCAGTGCCACTGATGCATCTTAGTGAAGATACTTCTGTCTGCAAATCAACTTCTCAGCACATTTCCCATCCACCAACTCTGCCATGAGCATCCCGTCTCTAGTTTCAGAAGAGTAGTATCTTTCTTTCCACAGAATGGAAAAGATTACAAGTGGTTGCTGTTAGGACGGTGGTTGATGACTTGTCGGTCGTGACATCATAGACGAGCGAAAAGGAGGATCCAATACTCTGGATTCTGAAATTCCATCGGTAAAAGATGAGGAAAAGATAATACACTGTTTTTACAGAGTTCAGACTTCAGAGTGGTTCGTGCATGGGGCTGTTCAGTTCAGAGAAGTGACACGGATTAACCCGTAAATAAATTTGACGATCCAAAAAAGGTCTCAAAGAATCGCTGTCCGCTGGTTACAGATGTTGATACTTGATAGTCGTCTTTTAACTCTTTATTGGGTAAAATACAAGTCCACTGTTGGTGCATGCATGGGCATGGCGATGGAGACTTGCTGTTCTTCGTTTTCTTCAGAAGTTGCAGTGTAATAAAACTGACAAATGACAAGCAATACCCAGTAGTCAACCTGATCCAGCACAGTACATTTGGCCCACGCATGTTGTTTAGAGGCCCAATTTTGTTTAGCCCAGGCCGAATTTGAAGAGAGCCCAGCCCAGCCCAGCCCAGCCTAATGTCCTCTGTTCCGGCCATGAACAGAACAGAGTATAACCATCCGGTCACGTGGCGTGTCCCCGTTGGCTGGACTGGGCGCGCGCGTGCAGCGGAGACTGACTTGACCGCTAGTCTCCGGCGACGACTTGTCAGCCGGTCAACGTGAAGTGTCTAGCACGGCGGCGATTTCCGGTGCACGCATGCTACTCACTGCTGTCGCAGTGGCAGGCTCACTTGATATAGTAGACACACTGTCTGATTCATCATTAATTCCGGCCAGCCGCGAGCCATGGCGAGGGCAATCCTCCTCCAGCTCCAGTCCGACCAGACCGTGCCTCTCCTCGTCGTCGTCGTCGCCGCGGTGGCCGCCGTCGCGCTGGTCGTCGTGTCGCTCTGCACGAGCAGCAAGCACGGCAAGGTGTGGAAGCAGCAGCAGCAGCAGAGAAGCGGGTCGTCGTTGCCGCAGCTGAAGGCGGAGGAAGCAGCAGGCGGCGGCGGCGGCGTCAGCCGGAAGCAGCTGCTCGCCACCCTCAGCGGCATCGGCGGCAAGGCGGCGGCCATGGCCAAGATGGTGTCGTGGAACAGGCGGTCCTCGCCGCAGGGATGCAGCAGCGACGACGAGGATGACGAGCCCGGCGCCATGGCGGTGGAGGAGGAGGAGGAGGAGGAGGCGCTGTGGAGGAAGACCATCATGATGGGAGACAAGTGCCGGCCGCTCCAGTTCTCCGGCCACATCGCCTATGACTCCGACGGCAACCAGCTGCCGGCGACAACCATCAGCAAGGACGCAGCCGTTGCGGTCAACAATATTTAAGTTTAACAATCACATGCAAACCTGGAGATCGATCGAGGGGAAAAGTAAATAAATAATAATTGTACATGATGGATTGATGTACAGAATGACAACGTGCTAGCTACGGAGGGAGGAAGAAGTGTAAGCGACGTACGTACGTAGTATTTCTCTAGAGAAGAAATTAAAGAAAAACTAACTACGTGGCTCATAAATAAACCGTCCGATTTTCTCCGGACGGATCGGATCTGTGTGAAATTCCACGGCCTCAGTTGTCTCAACGTATTACAGGAAACCCCTCGATGTATTGGTCTTTTCGTTTCATGACGTCGATACTCTCATCCTTTCCTTTTAGATGGTACATTCCTAAATGCCATCCGTTTGGACGAATTTGATTTTTATTTTTCCTCCGAATCCCCACACTGAGCTCTCCCATGTAATTTTGGAGAAATATTCTTGTCACGGCATCTACTAAGACTTTATTACAGGGCTGTCGTAAGGGAAGATTTAGGCCCACCAGTGGCGAGGTCATCGTACGGGGGAAGGATAATGAGGCCCATATATATTGACTTACGGTCGCCAGCAGCCCACTGGCCATCGTACGGCGGCCAGAATGAATGAGGCCCAAGGTCTGGTGGTACACAATCTCGATTTAGGCCCACCATTATGGACCCATAATCTGTACTGTAGGTCTCCGCGGTTCTGAGGTGTGAGACCTTCGTGCCGGGCTGCCGGTCTTACAGCTCCATTGTTTCACTTATGTTTATAAGTTAAAATTTAATTTTAGAGTTGGTTTTATGAATTTTTATTGCAGTTTGTTTTATATAAAAGTTTTGCTGATCATATGCTTCCTCCTTTGTCTTATATATGACGTTGGTTAGTTGAACCAATGTCATATATAGAAATGAAAAGAGGGAGTATTGTTTTTAAATTGCTAATAATGATGCTTATAAATATAAGCATAAGTAAAACAATCAGGGTATTAATTTCGGTCATCGATCTCTGGCGCCATCCCTAGTGGAGTGTACAGTAGTTCAATTTAATGGGAGGTGAGAGGCGAGTGTTTGGGCGACGAATTCGAGACGAGACGAGACGGAACAAGCGAAACACGGTTTTAATTTTGCTGTCTTGGTCCAATTTTCCTAGTGAGGTCACCGACAATCTTAAGGATAGGTGAGAAAATACAATTCCCCGTCTATCATAAGAATGAGCTCGAAATGCAAATATCAAGCCTGGGGTGTGACGGTTTCTATTATTGATTATGTTTTGTCTGGCTACAAGATCACAGCCGACTTATATAACCCACACGGACACACATGAGATTACATCAATACCCCTGAGAGCACATGTAAAGTTACTATAATGCCCTCGTAAAGTATGTAACCCTAAAGGTACAATAGTACATTTGTGTGGTCTCTAGTATTTTTGGCGCCAGCTTGTAGGAGTGGTTAGTGTGGTCCCGACGGTATCTTCTCAAGACATATTCCTTGCTTGATGGCGTACCCTTCAAGTTTTGCCCGCCTTGGTTGGATAGTCTTTTCCTCTTATCATGGGCTCAAACACTTATTCCCACACGCTGGTCAATTAGTGTTTTCCCTGCCATAAGTAAAAGCCATCTCGACAAATAAAAGCAAGTCGAAGAGATGTCATAAGTAAAAATCATCTCAACAAGTAAAAGCAAGTCGAAGAGATGCCATAAGGGTAAAAGGATTAATTGGATCCATGCCACTATAAATTTGTCCGTTTTGAAAAATACCACTACAATTCATCTAATTGGAACGATGCCATTATAAATTTATTGAAATTGAAGATATGCCATTATTTACCCCTTCGGTGCACTGAAATTATTTCTGGACCAAACTACCCCTTATTTTCTACTTGCACTTAGTCGGATGAGGAGACGCCTTGATGTTGCGATGGGTTATCCTCAATCCGGCAGGTCGACATTCGTCAAGGCAGCAATGTGAAATCCCAAACAGCAAAACAAAATTCAAAGCTAACGCCTTTACCTCGATAGAATCCATTGGTGGCCTGGTTGACCTCCTCATGTGAGAAGATCCTCCAAGGCTCCAAGTGGGCTTGTTCGTCGGCGGCCACGGCTCGACGTCGACGGACTCCACCTCATGAGATAGTTTCTCCTCACCCAACCCACGCACACCAACACGGCAAGAACACAGCGAGCAGCAGCAGAACCTCCACCCATAGGCTTGTCAAAGCAGCAGCAGAACCTCCATCCCTTCTGTTTGCAGCTGTTAAATGAGGTAGATGGGCGCGGGCCGCCGCGCGGCGGATCCGGCCATCGGGCTGCTTCTGCTCCACTCCCACCGCCACCGACCTAGTCGATGGGCATGCGCAGCCGCTGTCGCTGGTCTCGTCGACTGTAATTGGATCGTGGAGAGTGGAGGGGACTGAGGTAGAAGATAATGGGTAATTTGGTCAAAAGGGAATTTTCAATGCATCAAAAAGGTAAGTAGTGGTATATTTCTGATTTCAACAAATTTATAATGGTATGATTTCAATTAGACGAATTGTAGTGGTATTTTTTAAAACAAACAAATTTATAATGGCATTTATCCAATTAACCCTAAGTAAAACCATCTCAACAAGTAAAAGCAAGTCGAAGAGATGTCATAAGTAAAAACCACTCTAGTTAGCCATGATAAGTCAAAATGTGTTTACCATGAGTAGAAACTGTCTTGACTTGGGATTAATGGTGTGTTTAGATGTCACGCCCCAAACTAGCCCTGAACGGAGCCGGAGTAAGACGATCCAAATTAACCTGTAAATATGTACCAATCTCAGAAAACAATGCTGGTACAACAGAAAGACTGAATATCTCAACGACAGGGGTCACTTTATTAAGAGTAGAGATACAACCATTGTTGGAACCTCGGACAGACCCCGAGTTTGCAACTGCATTACAAAAAGGCGAAAGCGAAGACTAGCCCAAAGCCACAAGCATGACTTGGGATCTAAGCCGAAACCCTACTACAACTCGAAGTCTGCTTGCTCCTGGAAGAACTCCTCATCAGCTGGATCCACCTCCTGTTCTTTAAAGGCTGGGGGGATTATTTATATAGAGCAAGGGTGAGTACGAGAGTACTCAGCAAGCCAAGGGAAATAAGTGTTTAAATGCAAGCTTCAAGGAAAGGCTGGTTATTTTCGCGTTCAGTTTTAGTTTAAAGCTCTTAGAGTCACTAAGTGAGTGCTTCTCAATTACATGGATGAGAAGGTGAGACTCATCCGTCCAGAGTGGAGAAATGTATTTGTTGATTTCATCTGCAAGAGTGGCTTCCTACCAACAGATACATTGACTTCTCGAGTCCTGCTGTTCCCGACAGCCACAAACAAGCATTGGAAGGATTCCCTTACACCAACAATAGTTCACAAAGCAGTAGTCAAGCAAAATTACGCTAAGGAATCACCTCACATCCGCCCATGACCATGGGCATGGCTATTCGAACAGGTTGTTAACCTCTGCAGAGGGGATACATTTTACTCACATGACGTTACTAACCCGGGTCACCTAGCCCATGCAGAACAACCACGTCTGGTGACTTGAGGCTTTCACGACAAGACATTTCAAAAGCCAACTCAGGGTCATCTTATGCCAACGGGAGGGGTCCCACGGACCAACACCAGGTTATGTCCCAGGCCATACTGTGCCAGAAAGCCCAGGGGTCCCCCCTGACACCACCCCGACGAATCCACTTGTCCCTTGGCATCAAGATTTCCTGGACCTAGCTAATTACTCAGCCAGGGGTGTCCCATTTCACCCATATGGTCGCACCGGTTATGATTGAATGAAATTCCGAAGGAATCGGTCCTTAAGGCGAGAACGGGAAAACTGTACTTCCAGTACGTCTCCCGCACCGCGAGTTTTGAAAACTCATTTTGTTTTCAAGGCACCGACTCAGGTGTCAGGTTTTCCAAAGATTTTGTAAACCCAAGTTTTACCCAGTTGATCATTTTAAATTTGAGGAGAGCCAATGGCACTCATACCCGAGGGTATGAATACCGGGGCTTAACATAATAGGAGACAAGGGAAGTTTATGTAACGTCCTGTTGGCGTAGAATTTCGACCTGTCCAACAAGAAAAACAGGTTCCACGTTTCCACGGCGGCCTGGGAGATCTGCTTAGCTCCAGTGCAGGTCCAATGGCTTGCCTAGGTGCGTGTAGGGCGTGCCAGTTGATTTGATCTGCAATCAACAAGAATAAACAAGTAAACCATGTGAGAAACGATGGCCGATCGGTCGATAGGCCGATGCTGCATCGTGAGAGCCTGTCCGATAAGGCAAAGCTTTATCGGCTTACTTGAAGTAATAATATGATGTAACTGATAAAACAGATCTAATCCCATCGGCCCATGTTAATGTGTTTACAATAAATTACTGGAATCGGCCGATGAGGTTCGCATGAAGATGAATACACTAGCTAATACTCAGTGCAAACTTATACAAGTCAATCGGTCAATATAAACACACCAATCACAGAGAAATCCTGAGAATACCCTGTAACCTATACACTTATATCCACATATCCACCTGCATAAGTGGCAAATACATGCAAAAACATAATTGATCACATGCATTAGGTAAGACCGGCTGAAACCCCGGTGCTATCCTTAATTACAATCGGAAAACAGGCTTTGTGTTAGATCTCAAAACAGGACTAAGGTCGATGGCAACTCAAAGTGTGAATTAAGACTTAACACAAAGAAAATCAAGCTGCCGATTGCTTTTGGGGATGGCAGATGCATTGAATGATTTAGCCAAGCATAATAATTAAACCGTCGTCGGCAATAAACCCTAAAACGAGTAAATCGATGGCGAAGCATAATTAAGACACCTGTCAAGATCATCCAAAGCATGATAAACGACGATCACATCGTCGAGGCTTAACGTGTCTAAAGCGACACGCTAGCCCCGAGGATGTAAATCGTCGGGCACGAGTTCTTACCTCTGCTCCGGGGAAGCAAAAACTCATCGGAGTTAACCTCTTGCGAGGGTTGGCGATGCGCCGAAGTTGTATTGATTGTGAGATTGATTGGGAGTTAAGAGAGTTTCTATGTACAAACTACCGGGATATTTATACCCGAGATTACAACAGGGTCCTTGTAGGACACGATCTTATCTCTAACTAACAAACAAGTCTTTGCGGCAGACTCTTGCCAAAGATTAGATCTAAACCTACTTGATTTACAAGATACAATTGCCTAAAACCGAGCTTTATCTCTATTTGGCAACTTCCTTGAAGCTTATCTTGAGCCCAGACCAAGCCCACGCTGAGTCTGTCAACTTGCAACCCGTATCGGCCGACGACCATATTGAATCCGTATCGGCCGATACGCTCTCCCTAGTAGCACTTCTCCCAGTCCGATACGGCTACTGGGTCCGATACGAGACCTGGTCTGACTCCAACTCAATCCTTCCTCTTTGCTTCGGTTTCCTCTTCCCTCTTCGAGTCGATTATGAAAATCCGCTGTTAACACATGCCTCCCAATTCCGCTTCATTATATAATTGGCGGAATTAGCTCCGAGGAACCCATCGACTTCTTTGCTAGGGTTTGTCTGAAAACCGCACAGATCCAGATTCGTGTCCCTCTGCCGCCGATTCAGCAATCACTTCGTGTTCTTCAACTCCGGCGACCCCTCGGCATCCCATCGGCATCAATCCCCTCAACAGCGACCTCTTCAACCACTTCAATGGCTTCCGCACCGTTCTACGCCTCCGAGATCCCCGTGGTGAGTCAATCCTTTCGGAATCCACATTTTCGTTTTCTCGCCGATTTCTTCAAACTAGGTCTTCGGCCTTTTTGCCCCCCGGGTCTTATTTTTTTCATCGTTGTTCTTATACCATAGGTCTTCAAAAATCAAATCTTGATCCCCACCAACGACAAATCGCATCGATTTCTGCTAGGCCCCATGGGCGATTGCGACCCAACCTGGCTGATAAGTGCCGAAACAAACAGAGTCCCCTTCAAACAAGCCAAGCCCAATGTCTCCTCCTGGAAGCACACTTTCAGATCCTGGCCGTCGAAGCTCAATGGGTACAAAACTTGGCACAAGAGGATTGCTGCAGCCAAACAGGTTCACTGGGACGAGATAGGAATAGGCCAATGCATTACCTTATCCCTGGCCGATACCAAGAAAAATAAACCACTTATGTCAGCGGCCACCTACTTCTGGTCTAGCACCTTGAACGCTTTCCTGTTCAAGCAAGGTCCGATGACCCCAACTTTGATTGACATCAAGATGCTAACAGGACTAGATATCCAGTCCGAGATCAATCCCTTCAGCCTCCTGACAAACGGCAGCCATAAATTGAAAACCAAGAAGATTGGAGGTTGGTCTGGATATATGTCTAAGCACATGGAACAAGGATCAGTCTCAAAGAGAGAACATGTGGCCTTCCTGACGCTATGGTTGGAAAGATTTGTCTTTTGTGGATCAACCTGCGGCCCCACTACAAATTGTCAACATCTGGCTCAAGCTCTGGTTGATAAGAAACAAATCCCTCTTGGCCGATACCTCCTGGGAGCTGTCTATCGGCTGCTTCACATTGCCACTCAAGATCTGATGCTGAAGCAAACTGTAGCGCATGGAGGACCATGGTGGTTTATACAACTTTGGCTAACCATCCACACCAACACCATAGTCAATCGGCCTCCACTATCGGACTCCCGCTTCCCATCAAAGTATGCCGATCATGAAGACCACAGAACCAGAAGGTGCATGTATTTTGGAGAGACGGCCTCTGTCTATCCTGGAGCAGATCAATCGGCCGAAGACATGTCCACATGGTTCATCCGATTCTACACCGGGACCCCATCAATTAAGATGGATATGTTCATCTACCTCTCAGACCAGGGTTTTGAACTCCCTGACGATCTCCACTTGGACCTGGTGAACGACGATATGGAGTCATGGGAATCATTCATGATCGGCATCACCCCATGCCTGCTCCCAGTAGGCATATTTCAAGGAAGAAGCACTAGCCTGTCTTATGAATTTTACAATCCCATGGTGGCTGCTAGACAGTGCGGACTTGGACAACTTCCCATCAGTTTATATTTCCATAAACTCCTGGAGAGCAGAGGCACAGTGTCATCAGCGCTGATCATGAATAAAGCGCTGGAAATTGAAGTCCCAAAGCTGAGTGACTGCGACCGATTGCATCTGAGCGCCTTTGTCCATATCAGCTTCCAAGCATGGTGGCAAGAATGGGCTGCTCATATTTTCCACCAATCGGCCAGATTCTATGTGACAGAACTTATCCAGGGTATCAGCCCTCAAGTCCCAGACGACCCGACTCCATCTGTGAGCAACAGTGGACAAAAAATTTGTTATGCTCAAGCCGTGGCTCCATCAGGGTCAACTATCCTGGAGTCAATCATCGGCCTTACTGCCCCAAAGGTATCGTCATTACTCCAAGGGCCGATGACCAAAGAAAATCCCAAGAAGAAAGCGTCAGCCAAAGGAAAGTCTCAAAAATCCAGCAAGAAGGCTAAGACTCATGATCAGGCCGATCTTGAAGAGCTAGACCACCCTCTCCGATTGAGGACTCCTTCTCCTTCTTCACCACCCTCTCCGATTGCTTCGGTAAGAGCTAATTTTACATTGTCTTTCTAGCAACATTTATTTGTTCATCATCTTATGTTTCTTTTCCCAGCCTAGGGCTCCATCACCTGCATCACATCGGCCAGCCCCCTCGCCCATCGTATCATGCCAACAGAGGGAGGCCGATGCAAGCACAGCCGATGCTCCAACACAGGTAACCAGGATCATCTTACCCCATTTGTCGACTCTTGTTTAATTAGGCTAAACTTGCCCTATCCTGTTGTTTGCAGAAGCTAGCCGATATGTTCTCCTTCGACATCGGCCAATTCCTTGATGACGAGGACCAAGAGCCAGCAGTCGTGGCCAAGGCGTCAATCTCTGACGATCTGAAGAACCGGCTGTCCGATATCGTCAAGCGGCTAGAATCATCACTGGAGTACTTGGTGGAGGAGTGCAATCCCATCAGGAGCAGAGTGCAAGAAATCGAAGACTAGCTGCCTGAAAACCTAATGGAGATGCTGACACCGGCCATCTTCTTAGAACAATACCGCTTCAAGCTTCAGAAGGCTAAAGAAAGAATCACGGAGAGGCGGGAACGTGAGAGTTTGGAATCGGCCTTGACCGCCAGCAAAGCTTAGGTCAATTCTGATAAGACCAAGCTAGACGAGCTGGCCGTTGAGCCGATTGTCTTGAAGAACAGACTTGAAGAACTCCAACGCCTCGAAGCAGACCTCGCATCCAAGCTGGAAGCAACTCGTAAAGAGATCCAAGAAGTCCAGGCTGGGATAGCTGCATCGCCGAAAGCCATAGAAGACCAGACGGCAAAGCTGAAGGCATCGGCCAAATACTTGGCAACCCTGAGTAAATCTTTGAAGCCGATCCCAGGGTCGATGGCTGATGACGCCCAAGCTATAGAGGATATTGATCAAATCCGTCATAGGGCGATTGCAGCTATTGAAAATTTTATAGGGTGATGTAGCATACTTTGTGACCTTCTTGTAAATAGATACCTTCTTAATTTAATTGATCTCATCGGCCCACTAGCCGAATTGATTCAATTAATCTAATCGGCCTACTAGCCGAATTTGATCAGTCCAAATCTGAAAAAAGTTGAAGTCCATGAACTTGAACCACTCTTGATAACGTTGAGAGACTTGAAGAATCTAAGTCCACAAACTTGGATCAATATGATAAACTTGAAAAATCATGAAGAATAAGACGTGACGCTTGAAAAATTCCTTGAAACTTGAAAAATTCCTTGAAAAATTCCGCGCTTGTATATATATATGCCCCCCAAATTTTAGAAGATGAGGGCTCATGTTGTAAAATTTGAACTAAGGGCGATAGTATATATCGGCCATCTAAAGACGATGCATAGCACATTGGCTGTAATCATAAATCGGCTGGAGGGCCGATCATGAATCGATCCAGACGCTTGGATAATATCTCTTTAAGTATTTGCCGTTAAGAGCTCTGCCATAAACTTCTCCATCTAATCCATAAGCAACTCGATCTTTATCACGCTTTATTTTCTCCAATGCCCGTAATCGGACATGTGCCAAGTCATCCAGCTCATCGACCAGAAGATTATGGTACTCATCGGCTGTCAAATCGTCTTACAAGGCAAACCTCCTTGAGCCAATGTTGGTCTCCCACGGCAGCACAGCTTCATGCCCATAAACCAACTGATACGGCGGCACTTGAGTTGCACCATGACAAGCCATCCGATACGCCCAAAGGGAATCGGCCAGCGTGATATGCCACCGTCTCGGCTGTTCGTCAATTTTCCTCTTGATCAACTTGATTAAGGTCTTGTTAGAAGCTTCTGCCTGCCCATTAGCTTGCGCATATTATGGAGAAGAATTCAATAGCTTAATACCCATGCTCTCAGCAAACTGCACAAACTCATCGGACACAAAGATTGATCCCTGATCTGTAGTCAATGTCTGAGGTAATCCAAATCTATATATAATGTGCTCTTTGACAAACTGAATGGCATCCTTGGAATCAACCTTTTTAAGGGGAACGGCCTCAACCCACTTTGTAAAATAATCTGTAGCTACTAGTATATATTTGTGTCCCTTGCTTGATGGCGGGTTTATCTGGCCAATCATATCTATTCCCCATCCACGAAACGGCCACGGCTTTATGATTGGATGCATAGCCGATGCCGGCGCTCTCTGAATTGCTCCAAATTTCTGACAGTCTTGACATCCTTTATAATACTTGAAACAATCCTCTAGCATGGTTGGCCAAAAATATCCGACGTGCTTCAACAGCCATCTCATTTTATGGGCCGATTAATGGGTTCCACAAATCCCTTCATGTACCTCGGTCATAACAATTTTGGCCTCCTCAGGACCTAGGCACTTGAGTAAGACACCATCAATCGTCCGATAATATAGGTCATCGTCCAGTAAGACATAATGTAAAACCTTATACTTCATTCTTCGTGACGCCGATTGAGAAGGGTTTCTCAAATACTCGATGATATCACACCTCCAGTCATCGGCATCTATAGTAGCAATTTGAATCTGAACGTCTTTAGCCATCGGCTTGTATCCCGATGTCCCCTGAGCTAAATCATTGGCCTCGAAGTTCTGCTTCCTGGGTATATGCCTCATTGTCACAATCTTGAAAGCTTGTAGCAACTCCTTGCACTCCTCGTTGTAGACTCGGAGAATATCATTCTTGCATTCATACTCCCCAGAAAGTTTATTAATTACCAACTGTGAATCGCCAATGATCTCTACGGAATCGGCCTCGACCTCCTGTAATAGCTGCAAACCTTTAAGCACCGCTTCATACTCTGCTTGATTGTTAGTATAATAAGGCTTGATGGTAAAAACAAACTCAAAGCTTGCCCCCCGAGGGGATATGATGACTAGGCCAATACCGCATCCATGTCTGCAGACGGATCCATCAAAATACAATGTCCATGGCACAATATCTGCATATGCAACTGTCTCATCTCTGTGTTGAACAATGAAATCGGCCAGGGCTTGTCCTTTGATTGCTTTGGCCGATTCATATCTGAGGTCAAACTCTGTTAAGGCAAAAATCCACTTCCCAATTCTCCCTTTTAACACAGGGGCCGATAACATGTATTTCATCACATCGGCCTTACTTACCATAATGCACTCATTGAAAAGTAAATAATGCCTCAATTTAGTACATGAAAAATATAAGCACAAACATCTATCCTGCCCGATAGGTTTGATATGAAGCGCCGAACAAAGTTGATCTTCCCGAGCAGAGATTGTACCTTGGTCTTGTTTTCTGGAGGCTTGATTTTCTGGATGGTATCAATACTCTTCTGTGTGATCTCAATTCATCTCTCGTGGACCAAGAAACCCAGAAACTGACCGGCCGATACGCCAAAGGCACACTTGTTAGGGTTCATCTTTAGACCATATTTCCTTGCCCTTTCTAGTACCTTGCGTAAATCGGCCAAGTGCATATCGTACTCTTTTGACTTCACGACGATATCATCTATATAAACCTCGATCAAAGAGCCAATAAGATCATGAAAGATGTAATTCATTGCCCTCTGATAAGTGGCTCCAGCATTTTTCAAACCGAAAGTTATGACAACCCACTCGTACAGGCCAATTGCCCCTGGGCATCTGAAAGTTGTCTTGTAAATGTCTTCCTTAGCCATAAAAATCTGATTGTAGCCTGCGTTTCCATCCATAAAACTGATAATCTTATGCCCAGATGCAGCATCGACTAGCAAATTGGCCAACGGCATAGGGTACTCGTCTTTTGGCGTTGCTTTATTTAAATCTCTGAAATCGATACATACCCTTAGCTTGCCGTTTTTCTTCAACACTGGAACTATGTTGGAGACCCACTCCGCGTATCGGCAGGGTCTGATAAAGTTGGCGTCGTAAAGCCTTGTGATCTCTGCTTTGATAGCTTCATACATATCGGCCTTAAATCTCCTAGGAGATTGTTTAAACGGCCGATAGCCTGGTTTTATCGGTAGCCGATGTTCTACAATCGATCGGCTTAATCCCGGCATCTCATGGTATTCCCATGCAAAGCAATTCATGAATTCTTTCAAAAGATTTATCAAATTATTCTTATATTCCTTTGGCAGGCTAGCACTTACATACGTCGGCCTAGGCCTATCACCTATTCCTATATCAACCTCTTCAAGTTCATCGGCCGACGTAAAGCCTTGTCCCAGTTTGCCATCTAACTCATCCACCGCATCGTCTGTGTAGGGACTAGCTTGTTCATCTTGGGCAGTGGATGGTTCATCTCTGTTAAAATAATTGCTTGTCTTGGTCTTCGATCGTCTCGATATCACAATCAGTCACTTTGAGGAAATCGGCATTCCAAACTCGTCCAGATAAGCAGTCGATTCCCTCCATCTCCCAAACCGCGAGATCGGCATTGGCTACATGTACTGACCGATCGGGCTGCATGATCTCGACCTGGTCCCCTTGCCATTGTATAAGGCATTGATGCATTGTTGAAGGGACGCAACAGTTTGCGTGGATCCAATCCCGTCCCAACAACAAGCTGTAGGAACCCTTTCCATCGAAGACGAAGAAGGTTGTGGGTATCGTCTTGTTGCCCACGGTGAGCTCCACGTTTAGTACCCCCTTCGCCTCAGAAGCGTTGCCACCAAAGTCTTTCAGCACCATGTTGGTCTTAATAAGGTCTTCAGGTACTTTTCCAAGCTTCCTGAAGGTTGTATACGGCATTAAGTTCACTGTCGCGCCGTCATCGACCAGCATCTTCGTCATCGGCCGCCCATTGATGAATCCTTTGATGTATAACGGTCGTAGGTGCATGTGGCTGCTGTCAGCTGGCTTGTTGAATATGGCTTGGTCTGGTGACAACTGTAGTTTAGCCGAGGACTGCTCATCGTCGGCTACTGCTTCATCGGCCGCCTGCACGCTGTATTCTGCTGGCAGTATGAAAACCATATTAACAGACGCCGATGCTACGCTTTTACCTTTTGCGGCCGCAGAAGCTCGAGCTGTATTGACCACCGTGGATTTTATCCTCCATCCTTTTATAGTTCTGGTGGGCCGATGGGCTGTTATTGCTTGCTGCTCCTGGACCTGCTCCTTCTTCCTCAGCCTTTGTACCCGTTGTTTTTGAGTCTTGGTAAACACGTCGCTTAGGCACCACTGAGGATTTTGGGGTTGATCGTCGTGACGATCTTGGTGCATCGGCCCCAACCTTTCATGCACAGATTTTCTTTGCTTGGCCGGCCGATGCACTTGCCTGCTTGAGCTGCCCTGATGGGGGTCTTCTACATCGTTGCACGCAGGGCACTCCTGGATGGATGGCAACCTCATTCCCTCATTCCAGCAGAACCGGAAAAACTCGCACTTCCAATGCGGGTCATAGGAGTTGTCTTGATCAGCGTAGTCTCGTGCTTGTTCTTCCTGCCGCCGCTGGTATTTTCTGATCAGGCCCTCCGAGGTCTGATAAGGTCACTTGCCGGTCCGATGGCTACCGCCGTCGACCCTGTCCGCCCGCACCATATTGACTGGGAACGGGTGTCCTTCTATTTTCATTGGCCGCTTGGCATCATCTATCTTGATCCTGCCTTGCTCGATGGCCGATTGAATCTGTTGTCTGAAGATCTTGCATTCATTGGTATGGTGCGAATAAGTATTATGCCACTTGCAATATCTTCTTTTCTTGATCTCTTCGGCCGATGGTAACACATGACCTACAGGTAACTGAATCTGCTTTTCTTGCAACAGTAGATCGAATATCTTATCGGCCTTGTTGATGTTGAAGTCAAACTTGTCTTCTTTGTCGCCCTTCTTGGCCCATTGGCATGTTATCGGCTTCTTCATCCGGGCCCACTCGGCCAGGTCGACATCGGCGTCTTCTTCGTCATCTTCATCGGAGGCGTACTGATAGACTGTACTGATTTTCTTTGCGAACTTCTTTGCCTCCTGGAATCGTTGCTCGTGGGCCGATACTCGCTGGGCTAGCTGAGCTAGGCTATCAAATTCTTGAGAGGAGAATCTCTCTCGTATCGGCCCTAGTAATCCTTGGAACGCCAAATCGGCGAGCTGTGAATTGGTCAGGCTGAGGCTGTAACACCTGTTCCTTATGTCCCTAAATCTTTGAATATACTCTAGGACCGATTCATCCACTCGTTGCCTGATGGCAGTAAGATCAGACAGTTTCATCTCTTGCACGCCGTTATAAAAGTACCTGTGAAACTGCTTTTCCAGATCTATCCATCCTCTGATGGAATTGCAGGGTAAAGAGGAAAACCATGTAAATGCAGACCCTGACAAGGACAGAGGGAAAAACCTCACCCTCAACGCCTCTATGGCTGATGCTTCCCCGCACTGTGCTAGGAATCGGCTCATGTGCTCGTATGTCGAGACGTTGTCCTGTCCTGAAAATTTGGAGAAGTCCAGAATTTTGTATCGGTTTGGCAGTGGCACTCTGTCAAACTCCTTGGGGTACGGGTGCCGATACACTGTGGAGTTCTCCTTGGGCTTCAAGCTGAACTGATCTCGCATCACCTTGGCTATCATATCGGCCCAGTATCCTGCAGGCCGATGCGGGAGGTCTTGGTGGTAAGATTGTTGCAGGCCCTCTGCTTGATACTGCTTGGGGGAGTACGGCTGGTGGTGATGATTTATGTTCTGAGCATCGTACTGCCCCGCGGTATACTGTGGGTAACCTTGCGGCACGTTGTAAGCAGTCTGTGGTGGAGGGTTGTTGAACACAGGGGCTTGTGGTTGCCCGGCCGATGGCGGGTTTACTGGTACTTGCTACATCGGCTCGATCACCGGTTGTTTCCCCTTTGTCCACTGCCTCTCTTCCTCGCCGCACGCGCCCGAGCCGAGAGCGCCAACGCTCCTTCCCTGCCTCTCTCCCTCGCCGCTCTCTCTCTTTCTTCCCTTCTCCGTTTCGTCCCGCCGGCGCCGTCCCCCTCCCGGCCCCGCCGCCTGCGCGCGTGACGCCAAGGGAGAGCGCGCGCTCTCCTGTTCCTCCCCCGCGCGCCCTTGCCCAAAGCGGCATAGAGGCCGCGCCCTTTTCCTTTCCCCTTTCCTTCTTTTTCCCCGACCACGGTCGACGTCACCCGACAGCGCCGTTGGCTGCTAGCACCGGAGTGCGCCGGTCCCCTCCGGGCGCTCCCCCGCCTCTCCCCTCCGCAAACCGCCTCTCGGCCGCACCGACATTCGCCCCAAACCGCCTTTCGCTCCCCTCTTTAAATCTCCCTCCGCTCGGCCGCCATTACCGCTTTCCCCGAGCTCGCCCCCTTCCTCCCCGCTGCCGCCGCCACCCACGTCGCCGCCGCTGCAGCCGAGGGCGCTCGAAGGAGCTCCGGGCGCCGCCTTCTTCCCCTCCCTCGGCCCGGAGCCGTGCCAGCCGCACCGTCGCCCCTCCGTCCCCGGCGAGCAACGCCCCTGCCGCGGTAATCCTTTCCCCCTTTCGCCTTCTCTTTTTCTTCCCCGGCCTAGGAGCTAGGTAGCCCGTAGGACCTCCCTCCGACCACCACCGGGGCCGCCGTCCCCTCCTCCGCTCCCTCTCCACGCCGCCGTAGCCGCCGCCGTCGCGCGTCGTCGTCAGCCGCCGTCGGCCTCCTCCCGGCGAAACCGAGCCGACGGCTCACTCCCTCTCTCTCTCTTCTCCGTCCCGGTGTGTTTTCCTCCCCTCTTCGGCCTCGCACCGCGCCGCCCGAGCCCCTCCGCCATCGCCGCTATCGCCCGGCGCCTCCTCCTCTCTTTCGCCCGGCCGGCCTCCGTGGCCGCCACGTCGGCGCCACGCGAGCGCTAGCCGGCGCGCCCCCTCCTCCCGCCGGCCTCCGTGGCAGCCGCGTAGGCGCCACGCGAGCACCGACGGATCTCCTCTCTCTGTGCGCTCGGTCCGCGCAAACCGCGCCGCTGACAAGCGGGCCCCGCCCTAGCGCCCGCGCGGTGGACACGGTCCACCAATCCGGCCGCCCGCGTAGACCGCGGCCTGCCCTGGCCCGTCGGCCCCAGTTCCTCCTTGGCCCACACGGCCTCGCTCCCCCTTGGCCCGCTCGGCCCCTTTTCTCCCCTCTCCGTCCCATCGGCCTCCCTCCCGGATCAGGCCGCGCCACTCGGCCGCGCGCCATCGGCCTCCGGCCCATCGGCCGCTAGGCCCATCGGCCTTCCTCCCCTCGCGCGCCGATCGGCCATGGGCCGATTCCCTTCGGGCCGTCGGCCCATTAGTTTGGCCGCACCCATTCTATTCCATTGGGCCGTTCTTAGCCACCCGAATTAAAGTCCAAATTGCGTCCCTCCTTTCTCTCCTTTTTCAAGGAATTAATAATTCCTTTTCCTTTAGACAGAAAATCATTTAATCTTCGGAAATTCATATCTTTTCAACCGTTCGTCCGATTGACTCCGTTCAACTTTCAAAATTCCTCAAAAATCGAGATCTATCCAATGGCACACTTAGTGGTCATTAATAGGGCTTCTCTTTATCGTTTTGTTGAGACGTCTCGTTTCGCGTGTAGTTTCGGAGCCGGAAGACCCGCAGTGCGCGGATTACGAGGAAGAAGCTCAAGATCTCGAGCAAGGCAAGTCACCTTTGATCAATTGAACCTATAATTTGAAATTAAGTATTTTGATTTCGCAAATTATGCATTCCTTAGGTTACACTTGACACTTGGCCTCGGTTTGCAATACAACCGGCAGGCCATACCCAATTGCTGCATTTACCTTCCTTGAATATTGAATACCCTGACACCCTTGTCACCCCTCAGGTAAAGTCTCGGTATTCGCATCTCGCGTACGAATATCGAGACTCCCCTCAAAATTTAAAATGGTCAACTGGGTAAAACTTGAGTTTACAAAATGCTTGGAAAACCCGACACTTGGGTCGATGCCTTGAAAATAAAGTGAGTTTCTAAAACTCGTGGTACGGGAGACGTACTAGAGGTACGGTCTACCCGTTCTCGCTCTAAGGACTGATTCCTTGGGAATTACATCCGAGCATATGTCAAGTACGACCACATGGGTGATATGGGACGCCCCTGGCTGAGTAATTAGCTAGGCCAGGGAAATCTTGATGCCAAGGGACAAGTGGATTCACCGGGGTGGTGTCGGGGAGGACCCCTGGGCTTCCTGTCACAGTATGGTCTGGCACCTAACCTGGTGTTGGTCCATGGGACCCCTCTCGTTGGCATAAGATGACCCTGAGTCGGCTTTCGAAATGCCTTGTCGTGAAAGCCTCAAGGTCGCCAGACGTGACTGAGAGTCGCGGGCTGGGTGACTCGGGGTTAGTAACGTCGTGTGGGTAAAGTGTACCCCCTCTGCAGAGGTTAACAACTGTTCGAACAGCCGTGTCCACGGTCATGGGCGGATGTGAGGTGATTCCTTAGCGTAGTTTTAATGGTTACCTTGTGAACTATTGTTGGTGTGAGAAATCCTTTCTGTGCTTAAGTGTGGCTGTTGAAGCAGCTGGTGTCGGTAAACGATTGGCAGGGAGCCTCTCGTTCCGACATGCTTGATTTGAGGCTGTTGGAGCAGCCGGTGTCGGTGAACGATTGGCAGGGAGCCTCTCGTGCCGACGTGTGTGAGTTGTGGCTGTCGGTGCAGCCGGGGTCGGTGATCGATTGGCAGGGAGCCTTTCGTGCCAACAAGAAACAAACGATACAATTTCACTGCTCCGGCCGGATGAGACGCACTTTCTCGTCCGTGTCGTTGAGAAGCACTCACTTAGATGTTGCTGAAAGTCTTAAACTAAAATCATTTGTGAAAAACAACTGGCTTTCCTTTGAAGCTTGCCTTAAACACTTAATTCCCCTGACTTGCTGAGTACTCCCGTACTCACCCTTGCTCTATATAAATAAACCCTCCCAGTTCTCGAAGACGAAGAGGTGGATCCTGCTGATGAGGAGTTCTTCCAGGAGCAAGCAGTCTACGAGCAGTAGTAGGGTTTCGGCCTTTCCCCAAGGCTTTGCTTGTGGCTTAGGGCCAGCCTCCGCCTTTTTTCGCTTCCGCCTTTTTGTACTGTTGTTGCGAACTCAGGTCCTGTCCGCAGTTCCAACCCTGGTTGTAATTCTACTCTTAATAAAGAGACCGCTGTTGTTGTGATATTCTGTCTTCCTGTTTTACCAGCGCTATTTCCTGGGACTGGTACAGGCATACAGGTTAATTTGGATCACCTTATACTGGCCTCCGTTCGGGGCTAGTTTGGGGCATGACAGTTTAGGTCATTCAAAATTCAAGGAGGTTAATTGCAGCAAGAGGGTAAGGCCTACTGGCTATTTCGCAAATCGCGACCAAAAGTCAAGTGTAACCTAGAGATGCATAATTGGCGAAATGAAATACTTAATTTGAAATTATGGGCCCAATTGATCAAAGGTGACTTGCCTTGCTCGAGATCTTGAGCTTCCTCCTTGAAATCCGCGTACTGAGAGTCTTCGGGCTCTGAAGCTACACACGAAACGAGGCGACTGAACAAAACAGTTAAAGAAAAGCCCTATTAATGACCTCTAAACATGCCATTAGATAGATCTCAAATTTTGAGGAATTTTGGGAGTTGAACGGAGTCAATCGGACAGGTGGTTGAAAAGATATGGATTTCCTAAGATTAATTGATTCTGTCTAAAGGAAAAAGGAATTATTAAATCCCTTGGAAAAGATAAAGGAAGGGGGACGTGATTTAGACTTGTCGTCCGGGCGCAAGGCGTGGCCAAGTGCAACGCACAGGCGCGGCCGTACGAAGCGAGCCGGCGTGGAGTGAGGTCGGCCCATGGCCAAACGGGCATGCGAGCAGAGGGATTGGGCCGTTAGCGATGCACGGCCCGATCGAGGCGTGGGCGCGGCCGAGCGGGGCAGGCCGACGCGTGGACGAAGGCGACCCAAGGCCGAGCCGGAACGCGGCCCACGGGGGGTGGCTTGGAAGGAGGCCGGACGGCTGGAGAGGAAAGGAGGCCGAGTGGGCCGAATCAAGGACGCGGCCCATAGGATGTGGCGTGTGCGGAGCGGATTGGTAGACCGCGGTCTACCGCGTGGGGTCCCGGGTTGGGGCCCACTTGTCGGCGACGCGGTTCACGCGAACCAGGTGCACGGATGGAGTTGGCACTAGATGGACGCATGCACGATGGGCCCACGTGCAGCCTCGCAGCTCTTCGTGGACCACGCGCATGGTAACGAGGGAGGAGCGGCGGGTTAGTGCTCACGTGGCGTTGACGTGGCGCCATGTCGGACGGTGGGAGGAGGAAGACGATAGCGACAACATCCGACGGCGTGCGACGGTGGCAGGGTTCCGGGACGGCGTGGCGTGAGTCCGATGAGGGGAAGGGCACAGGAACGGAGGGTGGCGCCCGAGGAAGCGAGCCAACGGCTCGGATTCGCCGGGGCGAGGCCGGAGGCGGCCGATTGCGGCGGCAGCCATCACCGGCGGCGAAAGGGGGTTTTCTTGCCAGGGAGGTTAGGGGCCGATTCCTTGGAGAGGGAGCACCTACACGTGACCACGAACCTAGGCCACATGACGAGGGGGCACGAACGGCACCGATCTGCGAGGGCGACAGCGTGTAGAGCTCGGCACCGAGCAACGGCAAAGCGGCGAGCGGAGGCGAGCAAACGGCGGCGCTAACAGCAGTTCTACCGCGTCTACAAGCACGGGTACGCGACGGCGAAGCTACTCTACAACCTAGAGGAGGAGAGATACGGAGGGAGAGGGACGGAGGGCGTTGTACCGCGGTGAGGAGGTTCGCGGTAAAGAGCGGCCGATGGCGTGAGACGTGATCGTCTCAGCCTCGGGCCGAGGAAGAGGAGGAATGGGGCACCCGGAGTCCGCGTCTAGTGTCCACGAGCGCTGGCAGCGAACAACGACGACGGCGGGAATGGGGCGGCGATGGAACGGCCGGTTATGGCGGTGGAGGAGGGGACCGAGCAAATGGGGAGGGACGGGGATTTAAAGGGGCTCCGATCTTGGCTTCGGGAAGAAGGAACTCGGCGTGGTCTCGCGAGCAAGTGTGCGGTCGTCGGCGCTACGCCCGAGCGGCGGCAAAGGCGTCGGGCCGGGAAGGGAAATAGGAGAGCGGAGGAGGAGAAAGGGGGAGTGGGCTTTGCCATTCCGGGCGGAGCGAGAGAGAGGGGGAGGGCTCCGCGTCTCCGGCATGGAAGCTAGCGGCGCGGGTGCGGGGTTCCAGGGCGGTGGCGGCGCTGCAGAGAGAGAGGGAGGAGAGCGGCACGCGCGTGCTCGTGAAGGAGAGAGAAAAAGGCGTCCGCGCGATCGGCGCTCTACCGCGGCACGTTCGCCGCACGTGCCCGGGAGCGGACCAACGCGGACCGGGCCAGCGCGGCCTAAAAGGGGAGAGGGGGCTAAGGGGAACGGCGGGACGGGCCGACCGAGCGAAAGCGGGCCAAGAAAAGCTGAGGGAGGAAAACTATACTTTACCTGAGAATTTTGATTTGGAAGGATTTGGAGCGTGGGTTTGAATTTTGAGTTGGGACCTTTTCTCCGAGATTCGAATAGGGAGCAGTGAGGAAGAGACGAGACCTTGGCACACACGCGAAGCAAGACCAAAAAACAAATTTCGCAATTAGGGTTTTTATTAAATAGGTTTTTTGCTAATGCCACAACGGAACAGGTGTTGCATTAGATTGAATAGGGGATGATGTTTACCCCCTGCTACAACAGTTGGACGTACTGGGCCTGGCCTCCCAGCCCAACACGGCTTTTGCTTTTTTTTTTGAGACATTTTAATTTTGCTCATGTAGACTACGTACGTTTGAATATGTGGCTGGGGCACACAGAGATATTATGACAAACAACTCGAGCAGAGCAAATTGAATACAAGTTCCGAGGCGGATCCGGAAAATATTTTAGGGGGACTCTTCTCCTTCTTCCTCCTTCAACCCTCTTTTTTCCTCTTTCTCTCCCTCTTTTTCACGTTCTCTCTCCTTTTCTATTAATGGTGATCCAGTGAGGTAGGGGGACTTGAGCCTCCCAGCATTCACGTTGGATTCGCCCCTGAATCCGATATATATATGAGATGGACGAGTCTATCTAGCTATATATATATCCCTTGAGTTTTGATAGAGATCACACTATATATCGAGCAAAGTAATTAGACATGCATATACATATGTGTATATGAGACTGAGATCGAGCAACAAAACATATATTAGTATATATGTATATAGTGTATAGATTCTCCATCCATGATGCATTTTGTTAAAATTAAACCACACGTACGGTGGAACAGAGAGAGTACTAGTACGTGGACACATGCACGTACATACATATATAGGTACGTAGTTGAGATCCAGTTCAGCTGAGCTTATTCAATAGGCGGTCGATCCTGCAGTGCATATGCATGCACGCGTGCAATCACGTACGTAACAGTAGCTAGCATGTAGAGTAGTACGTACTTAATTAGGTATATAGCTAGTACGGCCGCATTATATATAGAGAGAGAGAGCGCGCGCGCGGGAGAGATCGATGGCTATTATATTAGCGGCGGCGGTTGGCGGGCTCCCTCTGGGAGTTGAAGTAGACGACGGCGGTGGGGAGGCCCAGCTGGTGGTGCGCCGCGAATGCTCTGGTGTTGAAGTTGGGCCTCTCCACCGGCGGCAAGAGCGCACCGTCGACGAACCGCGCCTTCTGCTCGAACAGCACCAGCACGTACCTGTGTATCCCCACCGCCGGCCGTGGCCCCATGTACTCCACCATCTCCTCACCTGCATTATCCATCCATTTATAACCATCTCATTAATTCATATGCATGTATATATATATTCATGCACAATCAATTAATACTCCATAAAATCTATTTATCTATTATCTCCGTCCCAAAACACATATATCTCATCTAATCCTAAATTTGTATATTTTAAAATTAAAAAAGTAGCTTCAACTCCGTGAAAGATATGCATGGATATGGAACGTTGGAACTAACGCATATGCAGCCGCCGGCCCGGCTGACGAGACGACGAACATGCATGCGCACACGCACACGTGTCGCGCCACCTAATCGAACGCTTGGTTGTGCATGGTTGGCACCGCTAGCGCTGCTGCCGTGACACGTGTGGCAGCTGGCTCCCTGCTTCACATGTGTGCGGCCAGGGTGGCGATCGATCCATCCATCAACTGACGCTGCCATAGATATGCCTTGCCTCACAGTTTGTGCCATTCAATAACATTGCATGTGGATATGCATCCATTATATTCATGCGCCGCAACAACAATGAACAAAGTGCAGAGCGAGCGGTAGTTAATTTCATATGGGCCGGGATATATATGGGCACAGCTGCTAGCTAGCTGGTCGATACATACTGCATACGCTAACATTCGATGCCATCGTAATGGGTTACGTAATATCATATAGATGCATTGCACTCAGTCATGACATGTTAGACCATCTAGCCAAATATTGTATGACCTCTGTTTCGATGCCGTTAACGTTTTACATAAGTGTGATCATTCATCTTATTCAAAAAAAATTTATATAAATGTTATTTATTTTGTTACGACTTATTTCATCATCATATAAAACACTAAATTTTTGAATAAAATAAATGATCAAACATTCTTCGTTATGCGAAGAGTTAACGGTGTTATACATTTAAAAAAAGAGGTAGTATATTTTTAAACGAGAGCTATCGTATATACATGTACACAGCCAAATAGTCATACGTAAGCATGCGTATATATATGATTGTGCACGAGTTATGGTTTGCACCATAGATCTAGAAAGGTGTGATCTCCTAGCTACTTCCTAAGATGAACAAAAACAATATAACTGCCAATCTTTTATTTCAATCACATCAATTGCCCATTTAGAAATAATTAATATCTCCTAATGTACGTAATAACCTGCCTTTACAAACAAAACCGTAATGTTATCTAATAAGATAAATCCAGAAATCTATTTGATCACGGCTAATTTTACAATGATGAGAGAAAGCTAGTTAGTTCTTAATTATCACAAGTAGATGAATAGGGTGTTTATTAATTAGAGTAAGAATCTTTTGAAAATATATCCATATTAATTAGTGATAAAATATAATTCATACTCTCTCATATACTATATCTTAATTAGCAAAGCAATGACGGCAAATATATATTTATTTCATAATAAGGGCAATTAACTTAATTAGCTTTGGCCATGCATGCTAACAGAACAATATTATTAATTTACTCTTTAGAATGGATTAATTAACCCGCGCGCAGAGTATTAAAAGTGAAGATTAAACATGCATGATATATAGTTTTGCAGTAGTGAATGCATAGACAGGCAACAAAACATAAGCTAGGAACATACATACATATGTAAAGGGAAATCAGACGATACATATATTAATTGATACTGATATTTGATGAAGTAATTGGTACACGAGGACGCACCTTTGGATGCATCTGTTCCCCCCGGTATATTAACCACGATCCTGTGCAAGAAAAATATGCAGTTATATGCAAATATCAAATAAAACTTGAAGATTAATGGGGTGTAAAATTAAGTGCTAGTACTAGCTACTAATAGCATGCATATATATATATATATATATATCAAAGAGATCATGCATATCCGGTCTATATATATATATATGCGCGCAATCATGCATGGAGTGATGGAGACCGGAGATCCCTAGGTAGACGATGAATAATATATATCATATATATGCATGCAAGTGTCAATTAAGTGTGTGGAGAATTAATTGACACTTGTTGGCCTGGGGTGCCACATGTATAATCGTATGTAGCTGCTATATCAGCTGGCGAGTGATCGATGGTACGTACGTACGTACCAGTGGAGATACTCTCTCATGGATGGATCGCTAGGGCTAGGCGCGTCCGGGTCCGTCATGATCTGCGGCGGCGGCGAGCAAATTGATGATCCGTAAACAATTAATTAATACCCAATTTGCTAGCTAGCAGATAATCTCTAGGTATATATAGCAGTTGAACGTCGATCGATAGATCGATGGAATATATATATATATATATATATATATATATATATATATATATATATATATATATATATATATATATATATATATATATATATATATATATATATATATATATATATATATATATATACCAGGGTGTAGAGGTCGTTGCGGCGGCCGGAGATGCGAACGAGGGGCGGGTAGTCGGCGGCGGATGGCCGGACGAGGCAGCCGTTGCTGATGTCCCTTTCGCCGTAGGCGGCGGTCATGGAGATGGATGGCACAAACAGGTCCACTACCTCTCCGATCACCCGCCCCACCACCAGCGGATCCACGAAACGGGCCATCGATGATCGAATTAATACTAGCTAGATCTCTTCCCTTCCCTTGAGCTCGATCGATCACCTCTCAGCTCTCAGCTAGCTAGAGCCGCGCGCGGCAACTGCGCTAGCAGCTGGACTACGATATGATTTCGGCGCCACCTGGCTACTTAATTCATTCTAGCGGCAGCACGCACTCACTCGATCAGATCACGCCAGCTAGCTCTATGACTCTACAAATTAATAACGCATGCACAGCTCTACAAATATATATATGGGTTTTAGCTTAGCCTCGTCATGCATGGGACTTGGATCGTTGGCACCATGCATAGGGAGAGGCGACACGTGGCGACAGGATGGGGTTATCAACAAGCGGCGTGTGTGCCCTGTGTATCGTGATGATTTGGGGTGGAGTGCCCCCACCTGCCCTTCCCTTCCCTATTCCTTTCCTTCATGCATGCATATATAGGTAGGAGTATATATGTTTCTTTTTTGGATAATCATATGTACTACGTAGAGAATATTCCTTCTATATACCCCTGAAAATTTAGATGATCTTTTTTCATGTCATGTCATTGAGTTTGTTCACTCCTTTTATACCCTGAATTTTCATTTATCTGTTCTATATCCTTTATATGTCGATTGACCGTTTAATAGGTAAAAAAATGTTAGATTTTACCTTTAGACATGGAATGAATGTAGAAAATTGTGGAACTACAGTTGAAAGGATACTAATGAATTTGTTGTGTCACTATAATATTAGAAACGTTATATGAGAAGGTATTATAGAAAATGTAATACATATTAAAAGAAGTAGTAAACATAAATTAAATTAGTCTCCTATCGTATTTATTTTAGATAATACATATAACATGTACCAAATCTATTGTATGTACTATCCAAAAAAACCAGGCTACATATTATCTTTTTAATAAATTAAAAATAAATACCAAACCTTTTCTATCATTATTAAAAAAATAAAATTTATCATGACTAATACCTCACATATCAAACTCACGAATGTAATAGTCTCATAAAACATACTCCTACACTTTCAATAATATACTCCACGAATTAACAGTCAACGTACTAACGGAACAGGTACGAAAGAAATCAAAACCAAAATTCAACGTTATGCAAAGAAACGAGCAAAACTTAGAAATTTAAGTATAGAAGGAATGGGCTGAAATATCAGGACCATTTAAGAAACTCTCATTGTAGGTTACAGAGAGAAATATGCTGTATAGGCTCTATCTTTCGATCTATCTATAATCGCTGGAAGCTGCAGGTAGCCTGGCCTGGTGGATAATTCCATCCATCAGCTTCCTTCACATACTGCATGTCGGCATATACCCCAAACTATATTAATTTTTTCTATTATGTACTGGAAATTACACTAGACTAGCTAGGCCCTATATATGCAACGAGATCGAAAGAGAAATTAAAAACGTTACTCATATACTCCCATTCTCATAATACAAGAAATTATACATTTTATTACAAAGATAATCACTAAAACGACAAATCATATACAAAAGGTGGTAGTTGAAGAATAAACCAACAAAAAAATTGGTAGATAAGGAATAAATGGTAAGGTACTAAATAAAATTATTGTCTCGGGATCACAAATCACTTATATTTTAGTACAAACTATAATGGATAAAATTCATTATAATTATAAGAAAAAAAGTATTACAACTAGTACAGATGAAGCTAGCGTTCTTTGGATGACCCAGGAGGCCGCCGTCGATGCATAATGATATGATGAGCCTGCATGCATGCCTGCACACTCCGATGGACCAACGCCCTCTCAAACCTAGCCGAATAGTATAGTAGCATTACTTTCACCGCGCTAAAATAATTTCATGTCTATTACCCTCTTCGTTCTTGACTTTTTTTAAGTCAAAATTTTTTAGATTTGATCAAATTTATAAAAAAATTAGCAATATCTATAATATTAAAATAGTTTCATTAAATTTAACATTAAATATATTTTGATAATATGTTTGTTTTGTTTTAAAAATATTAGTATATTTTTTTTATAAATTTAATCAAACTTAAAAAAAATTTGAAAAAAAAACCAAACGACTTATAATATAAAATGAATGAAGTATACATGTACCCTTTGTTCAAAAATAAGTTCATTTTTATTTCCTTACGTACCCATAATCCGCAAATCCAAGTTTTATTTCTTTTACCTATCTTACTCATGCACCCATTAATACTATTTTTCTGTTGATGAGAGGCGTTTTGATCTTTCTTCCTTTTATTTAGATCCAAAATCAAAAAAATAAAGTTATTTTGAAATAAAGGGAGTTCCATATAACAGCGGCCTCTTTTCACCTGTCGATCGGTGCAAGCTGGCTAGCTAGTCTCTCAACTCAAAGTACAAACTATGAAACTACGGGTACGTGTACATGTTGGGTTCGTATTCGTTCTTGATCCCAGCAAGATAGATATACATACTACATTCTTTTTGACGTCATTGATTTATATGTAAAAATATAAGTTAAGACTATATTTTATTTGATGATAAAACAAGTCATAACAAAATAAATGATATTTATATAAATTTTTTTAATAAGATGAATGATCAAACGTTACGTGAAAAATTAATTAATGCTTCATATATTTTGGAACGAAGGTTGTATCTTTTATTAGGCTCAAATTGTCCTTGGCTTATGAATTAATTAAGCCCTTGTTTGTCGGCGACGAGGGAGCAACGACTGATCGATGCATGAGAGGGCTAGCAGAGAGATCGATCAAAGAAAGCTGCAATAATTCTGCAAACGGATCGAGATGCCGCCGGTCGGCAGAGATGATCTACAGTAACTTGGCCGGCTGGAACTCGTGGTTGACATGCAGCGTCTCGACGTTTGTGAGCCGGCCGCCGACGTTAGCCTTCTTTCTGCCGGTGAATCGGCGGGTTCGGAGAACAAATCCCCCAACACGTACTCATCAGCCAACCGTGCGCACTGCTCATAGGCCCAGTCGGATTAGTGGTCTCGGTTTTGGTTGAATACTCTGGAATTTTTATCATTTTTAATTTTATTTATTTAAAGATTTGCAAAAATAATTTTTCGTTTCGAAATATTGCAGAACTAATCTCCAATCGCTTTCTGGGAGGGCGAGATTTAAAAATCGCTCTCCCAGAGGGCGATTTTTATGACGTGGCAGACGGCCGTTGGGCGCCGTCTGCTGCGTCGCCGCCTTTTTGCAAAAAAGACCCTTGCCGCCCTCGGCAAGGGCGATTTTTGACTGTTCCCCAGGGGGCCGCCTGCCAAAGGGCGGCCGCCGTGGCAATTTTGCAGGCGGCCCCCTTGCCGCCCTTACAGAGGGCGATTTTTGCCTACGCAGGGGGCCGCCTTTAAAAGGATGATTTTTGATTTTTTTTATAAAGTTAAACTATTTTCACTTTATTTAAGTAAGGTTATACAAATATAACAACATTTATAACATTAAAAACTATCAAAATATATGTAACGTTAAATATAATAAAACTAAGTTGGTAATATAAATGTTGCCATTTTTTTATAAACTTGATTAAACTTTTAAAAAGATTGATTTGAAAAAATTGAAACGACTTGTAATATGAAACATGTAACAGATAAATTGTAGTATTTTTTTGTAAGAAAACAAATTTCCTTGTAATTTGCTACTGAAACACATCAAAGCTGATCAGTTTTGTGTTCTCGATGAGAATATGGAAAAAGTGCAACTAGAACTGTAGAGGGGTGCGGCAAATTTGCAGGTAGCCCCCTCGCCGCCCTTGCAGAGGGCGATTTTTGTAATCTCGCCCTCTGCAAGGGCAATTTTTGGTCGGCATCCCATAAAGCCCCAATGGCCCGAGGAGGTGCTCATTTCAACCGGTCACAATTGAAGGAAAAAAAAGAGAGAGGTGAGGAAGAAGGAGAAGAGCCGCGAAGCGTTGTTGCTGTGCTTATTCGATCGCAGGTTAGTACAATATCCCAACGTATGGTTATATTTTGTGTCGCATACTAGTGTAATTACCATGTATTTGAAATTTGTGAGTAGATCTATAGCACTTAGATGTGGACCCTAAATTTTTTGCGAGTAGATCTGTAGCACTGTGAGTAGATATGTTGAAATTTGTGAGTAGATTTGTAGCACTTAAAAGTGTGAATAATTTTAGGCTAGATTTGTTGTGCACACGTTTGGTTTGTAGTAGTACTATATTTGACCATATGAAGTGCGTTTACAATATTTGATAGTTGTTTTTTAAACTGTAGGATGCCAAGGCGTGGAAAAGTTACCAACTCAAGGTAACGTAAATCGTTTCTGTGATATTTTGTGTTATTCGTTGTGCGTGAAATGAGGAATCCTAGATTAACGGGTTAGGGTGTTTCATTTATTGTTGACTTGTAGTTATCGCCCGAAGACTGAAAATGCCTTCAACCCATTGCCTTTGCCTAGCGGTGTTCCAGTGCCCATGTGCTGGTGCGGTGATCCTTGCAAGGTAGCCAAGTCCGATGAAGAGGAGACGTACATGCAGAGATACTGGATGTGTGCCAATTTTGAGTTTGAGCCAACACCTGAGATACACCGCATTAACTTAATGGTGAGGAACTGATGTTTTGTAATAATTATTTGGTGTATTAAGTAGTGTTGAACAACTTATTTGATTAGTAAACATTGCATTTGTGGCAGACCCCTCCACCGCTATGTGATTTTCAGCAGTGGATCGACACCGAGATCAAGCCGCAAAACAAGGAGCGGATGGAGTACATGCGGCAATGGGATGCAGAGCGCAAGGAGAAGATAGAGCAGAGACACAAGGAGGAGCCCGCAGAAAAAGAGCACAAGGCTGAGGCGGAAAGGAGGTGTGTTGCTGCGTACAGGGAGGAGCGGGAGCGGAAGCTTGAGCGTGCACGGCGAGCGAAGGCAGCAATGGAGGAGAATCCCGATGCGCAGAAGAAGGGAAAGTGGCCTCGTTGCACTCAGTAGTATGCACGAGTTGGTAGTTGTATGGTGTATCGATGAACAATGTTGCGTAACCTCGCAACGTGTAGCGAACTAACGAACTTGAAATGTTATTTCGCGTGTCTTCCATTTTCCCTTCCCTTCTCGCCGTTGTACTCCGTTTGTGTTTCGCATTCACTTACTTTGATAGTGACCAATCGTAGCCCTCTGTTACGCGCCGAAAGTTTTTCGTCGTTTCGTTGAGTAGATGTAGCGAATGACATGAAATGTTTTCGTGACATATGAGTGCGGCGATCGAATAGAGTTATATACAAAGAGGTAACACAAAGTTACTAACTGTAAATATTACAAACATGTAGCACTAGTAGCCTACTGGCGAGGCCTCTTACCCCTACCCCTCCTAATGTGCCCCTGAGAGTACGTCAGCCTCTCAGCGGGCACGGCACGACTAGCGCGGACATCTGGTGCGGGCGTGTGCTGCGGCTGCTCCTGGCTCTGTGGTGGTGGTGCTCCACCAAGCTAAGAGGCGCCGAGAACGTCCTGCTCTGGGTCCTCCAGGTCGTCGAAGTTGTCGCCCTCACCAGACCCGCCCGCACCGGACCCGCCCGCCTGCGACGAAGACTCGCCCGAACGAAAAATCCCCGCCGGGTAGTATCCTCCTGCAGATGTCAAAAGTTAAGCAACATTCCGCCCGAATAGTACGTTTGTAGCACTCATCAGAAGACGCTTGCTCACTTGGCGGCTGACTGAAGGGAGGAGGGACAGACGAACCGCTCGCTCGAACAAAGGCCGACGTGCTGGGCGGAGTCGCGAACGGCCGAGGGATCGACGATCCACTCGCTCCAGCAGAGTGTCCTGTCGACAGCGTCGGACCTAGTTGACATTCAGTTTGTAATAACATGGCGAAGGTTTTGCATAGTGAGAAGGTACGGAACTAACCTGTGGACGCACCAGCACCGTGCGATGTCGATCCTGGTGTCGGGCCGCGTGGACATGGAACAGCAGCTGCCGGTGGAGGTACCGCGTCCACGGCTGAACGACAAGAGAGGACGCGCAAGATCGAACGCATCTTCGTCTGCATCCGCTCGAACGTCAACCTCTGCTCAATGTCGTTCAGGTGCAGTCCAGCGTCCAACCTCAGCATCACCGCGTTGATGTCGGCGTTCATGGCGCGTGCAGCGTCGACCTGCGGGAATCATTATTAATTAGGTTTATCAGTCTCATATGTACCAACCGCGTAGTACGAAAACAAGAAGTCCGAGAAACATGGACGTACCCCCAGGAAGTACTCCTGGTCACGGTGCACGGGGTAGGTGTCCCTGACGCCTGCCTGGTGTAGCTGTGGAGCTGCCGCGGTGAAGGTGACGCGGGCACGTGTGCGCGGCAAGTACCACCGAAGGTAGGCAGTGTAGTTCTCCTCCGAGTGTGGGTGGACCTCGGCAATCACCTCCTCGGTGGCTACCAACCAGTCCTCGACGTACGACAAGATCCGAGGTGCCCACAATGTCCCTGCATGCTGTCCCCGTCGAGTCAACCTGCAAAGAACATAATGGTCATCGAACGTTCCGCGCGTAGTCGACATAACAATAGTAAAGGTGAAAGAGAAATACTCACTGGTGGTCCTGGGGCGCGACGGGTATCGATACGTTCACTGGAAAGCCCTGCCTCAGTCCGAACTGCCTCATAACACGGTAAGGGCAGTGAGGCTCGATGAAGATGTCGAAAACCAACGGCACCACCGTCAACCAGTACGCCGCGTCACGCGTGCACAAGGCAGATAGACCTAGAGGTGCTCTCTCCGCGACCACGTGGTGCGTGTAGGGCTCCCAGACGACGTCCGAAGGCTGCAGACGGTCGAACTCGAAGACAAACTCCGGGTAGCTCCGTCTGACCTGGACGTGGGCGTAACGGCGCTGCGACACAAGGAGAACCAACTCGTCAGAACATCAGTCGCACATAATCTGAAATTTGAAATGAAAACAATTTGTACTTACGTTGCGACGGCACCAGTACGTGCCCATCGTCGGCCCGTCAGCTGGGTGGTCGGCTGCCGGTCCTGAAGCGTACGCAGCGGTGTCGACGATCGGTCGGCCGATCGCGAACCGCTCAGCTGCCCAGAGCTAAATAAGCAGAGGGCAGCCCGCGAAAATCGCTCCAGGATCCGTCTTGCAGCAGGCCTCGCACAGCGCACGTTACATGGCTGCGAGGACTGCCGAACCCCAGCTCCACTGCGGCACGGCCCCTAGCTCCGCATCCGCGATCGCCCGGGCGTAGTGGATCAGGCCCCTGTCTACTGCGTGCCCGGTGGTGCTCGTGAACATCACCCAGCCGAACATCCACAGTAGGTACGCCTCTAAGGACCGTCTGAGCGAGTACTCGTCGGCGTCGGGGTGGAGCTGGTCGGTCTACAACAAAAAGCAAACGATGTTAAAACTCGTAAGATTTCTAGGAAAGTAACAAAGTGTAATTTTTAGCATTTTTAATTTTTATTTTTTAAAAGATCTACAACTTTATAGTTAACAACTTTTTCATTTAAGATCGTTTAGATATCCAAATATTCGTTACAAAATCTAAAACTTATTTAAAAGAATCTCATATCTATATTTTAAACGATATCGGATGGAGATAAACTTTATATGAAAGTTATAGATCTCACGAAGATCGACAACTTTGTTATTAACAACTTTTTTTATTTAAGATCATTTAAAGTGTCGAATAAGCATTATTAGTTTTGCAAATTTTTGAAACCTAAAATTATTTTTGCAAATCTTTAAAAAATAAAAATTAAAAATGCTAAAAAGTGTAAAAGTTAACTTACTGTGAACTGCAGCAGCCAAGCCTTCGTAGGCCCGGCGGTGGTGTACATGTTCGGGGGAGCAACTCCAGGGAGCCCAGGTAGCCTCATCACGGGAGCGAATCGCTCCATGATATCCTCCCTCCAGCCACCAGCACCGTCCACTGGGCCAACAGCCTCCTCGGCCAGTGGAAGCCCAAGCAGGTACGCGACGTCCTGAAGCGTAGGTGTCATCTCCCCACAGGGGAGATGGAACGTGTGCGTCTCCGGCCGCCACCGATCTACCAAAGCAGCCAGCAGCGACCGGTCCGCATCCCAGCGCTTGGCCGGGTCGTTCTCGTCCGCCCGCGCCTCAACAAGCCTGCATATCGCTATCAGGCCTGCCTCACGCAACCTGCGTACCGTGGAGTTCAACATTAGTACCACATATTTCCAAATAGCCAAAAAATGTCATCAAGTAATTAAGCTCTATCATACCACGGAACGTGTCATGGATCGGCCCGCAACAACTCGCGCGACGGGCGTGGATGAAAGGTGGTAAGCTGCGCACCCTGCACCGCCGACAAGTACGAACGGTGGCTCCTGTCCAGTGCCCTACTGAGGAGAGCTGGTGTCTCGTCCGCCATACCTGCATACATAAGAGTGATTACAAATAAGTAATTGATAAAGAAAAAAACAGTACACAAATTGTTCATTACAATGGTAATTCGTAACGCTAAAGGTACACTACACAAATGATAGCAACATTACAATAGTTCATGTCTCAGAAGGATAAATATTACACACATGACAAATGACAACAGCATTACAATAGTTCATGTCTCACAAGGATAAATATTACACACATGACAAATGACAACAGCATTATAAATACTACATCAATTGGATCATCGCTAGACTAAAAGGCTGACAGGAATAATCAAGTCATTGCATCGCCAGCGGATGACGTAGTCGCCGCACGAGAACGCCTAGGACATGGTTGCCTCATTGTTGTTCCATCTCCCGATGGACGGCGGCCATCGGTTGCCTGTCCAGATAGATCAGAACCTGGGACGGTTGGAGATTGCGAATTCTTCGGGCATTTCTTGTAAGTATGCACGCGCTCATCGCATTTGCTGCACCGTAGAGTCCTCCCCCCTGCCTCCGACTCGTCCATGTCGTTTTTGATGCGTCTCGATTGACGTCGGCCCTTTTTCAGCCTTAACTTCGACGGATCTGGAATGTAGAACACCTGTGGCCTCAGAGTTGTATAAGATCCAGATACCCCGAACCCATATATCTCCTCCTTCCATGTATGAAATATTGCTTCTTTCCTGTAGTAGGGTGACACATAGATATCGGGAAGTATGCCACAATCCCCAGCTGCTGCAAGTACGTGTGAGCAAGACAGATGTCTAAGCTTGGGCTTCATGCAGCTACAACTGCAACCGCCCTCCGCATGAAGCACACATTCCTGCACAGCTTGAACGCGGTTGATGCCGCGCCTTCGCCTGTCCACACACATTATCTCGTACCTATGAACTTGGGTACCTTGGGGAATAACTCTGTGCTTCATAGCCTTTGCTATTTTATCTTGCATATACTTTGTCACCATACTCCCAAATACAATGTTGTTATCTTGCATCGAAGGGGTAATTTTCTTGTATCTGTCCCTGAAGTATGCCTGAGTGCCATGAAGGATAAATTTCACAATACCGACCAGTGGGAGTCCTCGCACTCCTCGCATCACCCAGTTGTACACCTCGGCCAGGTTGGTTGTCATTATACCATACCGAGACCCGTCAGTATCATACAACAGAGACCACTTTTCTTTCGGTTCATTCTCTATCCACTGCGAGAAATTATGTATTGATGATGCCGACCTTCTTCTCATTGTTGGCGGGTCATCATGTAGTGGACCAAGAGGTACTGGAGGATCGTCATCCTGTGGCCGACGAGATTGTTCGTCGGTTTGCTTTGTTGTCAGCTCATCCAACCTCCTCCACAACTCATTGAATTTTTTCTCCTGATTTTGACCACATAGCCTCTTAAATAGATCCATCAGGTGCTTGTTCTTGAATTGCTTGTAGAAATTGGCTCCCATATGACGCATGCACCACCTACTCCGAACATCATGCCACCTAGCTGGAAGTCCCCTGGCCGGCCAACCATTCTGCAGGTAGTCAATTGCCTTCAACATGCCCGCATGACGATCATGAATGAGGCAAACATTGGGCCTCATACGCACGACTTGGCAGCGAACTCTCTCCAAAAACCAATACCAGCTTTCGGTGTTCTCACTCTCGACAAATACAAACGCCATAGGTAATACCTGGTTGTTCCCATCGGCTCCAATCGCCGTCAGTATCTGACCTCTGTATTTGCCTGTCAAGAAGGTTCCATCTATGCACAACACAGGGCGACAGTGCACAAATGCGTTGATGCAAGCACCCAGCGAGAAAAAGGCTCTTTGCAGCACGCTCTTGCTCGGGTCATTAGACAACGAAAAGGTCTCAATGTCATAATAGGTATTGGGGTTTCTCTGAGCAATGGTGCCTAACAGACGAGGCAAGTTATCATAGGATGCTTCAAATGTGCCATACATCATCTCCAAAATCTTTTGTTTCGCCCTCCAAGCCTTGTAGTAGCTTATAGTATACTTGAATTTGTTTTCAATGTGCCTAATAATGGAGCCCGGTTCAAAGTCCGTGTTACAAACCACATCGCTGTACATCTCACCGGCAACAAAAGCTAAGGTGATGTTGCGGTGACACTTATCAACCCCTGGCAACTAACATGTGTGCTCACCAACAATGCTCACTTTCCAATAGTCATTCCATTTTCCCTTATATGCATGAACGCGTCACAGACAATCATCCTTCGTGCACTTCACGTCATACACACAGTTGGTAGACTTCACCACCCTAAACTCTCTATGTAAGGAGACCGCCCAATGCTTCACTACTTCTTTCATGTCTTCCTTATGCGCATACCTGGCACCTTGGATTACCTCGTTATCCTTGTATTCAAAGGGTGCTTGCTGCCCCTGTGAGATAACAAGTTGAGAGAAATCGACTTTTGTCCAATCAACGGGCAGTACATCTTCCTCCTCGTCCGATGATTCATCACCCTCCGCCAGCTCATTTTCAGAATCTTCCCTCTCCATTTCCTCAACAATTGCTTCGATTCTCTCCCCCTCATCCGCCACGCCTATTGCCTCCTCCAACCTTGCTTCGTTACCCCCAGTTCGCATCGATGGTCCAACATTCTCCACAGCATTGTTAGGACCTTCACCATCCTCTGTTTGCACTGTAACACTGCTATCGATTTCATGCAATACCACAAAAATAACAAGGGGCCAGGACCTTTCAAATACCATCTCTACATAACGTCTCCAGAACTCGGTGTTATCTACAGGCATTAGTTCCCAATAATATCCTTCCGTTGCACGACTGACTACAACGGATAGAGACATTGTGTTCACTCTTGTATCCACTTTAAATCCACGTAGTAACCAACTATAGACTGACTCAAATATTTTATCGGTTGGCCTATCGATGCCCTTTGATTTCATACTAAATTCTGACAGATCAACACCATCTCGACCATATCTAACATTGCCTTTACCGTGAACTATCTGAAATATGACCTTGCTTGCCATTGTGCCTGATAAACAGGTTCAAACTTAATTTACTTCATACTACGAATATGTTGCCTAGATCAATCTGTGTCTAAGTTAAATTCTATATTAAACAAAATTCTACGCAAAGAAATGTATACATACACAAGGACATATCCTACATATGTTCATCTAAATCGGTTTGTTCTAGGTCAAATTGACTAAAATAAATCATGCCCTAATTTTTAAATCCATATTATAATGCTACACAACTATTTAAATAACATAGACATAGATCAGAATGTATTGTACGTAGGTTTATCTAAATCGGTTCGTCCTAAGTCAAACTCCTTAAATTAAATCGTGCCCTAATTTATAAATCAATATCTTACTAAAAAACTATTCAAATATTCAAAAAAAAATCTTTTCTTATATATTCTACACAAAATAAATAACACAAACATATAGCGGGATATTGTATTTACCTGCGATCGAGTGTGCATACCGACAGGGCTTCGCCGCTCTCCTTCTTCTTCCTCACCCCTCCCTCTATTATTTTTCTCGAGTCTCGACGGCTGCGAATGACGGCCGCGAAGTTGGAAATGGGGATTTTATAGGGGAGGGCAAAAAATCGCCCTCTGTAAGGGCGGCAAGGGAGCCGCCTGCAAAATTGCCAGGGCGACCGCCCTTTTGCAGGCGGCCCCCTGCGGAACAGTGAAAAAACGCCCTTGCCGAGGGCGGCAAGGGACTTTTTTACAAAATTACAACGACGCGGCAGACGGCGTCCAATGGCCGTATGCCACGTCGGAAAAATCGCCCTCTGGGAGGGCGATTTTTAGAACTCGCCCTCCCGGAGGGCGAGAGAAGATTATTTCTGCAATATTTTGAAACGAAAAATTATTTTTGCAAATCTTTAAATAAATAAAATTATAAATGCAAAAAATTCGAATACTCTGCATCATCACTGTCGTGTCACACCCACACGATACCCGCTGCTCTGGTTTTAATCTCTCAAGGAATTCTATATATCCTAATCATTTTATTTTATGAATTAACCCTGCCAAGGAAGGAGTGAAGGACAGGCCGACGTACCGGATCAACGACGACGGAGAAATTAATTCAAGGCATAAATGCATCAGATATGCAAGGCCAAAAAAGGAATTGAAGGAGAAGAGGCCGGCGGCCGGAGATCCTACGCCGCCGCCATTGGCCTTCCGATGGACGGTGAACGTGCAATCGCCAATGGCTCGCTCAAAGGGGTTCAAAATATAGAACTTTTTTTTTAAATAATACTATTTTAATGTTAAATTGCAAAAGTATAAATTGATCGGTTGAAATCACAAATTTAGTACCATGTCGAAGAAACAAAGTTCGACAAGGTATCTATCGAACAACACAAAAAGATACCTATCGAATAACACAAGTTCGACAAGTTAGTTGACCTGATGAAAAAGAAAAAGTGCAGGCATGCATGGTGGCCTATCGAACTCCCCTAGTTCGATTAGTCCTCAGCAAAAGCAGGGCTAATAGTATAATACTGGTGTCTCGTGAATGCTTGCACCTAATTAAATCCTATCGGTTGTTCAATAGGGTGTTAAATTTGTGATTTCAATCAACCAACATCTACATTTACAATTTTCCATTAAAGTTGTATTATTTTTTTAAAAAATCCAAAATCTACTGAAAATCCTGAACCACCGCGCGCATGGGCCTTAATTTGGTACCAGCCGTGCGCAGAGAGGCCGGCACAGTCCGATTGTTCAGATGGGCCGTGCACACCCGCGTTGCAAGTAATAATGCTCTTTTTCTTTTAAAAAAAGGTAATAATGCTCTTGGTTTTGGTTGAATCCTTCCTTGTCCGCTATCCATTCTGTCACCCATAATGTCTGATGCTCTGATTTTAATCTCCCATCCATATTCTCAATATATTATATTCTACCAAGATGGAGTATATATATAGATATTCATCCATCTTCTCAGTTCTCAAAAAATCCATCTTCTCGATGTGAACAGATATTCATAAAGACGTCGCAATTGTGCAGCTCAATCGTCGTGTGTTGTTGCCTCGTCGGTAAATATATATGGTTACAGATACATCATCATATATATTGATTGTTCGGAATATATTGCTAACCATTATTACTTGATAGAAATTTTGGGTAGATTTTTGCCGAGAGTCCTTCACCATTGGATCTGTGCCGCGCTTCGTGCTGCACTTTTTCTCTTCAGCTCTGACCAGATTGTGGCAACTCCAACGAGATAGCGGCTGCCCGACTAATTAGAGTCCCGGATTGAGGTCGGGTGGAAGAGGGGTCGGGGAAAAGGGAAGATAGGGGAGTTCGTCGGTCTTAGAGAAATTGCTGTGAGGGTGGAGGCCCGGCGGTGGGCGGCAAAACAGGCAGGCGACGGTGTTGATGGAGCCGCAGGATTGATAGAGAGTGGTGGGCCGGTGTTGGCAGTGTTGGCAGCGGTGGTGTCTCCGACGACATGGAAGCCACCACTGGCTTAAGGAGGAGGAGAGGCAAAAAGGGGTGAGGGGGGAGGGGAAGGTCCGACGGACCTCGCTGGCACGATTCGCTCCTTTCCAGCGTCGACAAGGATGGATGGTGGCATATTGGGGCGGTGGCGGCGGGGATCGGGCGGAGGAAGAGGAAGAGAACTTGGCGATGTCGCATAAGTGGGGACGGGGGAAGGAGAGAGGAGTTAGGGTCTATGGAGATGCACGAATCTTAAAGCATATCTAATGGTTTAAAAAATGTAAGATGTGAGGTGGTATTTTTTGTCATGTGTTGTATGAACCAGTCACTTGATTGCTATATATGTGTCAATGTCAAGGATAAGTCATACCTTTTATATATGGATTCGTGGTATACGAAAATACCATATATCTAATAGTATACAATAAAATGTCATTTGGTTAAGAAAATACGGATAAAGAAAAAATTATCTTTTCGAAATAGAAGGTGTTAAAGTCTTAGTCGGGAAAAATAAAGTCTTCTTAGTTTGTTATCTTCGCTATAAATACAAGACCCCATAGAAGAAGGGGGGACTTGCCAACAGAGGTGAATATAAGCCAATACAGATCTAGACAATTCAAAGCAAACCTAGACAAATCTAATCTGGAGCCACAAAGGCTGACATGAGGGATCTAGAGCTACTTCCAATTTCGCCGAGTTCATATTCGAGAATGAAGACTACACTAACCGTCAACTACGTGTGAGAGCTCCATGTTACCAAGCCAACAGAGACTAGATTAGGTCATTTCAAATATTGTATTCGTGTGATACTGATATATAAAGGCAACACTGGCTTCGACCAATAGGAGTAGGACTATTACCTGTCAGTTAAGAGACCCGAACCAGTATAAAAATCCTTATCTCCCGTTTCTTTTATCTCAATCTCACGTATATCCTGATACCAATGATTCATATACTTTACAAATACTGTAGTAGGTATAGTCCTTCGACAATATAAATGTAAACTATTGTATTGTGGCTGTGAGTGTTATTGGTGACTTAGAATACAGTTGCTCACCAATGGAAGATTCATCCATCATAAGGTTTTCCATGATTTGATTTAATAATTATTATGTAGTTTGATTTTAAGTATGATATCATGTATGAGCTGTACATGCACTACAGCTGTCAGCCGGTGGACTGAAACCCTCAAACCTCAGGCAATGGGATCGCCTTACCTTTAACGCTAGACCAACTGCATGCATCTATACTTTATAAAAATTACAACTCGCTAACTCTAAAACTCAACATATAATTATATCACATCATTATTCACTAACAATAATTACATATTTAACCTCATACAAACATACAACATCATCTATAATATATTTAAATCTACAAATCAACATACAGGTATATTCAATCATCACCCCTCACATCATTTCGATAATATTTTAACAAATCCATCTATCATTTTTATAATATTTAATATATACTTATCAATATGTTTCATATGAAAACGTGGGTATCATTTGTTTGTTTCATGATAAGTACTGATAAACCTTGACGTTTCATTTTTTTCTTTTTACTTGTAGCTCGATTGTCAAAAAAATATATTGAAAATTGCTTAGTAATTCTTGTAGCGAAGCGTGGCGAATCACCTAGTTATTAGTATGTTAAAGGTTATAGAACAGGATCGATCATGTAAAGTTAATGTTTTCTCTAGTCGAGAGATTAGTCGAGCGTATTACATTATTAAGCCTCGTTTGGCACTATTCTAACTCCCAACTCCAATTTATCTAGAGCTGGAGCTGTGTCAAATGGTATAGATTCTTATTTTTTTGGAGTGGAGTTAGTAGAGCTGTTCCACAAATTTGTACTACGGGGGTGAAACTAGGTTTTTGCTGCTCCACAGCTCCACTCCAGCTCAAAAGACCCACTACCTTTAATTTTTTAGTGTATTTACACCAAAATACCACTAAACTACCCCTTCCTACCCCCTCTCCTTCCGTTCTCTCTCCTCCCCATCTTCCTCCATTGACAACGGTGACTGGTGGTGGTGACGGGAGGTGGTGGCGGGCGTCGGTGGCGGCGGGCGAGTGGTGCGGCACGTGAGGGCCACGGGTGGCGGCGGCGTCGGCAGGTGGCGCGGGGTCGGCGTCGCGGCGACGGTAGGGTGACGCTAACTAGGTGTTCGACGAAATGCTAGCAAGGGACGTGGTGGTGTGGAGCTAACCAATCTAGCCAAACGTTGTCATACCCATTTCAGCTTCTATAGGAGCCAGCTCTCATTAGAGTTGGAGTTTAGAGTTGGGAGTTGAAGTTTGGAGCCTACCAAATGGGGCCTTAGTATTAATTGTCTTGGCATATGTAAATTAAACTTTATTTCAAAACAGGCTTGAACCTGATCAACCAGTGTGGGGATGGATGTTGGTAACTACTACAGTATATCTAGCTAATTTGCGTTTGATATGTATATCGTCAGTAATTTTCATGGTGAATATATACAGTACCAGGCTACCAGCTGTCCAGCTGGTCGTACTGTTAGCCATAGTAGTGGAGTACCTTGCCATCTGAAGTTCTGAACATCCCTCTATGTACACCTTCAATTCTGAACTCTGAAATTATCACAACAAATTAAAGATGCATGGTGGGTGGATACGCGTGCTTAGTCAGCAAAAAAAGCTACTAGCTAGTATCATACTCATATACGGCTTAATTTGCCGTTGCACTGCAATTAATTAGAGAACTAATATAATTTACTGAGATATATAATTAAGCAAGACTCGGAGGGCATGCATGCTATAATCAATGAAATCCGATCTGCAGATGCGTAGCTGCATGAAGCCAAGAAAGGATTATCCACTGATCAGCAAGGAATTAATAGTACAGGGATGCACTAGTTGTTGTTTTTACTCAAACCCGGTATTATTAACACATAGTTTATAATTAGTGTGGTGGACTGGTAGTTAGTACGTCTTGATACAGAATTTGTGTATATAATTAATTAAGCTGTATATTAATAATAACGAGATGCACGGAGGCCATCGGTCGAGTGACCTAGCTAGCTATACTACGCGGGCTGAACGACTGCGTCGCACGTCCGTCAAGACTGAATTAAATTAATGAAAATTAATTAATTAATTTAAGGCGGTTGCAGATGATAGCAAGTGTGCTGTGAGCTAGGTGAGCTACTTGGCCATGTGAAGCTTTGAACTGACAAGCTTTGCGCTGGCTAGCTAGGTATAGTAGTCAGCTAGCTAGATCAATGCATGGGTCTCAAAAATGTAGTAACTGTCGTGGAAGCACGTCGAAGTTTCAGATCGCACACACGGTAAGCACACTGGTTTAATATTAATTTGTGCATATCTATACTTACATGTAATGCAAGACGTGCATGTCCGTCGAGTTTGTCGACCGATCATCATGCATCTACGAGAACAAATTGTACAAATTAGTTGAGTATTACTCCATTTTTAATTGTATACCGTACGCCTACTAAACCAAATAAAAAAAGATAATATGCTGCATGTGCACTCTAGCTAGCTAGCCTTCCCAGTCCAGTACACTCTCCAATATATATGTACCTGCACACACGCATGCATGGCCTTTCTAGGATTAAATTAACCAGCTGTAGAAGTGTAGAACAACATATTATCTCGATCGGTTAAAATTTTCGGTCGAAACTAAATGGTCTCGCTGTTAAATCTGGTAGGTGTTTTTTTTTAAACGAGTGTCTAGCCGAGGAATTCTGAACTACTGAGATTGGGGGAAAGCACTCGTTCAGCACACCAAGATTTGACACAATTCATCTCAGCCATATATAAGTTTCGTGTGCTTTATGATATAAGTTACATGGTAAAATCACTTATATTATGGGACAGAAGTTGATTTAGCTGCCAATTTTTGTCTTAATCGCCTAATATATATAAGCTCTGCTCTTTATCTGAAGCTTGTTTTTGTTAACTGAATGGCAGGAGCTCTGCCTGAGTGTAATAGAAGGATGAGAAATTAACCAGGTTTTAAGGTTGCGGTTCAAGGGGAAGAAGTGCTAAAAAGTACTTGGAAAATTCTTAGCCAAGGGCAAAAGCGGCAGCTGAAACAACCACGTAAGATCGTATAAAAAGGGAGAGACTACTGTAGCAAACTGAACAATGTTTCACCCTAAAATGCATCCTGGGTGCCCTGTCTCTGTCTGTACTCTGTAGATGCCATAATTAATCCTAACAACATGTTGAGTGCTTGTTCATATGACAATTCTATTGTTCTTCCTTGCCTCACATATATGTTCCGTTGCTAACAGGGATGAAAACAGTTCAAAACCAGACAGGATACTTTATCGTTTTTTCGTTTTTGTTTTCATATTTTTTCGGAATTAAAAACCTCAGATATAAAAACGGAATTGAATATTCTTGAATTCGAAATCAGAACGAATACGGTAACAAATATTTATTGAAATATAAAAAACCCTTGAACTGGGCTTCTCAAATTAACGGAAAGATGTAGCTCAATATTTTTTTTCTAAAACAATAAATCGATATCTCTAATTTTTACAATTAATAATAATACAACTATTTGTACACTTTACTTTCTTGGAGAAAAATAACTATATTCATCTATAACTGTAATTATAAGTAGTATGGCATGGCCTAATGAAAATAAAAAAATCATTAGACAACAAAAATCTAAAGTACTGAACTAAAAAATATCTCCATTTAATTAAGCACCTCAATACATAGTATAAATCTGCACATTTAGAGTGCAGAAGACTAAAGCTAATACTTGTATATGAGAAATACTTCGTTTTCGATTCCGAGAAAAAAATTGAATTCGTTTCCGAAAAGCTTCTGAATTCGTTTCCAAAAAGTTTTCGACGGACTTCGGTTTTTGACGGATAGTAGCTAGCCTTATCATATTTGTTTCCGTTTCCAAGAAAAAATTCCGAATTCATTTTCGTTTTTGAAAGTTTCTGAAAAAATTCTGACCGATACTTTCTGTTTGCAAAAACACGTCTGGAATCCAGAAACTTTCCAAACCATTTTCATCCCTAGTTGCTAATTAATACAGTATTGCCTAATGTTTGGGTTTCTTACTCTGATTTTTTTTTCGCGGGGATCTTACTCTGAATTTGTTAAGCCATATATTGCTCCCCCCCCCCCATTCTTGCAAGCCATCGAAGTTCTAATGTGTATATGGTCAATGTTGTTTCCTAGAACCCATACCAGGGCTGAGTTTGTTCCCATGCTTCTTGGAACAAGTATAAGTTGCCGTTTTGGAAATTAGGCATTGAAATTCAATATCTGCATGATATTCTGACAGGAGCATTTTTCATTTTCCACAAAATGTGTTACACATGTGTGACTGGTAATTAATTAACGGCCTGGATTTTGTACATTTTGATATATATAGATCCTTAGACAAACCTGTTTTAGAAATGAACACTTTTCTATACGTTATAACCCTGACGTCGAGGTCTAACGTCTTGATGTCAACAACGCTGGCGTTGACGCCCTCGCCACTAGCAGCCGAGATGTACTACCTATTTGTAAAATAAATTTTACAAAAAAGTTTAGAATATAAATATTTTTCTTACAAATAGGTCCTTAGAGCGGAGGGCCTATTTGTAAGAAAAAATATTTATATTTTGATCCTTTTATAAATTTTATTTTATAAATAGGTCAGTCTCTTTGACGCCGACCCTCTTCACATCAGTGATTTAGCTACCACAAGGGGTGAGACTGGCACCGAAACATTGAATCTCAACGTCAAGAAAAAGGGTTCATTTTTGGAATAAGTTTTTCTAATGTCTATTTTACAAAATAAGTTTTTAATAAGGCTAAAAACATAAAAATCCAGAATTAATGGCTGTATACAGTACAATAGTCATTACATCTCCGGCAGTTACTTTTACTTTTGTCACTACGTGCACTCGCGACATGATGTATGATGCTTAAAAAAGAGAGGAGGTTATTAAGCTTGTGTCATTAGCATAGTCCTAGCTAGCCTAGCATGCATGTCAAATATCTCTTAAACTAGCATCAACTTGATTTCAATGCCATGTGAAGAGAGGATATGATGCCAAGGAGAGTCTCTCGATCTTGAGCTAGCTGGAACATGCATGTGATCGAGTGGCTTGATCTCTAGTTAATTACCTCCTATATGCTCCTAGCTAGCTAACAAGTGTTTATCTCACCATGCATAATTGCAAGTATATTCGGTTCATTGCCAGCTCAAAACCTCTCTAAAATATCAAACCGTCTACCAAGAATCCTCTTCTCAACTCCTCTCTCTATATAAGTAGCTACAAGCTAGGTATACGTACATGTTTCATGCATACAGAGATCGATCAATCGATCAGGTAGCTACCAAGAACAGAAACCCTAGCTAGCTAGTTAAACATCATCGATCACCATTAGACTAATCTAGCTAAGCTAGCTTGCTCGATCTTACGTACATACGCAACGTACGTATTGATCACACTGCTGCGCTGCATCGTACAGTAGCTAGCTAGCTAAACACAGCTGAAGCTTAATTAGCATCAATTAGCTTAGCTAATTAATTAAGCTAGATGATGGCAGCTCAGGCAAGCAGCAAGCGCGCCATGCCACGGGAGCCGGTACTGTACGACGACGAGCCCTCCATGCCGCTCGAGCTCTTGGGCTACCACGGCAATGGCGTCGGCGGCGGTGGCTGCGTCGACGCCGATTACTACTACAGCTGGTCGGGGTCCAGCTCCAGCTCCAGCTCGTCGGTTCTCAGCTTTGACCAGGCGGCGGTCGGCGGCTGCGCCCGGCAGCTGGCTTTCCATCCCGGCGGCGACGACGATGACTGCGCCATGTGGATGGACGCCGCCGCCGGCATGGTCGAGAACACGTCTGTCGCCGGCGGCAACTACTGTCATCGGCTGCAGTTCCACGGCGGCGCTGCCAGTTTTGGACTCGCGAGTCCAGGCTCGTCGGTTGACAATAGCCTGGAAATCCACGAGAGCAACATCAGCAAGCCGCCACCCAAGAAGCGCGCATGCCCGGTATGTCACTGACAATCAGATCACTGTCAAAATTTCTCAAAGATTAATTTCACAAACCAGTTGTGAATTTCGAGTGAACGAACAGTATAATTGTGTGTACAGAGTGGCGAGGCGAGAGCAGCGGGGAAGAAGCAGTGCAGGAAAGGGAGCAAGGCAAACAAGGCTGCTTCTGCTCCTTCTCCTTCTCCTAACAAGGAACAACCTCAAAGCGCCGCTGCAAAGGTACAATAATTACTTTGTCTGTCTATGTTTAATTTGTAACTAACACGTTCGGTTGTGTTTTGATCAAATTAAACTGGATTATTATTCAAGTGAGTGGTATTCAATCTTGCTATGTATATGTATGTGTAGGTGAGAAGAGAGCGGATCAGTGAGAGGCTCAAAGTTCTTCAGGATCTCGTGCCAAATGGCACAAAGGTGCGCATCATCCTATATTTATTCTCAGTATAATTCCTCTGTTTAAGTTAATTGCATGGTTTCTAGTCTATTATCTCTTGATCTTTTTTTTTTTCATGAGAACAACTATTCATGTTCGTCGTGCCCGCAGGTAGACTTGGTCACCATGCTAGAAAAGGCGATCAACTACGTCAAATTCCTCCAGCTGCAAGTAAAGGTATGCAAGTGCAGTGATCAGTTCAGTTCAGCTCTTATAATCCAATCTGTGACTGTATATTTCAAGTTCGATACCATGTTTCATGCCAGTTTAGTGTGTAAGATTAATTGTCTTGGCCATAATCTGATTCTGATGATGCAGGTTTTGGCAACTGATGAGTTCTGGCCAGCACAAGGAGGGAAAGCACCAGAGCTATCTCAAGTGAAGGACGCCTTGGACGCCATACTATCTTCTCAGCATCCAAACAAATGATGTTATGCTGCTGACACACCATGCATCAAATTTCACAAAGCTAAAATTAAGTTTGATGCATGCAAGATATCAAGAACAGAGGCAATGTAACAGGGCTTCTGCTCTGAAAAGATGAGAGAGTTGTTCTATTGGACTTTCAGAGTTGGAAATCAGTCATGCATCTTAGATGTTTTTTTTTCACTCTTTTTTCCTAGATCAATTCTTTCTTGTTTTTTGCCAGAGTAATGTACTTCAGTCATCAGAGTTCTTTCACTTTATAGCAAGTATGTAGTGTAGGTATCAGCTAGAATACAAGAATCTGAGCACTGCAAATTCGCTTGCTACTGTAAATTACACTGCAAATTCCAATAAATGAATCCTAAATAGATGCAGTTAAATCTACGCCTCTGCTATTCATTTTCTCTTGTCAGCATCTGCATCTTGTTCATTGAAGCAACCAAGCAACACGGGAGAAAAAACAGAGAGAAAGCTCTAGACAGATCAAAGTATGCAAGTAAACTGGATAATTTTAACTTTCTCACGGTCGTGTGCAAGTAAACTGGATTTTATTATTAGAGCATGAGCATAATACTCCGTATCATCCTAAATCGTGAATTGATCGAGGGAACCTTCCCGAGACAGATCAGAGTGCTTAATATTTTTTATCATTTGGGCGGTCAGAGAAGCCTGAATGAATGCATGCATGATCGTGGAAATGTTATTAATTTCTCACTCGGAGATCAGTATTGACCTCTACCTGATCTACACGAACTGATGAACCATGTAAATTATTAGTAGTGACTCTACAATAATTTTGTCAGAGACCTTAATGGGAGAATGTGATAAATTAGTATTGGCTCCTGCAGAGCATGTATTGTCTGCACACTGACAATTTTCTGCTACAACATTGATAGCATGGCATCATCAGCTACTTGTGTTTTTCTCCAAGTCAAACAATTGTGTAATGCAACTAGGACTACTTTGGCAATTGGTGCGTGATTAGAGGAGCTCTAGGAGGAATCTGGCCAGACTTGGCTAATTCTAGGATGTTCTTTAACAGAGCATAATATATATTTCTGGTGTGTATGCATGATCAACTTTGCCCAATCAAATAAAGAACTAAACAAGTTTAACTCCATCAGTTTTATCTAATTGCCCATCGTTCGAAATAAACTCAAAGTATTAGTGGACAATTCAATAGTTATTATGTGAAGTAGAGGCAAAGAAGGCGCCATTTTCTCTAATTTTCTTGCAAATAATACAGAAGCCGGTCCCAAAAATGATTAAATTGCTGGATGAAGAACTGCTTTTCTGGACAATGACTTACATGCTATAGAAAAACTGGAAAGAGAAGCTGTCCTCTGAAACCTTGGGTCATCATCAATGAGATCAACTCTAATGGTAGCACTTAAATTTTAGCTGTCCAACACACGGCATGATGATGCATGAATCATGATCAGATGCTTGACATGTGGTACTGACTGTCATTTACATCTTCATTGAATCATTATCACGAGATAATTGGTAAGAATGCAATAAACAACGAAGTTGAAATGCTACTAATCCCTAAATAATAAATGAGATAATGGCCAAGAAATGAGAGAGATGCCGGGTAATGCTAATAGTCGGTGGCTAGAGCACATAAACAGTTCTGTTTGTCATAAAAAGGGAGTGAAAAAATAGTGTGTGGTCCTGAGATCTACAAGTTTCTAGGTGCTATCAATCGTGCAATGCTTGGAGTCCCAGCAGAAGTTTGCATCATGTGATTGTGTGACAACTCCATTAGTTTAGTGGTTTGACAATGGGATGCAATGCAATATATTGTAGAAGTCAAAACAAATCACTCAATGAGGATACGTATGTGTGCTTGTTTCCACATCAACACAGTAAATGATACCATTGCCATTTTAATTTGTGGCTTTAGATCCGTAGATGTTTCCCAGGGGAAAAATATAAAACATCTCATGCTTCAAGCATTTATAACTGATGGTCATGAAGATTGAAATACCCCTCTAGAATTTATATTGGTTAACATTTTGAAAACATTTCAAAAGGTTTCAAATATTTGAAAATTTTGTGTTTATTATGGATTAATGCCTTCCTATTGTGTCATTGGTGAATCCAGATGGAAAAAGGAAACATGGGGTGCTATTCTTTGAGCACATCATCCTGTCCTTTGAGGTCACATTCCAGCAGAATAAAATCTACAGATTCTTCAGAACCATCTAGTAATGTATTGTATTCTCAATTCTCAGTTTCATTCCCATGTGACTTTTGAGTACACATCTTAAATTAAAACTGCATAAGACTACGGATTCATGGCATCACATGTCATTAAAAATTGGATTCAACTAAACCAAGGACGTGGGAGGCATTACCTGCGTCCCAAACTTCAAGTTGCTTTCTCTTCCATCTGAAACAGAAAATAGACAAGAAAATCACAAGAATTTAATGCACATACATGTGAAGATGCCCATATGTTCTTTTCTCCCCTTTCTTTCTTCTCTTGAATTCAGACGCCCATCCTTTTCTGTGGCTGAAGCCAACAGAGTAGCAAAGCAAACGATCTGACAAATAATTTCTGGACAAATTACAATCAATGTTAACTGATATATTTAGCTTTAGCTTGGTCACCCACGGAAGTACCAACACAATAACGCTACAATATTAAAACAACTGTCCGGGGGCATTGAGTTAAATTCATTAATGTCATGATTCTAACACAAGCTACTCTCCTCTCTCCATGGTTCACTCTGGGATTTTGTTAGAGACCACTACAAACATAAACATCAAAGACAGCGAAAACTGATCTAGATTCTGAATTCATGGTAATTCATTCATGAAAACTCAGGAGCATCCACAGCATCAGGAGCAACAGCAGATTCGACCAATCTCTCGAAATCAATAATGGTTGATTGAAAATTGAACTGGTACCCACTCTGCATCCACGATTTTACACACATTGTAGCTTGAATGCTACTGAGAGGAAGGCAGTAGTGCTGCTTGCGCATGCTGTCACCTTTGCTCGTGAACAATTCTTCAGGGTCTAATGAGGTCCCTTGGATCGCCAAAAAATCACGAGCCATCAAAGAGAGCCGTGGGTAACGGGAGGAGTGACCCTTCCACCATTCAAGGGCATCGGTGGAAATTGGTGCAGGGGGCTCAGCAAGATACTGTGAAAGCTCATCAGCAGCAGTGATCATACTCACACGACGGCGTTTACGGATAATCTCTTCAGCAAAGGAAAATGCATCACCACTGTCAGTGGTGTCTTGGGTGTTGTAGCCATTCCCAACAGCTTCAAAGGTGCTACTGTAGTCTCTTACAAATTGGTTCCTTGCATCCTCCAAGTTGCTGGTTGAGTTAAGGGTTTCAGGGATGAGCTCTCCTTTGATTCTTGGATCAAGAATTGCTGCCGTGAATGTGTAGATATTGTAAGCTTGAGATGCGAAGTTATGAGCTGTCTCAGACATGTCACTGGCGATTTTCTTGAGCCAATCCTGACGGGTGCTATCATGGCAGACATTGATCAATTCAATAACATGGTCCATAAAGAAGAACACCAGCCCAACTGTTGGTATTTTGCAAGTACAAAGGTTGGTGGTAGTTTTGTAGAAGGGCTCAAGGTATGAGTGCAATGAGTTGACGGCTGACTTCTCTGTGGAACTCAGAACCCAGTCCCTTGGTCCAAACATCCCTTCAAACTTCTTGATGGTGTTATCCATTGCATTAGGGGCCTGGATGAAAAAGGTTTTGTTTTCATTTAAATGGACATTAAAGATATAGAGCACGATGGAAAATGAATTATGCAAAGTATGAACTGTACAGTACCTTCTTTACCACATCAAGCATATTGTAATCACCACTCCAGTTTGATGAATGGTCAAATGGAAGTTTCCATGAACCTTCTTGATAAACTTCAGTCCAGTGCATGAAATCTTCCATCATGTCCTGGTTTGAATTGGTCTCGAGAACAAATTCGCGGATCTTGGACAGTATTGGCCTCACGTTTTCCAGGCCATCTTTTATGATAATCTTGAGCATCCGAGCAGCACAGGGGATGTAACAGAAAGGAAGTTTACGGGACTCAAGCTCCTGTCTGAGCTCATGACAAGCATGGATTGCATGTTGGCTGTTGTTATGTGTGCAAGCAAGGATCTTTGAATCAATGTTAAACTCCTGCAGCACATTCATTAGAACTTGCAGAATCTCAGGGCCAGTGCATGGGTATGGGATACGGCGGACATCAAGCAAAACTTTCCGCAAGGCCCAGCCTTCATCAATCCAGTAGCACTTGACAGACAAGTACACGATCTGTTCATAAGAAGTCCAAAAGTCAAGAGTAATGGAGAACCGAGAGCTGACGCACTGCAGAGATGCCTTAACATCCTCTTTCATGCTTCTGAACACTTGGAGGACAATTTCATGAGCCTTTTCTTTTGGCCAAAGCTGGACAGGCGGGTTCAAATACCTGCAACTGTCGATAAGCATACTATCTTCGAGGGTGGAAGGTGGAAGGGAGGAGCTGATAAGCCACCTCAGAAGTAACCAGTTGACATGGTCAACATCAATTGCTGGTTTCGCTTTAGGTTGATGACGAACTTTAGCTACAGTTTGAGGTTGAGGTTGAGGTTGAACTTGGGACTGAGATTGAGCTTGTGATCGAGTTCGTGTTAGGGGTTGAGATCTTTTGGCTCGAGAAGACATGCTTTGAGTTGTTTCACCCTCAGAAAGTTGGCAGTAACCAGGGTGGCGGTTATTAAGATGCTTGCCAAGATTTCCTGCAGACAGAAATGTAGCATATTTACTGGATGTGGTGCTCAGAGTTCAGAGTTCAGACTTAAAAGTTGAAAAGGGTGAAAATAAGATAACCAGTAGTTCCATTTTCTACTGACTGAACTAGAGTTGTGGGCACATGTCTTGTCATCAAGAAAGATTGAATCTTTTTGGAGACAAAATTTGCAAAATACACTCTTTTTTGCTTCATTGTTCCATTGGGTGGGCAGTAGCAGTAACAGATGTGTGGTATACCGGTGGCCGTGGTCATGCAGTAGCTCTTCTTGCAGAGCTTGCAGACGCGGGACTTGCCATCGGGGGCAGTGTCGAAGAACTGGAGGTAGAGGGACTTCATGGTCTTCTTCTTGGGCTTGCCTCCCTGCGCAGAGGAGGTGGCCACCATCCCGGAAAGCGCGTCGTCGCCGTCGGCAGGGTCTACGCTGGGCAAGAGAGTCATATCAGTGAGAGTTGCGTTCCCCATATCGATCTGTTCCGTTGCAAGTAGAGTGTCAGCAACTCATCAGCAAGAAAGAAACATATGCAAATCCAATCTGATGGGAGGAGCAAAGCAAACGATGCTGCTGCACCCTGCACATGGTGCAAATCTTTGACAGGTGTTGATTTAGCAGAGAGATCACTGATATTCGCATATTGATTGTTTCGTTCTAATAAGTAAGAGAAGAAGGTGAAATTGCTTTCATGGCGGTTCGGCGCGGCAGAAGAGGGGCGAATATTTCCGGTGCAGCCAAGCAGCAAAAGCAGATCGGAGAAAGCAGCAGCAGCAGCGGTTGTACCTTGGGGAGCGAGCCGAAGGATAGGATTTGGCGGGGTCGCCGGAGAGCCGAGCCGCAGCGAGAGCTGACGCAGAGCAGCACGGGGGGGTCGGAGCCCAAGGGGGAGATGGGATGGCGTGGCGTGGCGTGGCGTGGCGAGCCGCGGCGCCGGCGCCGATGGGAGATGGGATCCAGCGAGCGAGCGAGCTAGGGTTTGGTTTTGTGTCTCTGAATCGGAGCGGCTCGCGGGCTCGCCCAGCCGGCTCGTCTGCCTTACTCCACTAGTGCTTTTGCTTGGGTTGGGCCGGCTCGGCTAATTGAAGACCATTTCTTTTTATGATTTCTCTTAATAAACGCTAGCTATCCTTTTTGTGATTAAAGATGCCAAAATACTGTGTTCGAATTAAGTGTTGACAGTAACTACTGTTCGCGCATAGGAAGACTAACACTGTACATGTTTTGTGATGAACTGCGAACAGAAAAGCTTGGCCCAATAATCCATTTTCATCTCATCAACTGAGGTTACTGAATTCTTAACACTACTGTGCTAGACAAGAAACAGGAAACAGAAGTGTAAAACTTTGAGAGAGTAAAACAAAAAAAAAAGCATTTACTACTCCATGTGCTTTTTGGTGTCTGTCAATTCACCACTGTTGATCATCTCTGTACAAGTACAACAAATGGATCAACCCAAGTGAGAAACCATGCCCCTCCCTGCTTCACTTGATGATGTTCATGTCTTCTTGTGAGTGTGTTGTGTGTGTGTATGTACCCAGACAGCTAGACAGCTCAATCTGTCAGTTGCTCCTTTGCTAAAACAAATTCATCGGATTGATCGAATCGGTGAGCTAACTCGCCCTGCAGCCTGCATCATCACAAATTATTTTTTTGTGATGCATGGTGACTTCATTTTCTCTTCTTTGCCTTTGATCTTTTTCTCCATAGCACGCCCAGCGGAAGGGTGAACATTGGGAAGGGGATTTTAGGCGGTGGTACGCTGCAAAAGGAAAAAAAAAGGATTTGATCATCTATCGGTAGCAATATGTAAGAACTGTTAAGAGTACATATGCAGGTAATGGCAGAACTCAACTGAACCACTATGGACGTGTTTTGTTGCTCGCATCCCCCTAGTATTAACTACTCCATCCTTTTGGGTACTAGAATCTGATATATTTTTTTTTCTGAAAGGGTGAAGCTAGCTGCAGGTTTTCGCCTTCTGAAAACCGTTCCTCCCTGAGCTGAAAATGGTGAGGAGGATTTGTTTCTTCTATCTAACTATTCTAGTTGTATCTCTAATTGGGAGTTGATTAGGTGATTGCTGATTGAGAAGAGAATCAACAGGTGGTAGTACAGGACAGTACTTACTGTAAATTGATGGTCTCGATTTGGGTGAGCTCGGCGTTGAAGGAACCGTCCCGTGCCGTGGCGTGCTGCCTGATACCAAGAACCCTGCACCCAACCCTCCTCATTCGCTCGTACGGGCTCGCCGACCTGACGCAAAAGCAAAATTTCAATTCAGTTCAGTTCAGTTCAGGTTGAGTATATCTCAAGGGAATTCAATTCAGTTCAGTTCAGTTAAGGAATCGTTTTGATGGATGGGGTTACAGTTACAGTAGAGGTACCTGTAGAGGAAGCTCTTGTCGTGGAGGCCGACGACGAGCGTGGTGGCGGCGAGCTGGTTCACCGTCGCCACCACCGTCTCCCCGACCTCCCCCTCCCGAACCACTATCTCCACCTTCGCCTGCTTAGTACATACCATTCCAATCCATTTCACAACAAGATGATTGCTTCTTTCTTTGTTTTGAGTTGAGCGCTCGCTAGCTAGAGACAACTACCACCGTTGATTGATTGGTTTACCTCCGCGATGCCGTTGCAGAGCTCCCGGAAGGCGAGGGCGAGCTGGAAGCCGCCGAGCCGGAGGCTGCGCCGCCTCCGCCGCGACCTCGCCGGCGGGCAGACGTGCAGCAGCGTGATGCAGTCGCCGGCGCGGATGAAGTTGCGGACGGCCCACTGCAGCGCGGCGCGGGCGGCGGCCACGTCCTCCACCACCACCACCACCCTCTGGCTCTCCATTATTTTTCACACACACGCTACCTACCTCTATCCTCTAGCCTCTAGGAGATTATCCATCCATCCATGTAAGCATCATCAAGAAGAACTCGCCATGAAAGCTAGCTCCTCAAGAAGCCTCTCTTCTTGAAAGAGACCCGGTGAAGTGTGGAAACACAAACAAGAGAGTAGATGACAACAGAACGAACTAATACTAGCAGTACAGTGCTAATTAGTACTAGTACGTAGTTAACTGAGTGTGTGATGTGCTAAGCTACTGTGTGTGTGTGTGTGGTGAGTAGCTGAGCTAGAGACAATGGCTAATGGTGACAGATGGAGGATTAGAGTAGTAGAGAATCATCAGCTGTAGATGGAGGACTAAACAAATGATGAGGTGTCCATGCCATGACACAGACACATTTGACATGGGACCATATACATGAGGAGGAAGAAGAGGAAATTTAAGGGTCCCCCACTGTTTCGCTCATTTCCCATAGCTGTTTCTCTCAACATGATACTACTCCTCTCATCCTACCTCCACTACAATTCAATTGATATTGATTGGATCATAGATAGTACTCCATCGTTTTATATTATATGTTGTTTGGCATTTTCTTTAGTCAATTTTTTTTGAATTTAATCAAATTTATAGAAAAATATAGTAGTAATTTCAATACAAAACAAATATATTATCAAAATATATCTTAGATATTGTTAAATTTTTTTATAAAATTAATTAAACTTAATAAATTTTGACTAGAAAAAAATTAAACGATTTATAATATAAAATGGAAAGAGTACTAGTTAACTTCTGTTTATGTCATGACTCAAACCATACATGCATAAATGGCTTGGCTGCTGGTTTTTGCTTGCCATTAGCAACATCATCTAGCTCCATCCGTGCATACAACATGGCTCTTGTTTTTGTATGGTTTTGTCACGCATTTGGAGGTTGGGAGTGGATTAGGGCATTAGTTTAGGGAATCTTGTTAACCCGTCTTAACAAATTTCCTATCAATACAAATCGATCGATTGCGACGTGTCCTACCTGCTGCCTATATATGCTCATTAGTTTAGTTTAGAGAGGACAATGTTTAGAGATTGTGATTGTGAAGAAGAAACGGTCAAGACAAGAGGACACACAATTACAAATATATGGTTCGCGCGCGTGAGATGCAATGAGACGATCAGACGAGACCGGGTGCAGAGCCCTCTAATTTCGTGTCTGTTTCTCTTTTTAATCTCTTCTTTTTTTTTATTGTTGGATTGGATGGATTTACAAGTGGAAGGACTTATGTCGTCGTCGTCGTCTTAGCTAGTGTAGCAGTTGATCGATTAATTAGGTGGAGCCGCTTAAGAAAAAAACGTCCGCTGATGGCAGCGGATTATATATGGCATATGCTACTGCTTACGGATCAGTAATAATTAGTGGCAATCTTTTTTTTTGTTAGCTGTCCTATGCTTTACATCTAAACATACTGTTGTGATGTACTAGATAATCAGCGGAGTAGTACGTGCCAACTCATTTATACCCATTAACATTGATTGAGAAGCTGAGAAGCTAATTAAGTAGCTGCTGTTGTTTGAAAGAATTATTATTAAGCTGAGTTGAGAAGCAGAACAGTGCTTCGTCACAAAACACGAAGCAAACGCACGACGCATACAAGGCTACAACACTATATATGTCGGAGGTAGGAACAAAAGGGCCAGATGCAATATATGCAGCTTTTGCCTAAGCTTGTTCATAGTTTTGGTTGCAAGTGTTGTCTTCTCTCCTTGGCTTGGCACGCGACTACGCGAGTGCGTCTAGTTTATTTTTTTCTTTCTTGGGGCACCGCTGCATCCATCTCCATTCGCTGGGATCTGTAGCTTCCTTGTGTTTAAGCCTTTTACAGGAGGAAAATAATGCTGCTGCATGTTTTCGTTTGGTGCAGTGATATAAACATCATGTGAAGCTTGGTCTACTTTCTGAAAGAAGCACAGAAAGGGAGAATCGCCATTGTGCACTGCGTGCTTTCTCGTGCCTAATGTGTTGATGCACGTGTGCCTGTTGCCATGGACCCATGGTATTGGCCGGTATGCAAAGACAAACCATGGACAAACTGAGCCACACCAAAGAAAAGAAAAGAAAAGAAAAAAAGAACCACTTGAAAAATGGATAAGCCACCGACGGAGTGCCACACAGGCGGCCGACCAGGCTCACTGTTTGTACTCCACTGTTACCACTCACCCGTTTGCAGTTTTGTACAACTCTGCATTCAGTCTCTCTTCAGCAAAATCAAACAAGACCGGATCGCAAGAACAAAAGGCACAAAAACCGTTGTAATCTCAGTTGCAACAGTCCATATTAATATGATAAGCTTGATGATTAAGCACTTCAAATTCAAAGTTACCGCAATCTCTTTAGCATATAAAGGTACAAAAACAAACAACACAGCTAAGTCTAGAAAAGAGACAAAAAGAGTCACCGAGTGAGTTAAGCCCAGCATGGTGTACCAGGAATGAGATCCGCCTATACAAACTAAATCCCACTCACATGGTAACACCCTAAAGAGTAAGATGCACACTTTGCACCTACTATATGATAGAGCATCAGCTGCCCCCATCTACTGACAACTCTAGGGGTATAAACCACCGGACAACAAACCTATACGGCCCCCACCAACACAAGGGGCGCGCTAAGTTCCGTTTATTTGGACAACAGTAAGAGCCGATGCATCACGGTGAAGGATACAGCACCAGCCGGTATGACTGACAGTACATATCTGCTATCATCATCAGCCCCTTCAGTAGGAACCACGGTGAGGGTAAGAGTTACCCTGCCCACCCCTTCCTCCCATGTTTCCATACCCTCTGCCACCGTAGTATGACCCACGGGCACGACCGCCACCACGGTAACCACGCCCCCCACCACGATAGGGCTGGCGATGCCTTGGAAAATCACCAAAAGTCTGCAGAAAACAACCATCAGCAAAACAGTGATGGTACAACATCAAGAAAGCAGGTGGACCTTGTACCTCTGTATCTAGTTTGCGCTGTTCGGAAAATCTTGACCTCCCGTTTTGCCCTCCACGTCCAAATGTTCCACTAGTGAGGGAATCAAAAAAGTCATCCTTGACATAAACAGGCTGCATGGAGGTTGAAAGAAATGTTTTAGTTATTGCTGAAACAAACAAAACCAATCTATAGGTCCAACAAAATGTTATCATTAAACCTTAGTAGCTAGCTCAGGATTTTCTGTTTCCTCATCCTCCAGGTCTTCATCAAACACATCATCACCCAGCTCACCATCTTTGTCCCTTGAATGGGATTTCTTACCAAGATGACCCCAGACTTCATCTTTGTTAAACTTCTCATTCATGGCCATGAAATCAAATTCTTCAGTAAAATTTGTTACTGACTGCGAAAACTGCAAAACAACAGACTCAAAATTATTAATATTTCAATCAATACCAGATGCTCTTTAATAAGCAGCATCATCATCATATAAAAACATGAAACATGATCAAGATATTCCCTGACAAGGAAACAACATGAATCATTCCAAGGTTTGTGGAGTACCATTTTCTTATGGGCATATTTGGCTAAGTATAAAGTTAATTTGGTTGCTCTATAAACTGCAGAGCCTCAAACAAACATGTACCTTAGACTTTTACTCAAATCACTAAACCAAAGTGAAAGGTATTATGGCATACCCTTGAATTCAGCAAAAAATATCCAATATTCCTCCATTTCAAAGGAGGCCTTAAGTTCAAGCCTTTGGAAAAATAGGCACCATACATTTAGATGCATCATGTTTTCAGTTCCTTCACAAGTCTGTAGATACTAGCTTGACCCACATTGTTACAGCCAACGGTTTTTTGAAGGTATTGCAAAAAAAGATGTGTGCTTGGAGTTCTTTTTACAAGTTTTACCAGTTCGTCTTTAAAAAAGTAAATAGTTTAATTTCACATTCAAATAGTTTTAGTTATTTAAGTTTTGTCTGTGGGGGAGGAATAGGATCTTTTAAAGATAGAATTCCTATTCTAATTAAATGTGTAGCATACATTAGCAAGGGGAGCTGTAAACACCAGGGATAACAAAAATTGTAAGACAATGGTTAAAGACCTACAAATAAGAGCACAAAAGTTCAAGAGGTACTCAAAAGGTATAAAGTGTCACTCGTACCGCGCTGCCTCTACCCCTTCCAGTTCCACGGCCCCTGTAGTGGTGATTGCTGTGTGAACCAGCTCCATTGTACTGAAAAAGAAAACAGAGAAATAACATACTGAAGGACATGCTTACTAACAACAAACAAAGGAACACTGAAGGATAGAAGAGATAATCAAGACATTTACTACTAGCAAATTTGTGATGTTAATATGACAAAATGGTGTTCCAAAATCAAGCTTGACACAAGAAAAGATGTAAAGAATAGCAAGTGAACTTTTAGTACGGATAAAGAGACTACGATTAGGAAGGTGTATCCAAGTTTCCAAAATCAGGGTACATATTAATTTTATCAAGCCAAAATAGGCAAGCTCATGCTCACTTAACTCAAAAAGGCACGAATTTCCTGCTACAAATCTGGAGGAAATCACATGTCCAAATATGTAAAGATGGTTATACACATAATGAGCAGGATTAGAAAAAAAAAACAAGGAAATTTTGTCTTGTAAAGCACAACACGGGTGTAGAAATGCTGATGTACCTTTTGATGTGTTTGTTTCGGCAATGGCAATATAGGCTCATTATTTTCAGGTAGAGCACGTGACGGTGGATCAGGTAGCAATGGTTCTACAACCCTAGTTTTAGATTCAACTGCCTTGAAATCTTTGCTGCTCATCTGTAAAGGTGTCTGCATGGACTGAGATGATGAAAGCATCGATGGAGCATTCTGCAGTAGTTGACCTGATGATGCCAACAAAGGAACTGGCATATCCATTTGGACTGAGCTAGATGAAGCAACAGTCGAAGAAATTGCCTGTGACACTGATTGGTATGCCAATGTTGAACCTGGAATATCCGCAGTCTTATTGCTAACAAGAGAACTAAAATTATGTGGGGCCATTGCACTGCTTTCAGCAATAGATATTGGCAGGCTAGCTAAAGGAAGGGTGGCGCCCACAGATGGAACTGGAGGAGTAAACAAAGGACCCATGTTCGGCAGAAGAGGCTTTGAAGTTTCTGGAGCTAGTAAGTTAGCAGAAGAAGGTGCTGTTGTAGTGGGCAGGATACCTGAGGAAGGGCCTTGGGTACCAGGTGGTTGCAACAAGGGGGGCTGCAGTTCTGACAGTTTTTGTGGCCCTGATGATAGATTGGGATTCAATCCTGCGTATTGGAGACCCAGGGGAACTGATAATCCTGGTGTGGGCTGGAGCAAAGGAGCTTGCTGCAAATGAGGTGGAAGCCCACCAGGTGGATAATATCCCTGCCAATACATTGGGGGAACTGAAAGGCCTGACACATTTCCAGCAGAAGGTGGAGCAGAAGATCCCCATGGAGCACTCCCAGGTTGATATAGAGGAATATTGCTCTGAAAACTTGGCCTCTGAAGCCCATATTGAGCTGCCTGGGAGCTGAGGTCTGGTAATACTGCACTTCCAGCAGAAGGCAAACTTGAGGAAGCCGATGCTGGCTGAGAGTAGTGCGACTGCAGAACAGAATTGCATGAGTTGTGCGGCTCTAAGAAGTATTTTCCAATGTTTTTGTTTCATTGCGGTACCTGTATTATGGCAGGATCATTGTGCGGGGCAGCTGGTTGTGGTGGTGGCGGTGGAGGTGGTGATGACTTAACTTGCAAATCCTGGAGAAGCAAATAAACTGGCCTTAGGTAGAGATATGGTGCAAAAACATGTTAAATCAAATAGATAGAAGATAGTGAAAAGGACATTTTACAGGAAACATGTCCTTGAATCTAGATACAAATTGGATATATGCAACCGCAAAACTGACCAAACAAAAACACTTCACAGACTGGTCAATGCTACCATAGCCTAATATGATGTTACTATCAGCTAACTTAACATTTTGACGCAGTAAACAGATGGCATAAATTCAACAATCAGTGCACAACATGAGCAATCACTCATGAATGTTTGGCATTATGTAGGCATCCTTTTCATGCTTCCTTGCCCCTGCCAGTCTGAATCTGGGCCCACCGAATGAAAACAAGGCAAATAGTAACACAACAGAAATATTTCACGCGTACATTTATACAAGCATGAATGGTTTCACAAATCAAAATTACACCAGTGATCCTGTTCATAAAGCAATATACCTTGATATCACTTCCCCGGAAAAGTATGTACTCATAAACTTTGTCGCTAGCAGGAATTTGCACTCCATCTTTCTTCCGCCCTTCAGTTCCAAATGATCGAACTACAGAACAACAAATGGACAGAAAGGTGTAAATCGAACATTGGCACGAACAAAGCGTCTAACAGTGCTGGAAGTAAAGCAAAGCGTAGTCAACACTTCTGTTGTACAGATACGAGAATAAGCAGCAGACGGCTTAAGAATTCCTAAAAATGATTTTAAGAAAAACTACTCGCGAGGGTCAACATTGTTGTACCATATTGCATCCCAGAAATTTCGAATTTAACAACACGTAGCTAGGTTGGGGGCTGAGATTCTGAGATTCGCCTCACGGGGCGCAGCAGGGCACACCAAATCTAGCGCGGAATCAAGCGAATCTGANGGGGGGGGGGGGGGGGGGGGGGGCAGTTTGCGCGCGGGAGCGGGGGGATGAATTATTACCATTGCGCAAGCCGATGCTGGACTCCTCGGTGTTGATGTTGTAGAGGATGCCCTCGTACCTGATCTCGCTCTTGGATGTCAAACTGATGAGGCTCCCGATGTACGAGTCCGGCGAGGCCGCCGCCCCGCCGCCGCTGGAGCCGGCCGCGGCGGGCGGCCGCGGGGCCCCCGCGGAGGAGGAGGAGGACGACGACGACGACGGTGGGGCTTCCGCCGCCATGGGCGCCGCGGGCGCGGGTGTGGGCGAGGATGGGCGCTAGGGTTAGGGATGCGATGCGGTGAGGGCGAGAGAGAGAGAGAGAGAGAGAGAGAGAGAGGGAGGGGGAGAAACCCTAAGCGGCTGATCCGTTTGGGATATGCGCTTTGGTTTGGATGGTGTTTTAGCCTATCCTGGCCTCGATCGGTATTAAACGGGTCGGCTTAGTTTGGGAAATGGACAGGACGGGGGTTTGTTTTTGCTTCCATCGGAGGCCCATATGTTGCCCATTTCTTGCAACCAATGCAAGAAGATGCCCGATCAAATTTACCTCTAGTTTGATTTAGTTTAGTCCCTTTTAAATGGTTTAGAGAGAGTTCAAATTACAAAACAATGAATAGTTTACTTTTTCATAATTTAATGGTAGGTTACAATAAAAATGATACCCCTATGTGATAATCTCTTTGTCAAATAGCTTTCCTGTAACCACTATAAGTTTTTGTGCTCATTTAGTTCTTATCATTATTATTATCATTATTATTGTTTGTTATATTGCCAACTTTAAAATATGGCAACGATATAAATAATAATTACTATTTGTTGTCTTCTTTTCCTTAATTTTTTATTCGACGTTGGTTTAGATTTTAAGTGTGCAATTGCTCGCGTTTCTAAATTGAAATATTAGTTTGAAACATGTAAGCCCTTGTGAATGTCATCTGTTATTCGGCGGACTATCTTTTTTTCTTGATTACACGACAGCACACGCAATATTATCCTCGCGCATCTGCTAATGCGTCCTCTAACATAATAAAAATTACATGATTGATTTTACTACAGGCACAGTGAAAGCTCATTCTACGGCCTATCTTTTTTACTGTTACCATTGGACATTAGAGTTTCCGAGGATCAACCGTTGTGTGTCCAAACTTGCTAGGCGGTTTTATCAAGTGGTTCATTCGGCCATTCTGCCTGTGTTTGAATCAACTTGATAGGTGGAGTCGGTAGGCCTCCCCCGCAGAAAATCCCAGGTACGTCGTCCTACGTAAGCAAGCAGATGGATTATCTTATCCAATCCAGCCACCAATCTACGCCTCGTCACTCGCCACCCGCGACGCATATGCCAAATCGCCATCCTTGCGATGCAGCTCTCATCACTCACCTCTTGTCTCGCCAGCAATGTCGCACCAGATTCTCAACACCTCCAACACCACCCTGCCGACGCCACCTCAGCCGCACACTCATCACCCTCACCCGCCGCCACCGCCCAAGCTCGGTCGCCGTGCCGCTGCAGCCGCGCTCGCCATCGCGGCCGCGCCGGCCATCATCAGCGCCGCCACACCCGCACCATCCAGAGCGCAGGAAGCAGCAGCTGCAGCCGCCGCCGCGCCCTGCATCGCCGACCTGCCCGTCACCGCCAAGGCTTTCCTGGACGTGTCCATCGGCGGCGAGCCGGCGGGCCGCATCACCATCGGCCTCTTCGGCGACGCGGCCCCCGCCGGCGCGTCGCGGTTCCTGTCGCTCGTCACGGGCGTCGGCTACCGGCGCAAGGAGTTCGTCAAGATCGTGCCGGGTTACGTGCAGCACGGCGGCGTGGTGTCGTACCCGGCCATCCCAGCGGTGACCGAGCGGCTGGCGGCGGAGATGGACGCCGTGCGGGCGCAATGCGGCGGGGACAGGAGCCCGCACGCGGCGGCGGGGGCGGTATCGCTCGTGGTGAGGGACCCGAGCCTGCCGCCGCCCAAGCCCAAGCTGGTGGCGCGCGGCGGGAAGCTAGAGATCGACCAGGAGCAGGTGGGCGTGGTGCCCAACGGCACCGAGTTCGTGATCACCACCGGGGACGCGCCGGAGCTGGACGCGTCCGCGCTGGTGGTCGGGAGGGTCGTGGACGGCATGGACGTCGTCGACAAGATCGCCGCCGTGACCACCGTCAAGGACAACACAGCATCACCATACTTCAGGTCGATCACTCTCCATACTTCTATGTGCCACTCGAGCTGCTTGACCTGCATTTTGTTGCATCAAACTGAATATTTGCATATCAGATAAGTCTGGATCAGACTGAACATGTATTAATATCACTGTGATTATGCAGAGTGGCGAAGTTGATTGGGGACAAGAGAGCAGTGGTTGCAGAGCGAGGGTTCAACCGCCCCTACACCAAGATCCTAATCACCAATTGTGGAGTCATTGAACAGCAGCAGCAGTAGAGCACTAGCTCATTGTTCTGCATTGCCTTTCATGTCTCTAGTTTTTACAAAGAGTAACTGGAGCTCTGTCTGCCAGAGGATTTTGATTACTCGTGGACTGATAATATGATCAGCGATATATATATGGAGGGAGAGGATTAAAAAGGGCTGCGATAGTATGTCGCACTGTGAGATCCTTTTTTGGCGCTCTTTATCTCTCCCTTTAGCCCTATGTCTGTTATCCCTCGAGGATATATTGATTTTATCATTGACCAAGGATTTGTGATGAGTGATGGCAAATCATCACTTGGGGGGGAATGAGAAGGTTGATGAGGTCGCGGGCGACGCTGCATCTGTCCTTCATCTTCTGGTCGACGTCGGCCATCACCGAGCTCACCTTGGCGGCGGCGAACGCCGCCTCGCACGTGTCAGCGGCGCCACCCGCCCCGGACACCAGCCGCGACGCGGTGGCGTAGTCGCCGGAGCCGAGGCTGCCGTGCGCGTCGATGTCGAGGTCGTTGGCGGCGTCGAAGTAGGCGCCGATGCAGACGCGCAGCGCGTCCCCCTCCGGCGTTCCACCGTACGTGCCGGACCTGTCGTTGATGACGGCCCCGGAGTCGTTGGCGGCGACGCCGGCGAGGTCGGGGACGGTGGAGGTGTCGGCGCTGTCCGGGTTGGCGGTGAGCACGGCGACGCACTTGGCGTGGTGGGTCTTGTTGCAGGTGGTGGCGATGAAGCCGGCGTCGGCCATGGCCACGGGGACGATGATCGAAATGGACAGCACGACGGCGAGTAGCGTAGTCGTCGTTGTTGCGGCGCTCGCCAGTGGCATTGTTGCGGCATCAGTGTCACTGTCATGGTGCAGTGCGTATATAAATAAATAAATATAGTAAGGTCGAGAATCCTGATGGCGCGCGATCAACCTTTCCGTTGATAGAATAGAACGGCGGCGCGGAGGTTGGATCGCTACCATTTCTAATTCTGCTGCTTGCTTGTGGTCTGTGGTATCGGAATTCGATTTCGTGCGGCCCAACAAATTGGGATTGGGGAATTCCATTTGTTTGGGCCGGAAGTGGATTGTGGGTTACGTGAGACCCATATGAGTTCCGTAATCTTCATCGGTAATCCGGGCCCTAGCTCTCGCAGGCCGTCTTATATGGGCCGCGCGGTGAAGAAAAAGCAGAGGAATTAGGGATTGGATCTCTTCTGTTGGTTGTCAACGACGCCGGCGGCCTCATCAGCTAGCTAGCAGATGATAAAAAGAAAAATAAAAGGTAATTATGCTTGGTATTGTCATCAATTGTAGGAGAGTCTCCTCCAGCATATATATTGATATTAGTATAAAATATACAATATGTCCAGAACATGGCTATGATGCTTTGCATCGCATCGATGGATGGAGAGCTTTGGAACATTCCATTGATGCCATTATGCTGCTTTGCTTTGCTGATAGTCTGGTAGCTTGATTTCTCCATGGCTGGATGTTGGACGCATGTCTGGCAGTACTCATGCACGTACGTAGGGTACGGGTAGTGAGATTAAGGCGATGATGAAGTACTGGTAGGGTACGGGTACATATTAAGGGTCTGTTCGGCACCCTGATTTCCCAAAACGAACTGTGCACGGAAAACGGAACGGTCCATTAGCGCGTGATTAATTAAGTATTAGCTAATTTTTTTTCAAAAATGGATTAATTTGATTTTTTTAAGCAACTTTTGTATATAAACTTTTTGCAAAAAAATACACCGTGTAGTAGTTTGAAAAGCGTGCGGGGGCAAAACACTGTAGCGCGCTGGGAGTACATAGTACCGAACTGCTAGCTCCTTCCATTTGTTCTAAAATAAATTTATTTTTAAAGTAATCATTGTATCGGAGTTTGTGAAAGTAAAAAAATAATTGTATTGAAAGAAAATAAAGTGAGAAATACTAGTTGCATTGGGATTTAATAAAGTAAAAGTATTCTGGTCTTTTCGATTTTTTATTGGTATGTGTGGAAGAGTTGATAAATAAATTTAACTTATTTTAGGACAGGGTAGTAAGTAACTGCTACTGCTACTGCAGAACATCTTATACTTGCAGGTCTGCAGGTTCAGGAGGAGAACGAGGAAGGATTGACCGGCCGGCGATCGATGGCACTAGGTAGGTATTGTTGGGTACACATGGATCTTCATCATCTGGGCGTACCGTGTATGTACTACGTGGATGATGGCGTTTTGGATTGGGAAGGACAAATTAATTAATCAATAACTGCAAATAGCTGGCGATTTATCATATGGCAATGCACATATATACAGGGAGTATGTATGGCGTCTAGCGATTGTAGATCCAGCTGGGCTGGCGATGGATGAGAAGAGATGCAATGGTCGTGGTCCAATCTAGAATAGTAAGTAGATCATAGCCATGGCCATTGATCCCAGCCATGGAGAAATCAAGCTACCAGACTATCAGCAAAGCAAAGCAGCATAATGGCATCAATGGAACGTTCCAAAGCTCTCCATCCATCGATGCAATGCAATGCAAAATGTAATGTTATTATTGACTCAATCTGTAACTCTGCAAGCAGGTCGGTCACTGAATTGCAGTGTGCTCCATGAGTGAGCAGTGTATACACATAGTCCATATGTATACTGATGATATACTATTACTACTAAGTTACCTGTACTGCATGTCGATCGAAATCAAGTGAGGCATGTATGGGCCAATGCAACTCGAAAAGAGAGGTCCCCAAGAAAATCATTGTAAATTTGGGATCCCCACACATGATATCGATCGCCCAATCGCAAGCACTGCTCATGTACGTGTTGCATTTGCGATATATTTTCGCTCGCATGATGCATGGTCCCCTAAGCCTGCTGCTCTCCACTCCAACACTCTACTGCTCAACCAAAAGCACCTCATCCGATCCGATCTGCTCTCCTCGTTTGCATTTCCTCTCACCATCTACCATCCTGCTGCTCTGTTATTACTCCTAAACACCACCATGTCTTGCTGTCCTCTTTATCTGGAGTACTCCTTAATGATTCTTAAGAGTCTTCGGCCACTCACCACATGCAATTCTGCTGGTTATCGTTGGCTTCATCAATGTGGATGGATGTTACTCTAGTAGCAGTATCATCCTTTTTGGCTGTTGAGGCAAAGCAGATTTCTACTACTACTGCTACTACTACTCAACTGATCCTGATGTTCTTTTGGCATTTCGAAAGAGAGAACAACTAGGAATGGTCTGGATATGGAACAGTAGTACACAAAGGACTGCATCACTTAAATTCAGAAGCATCCACCACCACCACCACCACCAGAAAGGCCGGCTGAACTGAATACTACTCCTACTACAATGTCTTCCCTAGGCCAGTTAACTGTCTAACAGTCAACTGACAAGTCAATAAAGAAATTACTACTCCTCCTACACCATTGCAGGCCTGCCATTTTTACTCACTCTTGCCATGTAGCAGTAGCAGTGCAGGCAAGCATGTGGTTAGTTAGCGAAAGACAGTGAGACCTAGTACTAGTGCTAATTCAGGGAGCCAGAACTAACAGTAACCTGCATTTGCACACTGATCAGAATTCAGAAAAGAGAGACGGTTAAAGCATTCTCTAATCATGATGAGTACTCTCCTATATCGTCTTTGGTTTTGTTTCTCTCTTTCTTTCTCAGCCTTTTGGGGGTGGTTTTGTTTGCAGTTGCAGAGGTATCGATAGTACAATTGCAGGGTAATAATAAAAGACCAGCCGATGTGTGGGGGTGAGTGTGGCCCATCATCCTCCATCGTCTTTTGCAGAAAGAGCAGTGCACCAAAGTTCAGACAGATCCATACATACTCCTACACATACAGCAGAAATGACGAGCTGATTGATCCATCATCACGAGTCAATCATCCACTTAAAAGGAGTCGTACAGGAATCATGGCTCGATGGATCAAGCTGACACTGTTTGGTTTTCTTAATGATAGCTGCTGCTAATTGAAAAGCCCTAATTGCACGGGCTCTTTTTTCCCTTTCTTTCTTCAGATGCAGTGGCTGCTGCCTTGCCGGCTACTACTGTTGAGCACCAGTATAGCTTAGCATTTCGTTTGAGGCATTCAGCTGCTGGATGCATAACAATATGATACTGTTCTGCCTGCGCATAGAATCCAGACATGCCAGGCGGTCGTTGGCAAGGAGGATCTTGTTAGTTTTTTGGGTTATTTGGTTGGTTGCCTTACTTTGCTAGTACTAGGCTGTACCGACGGACAATATCGTCCATGATCCCAATCCATATATATTTGAGGCAAATTAAGATGAAGTTGGCTCAAGTGTCCGAAATGGTTTTGGTGGACTCGACCGAGAGGAATCCGACTGTTGCAACTCGATGGTGAGCGAAAGGAGGAGACGAAGAAGAAGACCAAAGAAGGCCGCAGAGGGGGCGCAGCGCGTCTGCCGATGCCTCCGCCACCAATTGTTCGTGCAACATCTGCAAGCAATTCTGCATGCTCCCTCGATCTGCCTCACCTCGATCAGTGCTTGCTGGCTGGATGGCTGCCTGCCTATGATCTCTGTTTATATCCACATGATCGATCCATCTCTGGGTCACATGCATGCATGTTCCAGTGCTGCTGTCCTCGCTACTCCCTCCATCAGTTTGCTTGTTTATCCATCCTCTGTTAACTGTGATTTCGTGATTTGCATTTGCTCGCCATCTCGACCTGTTAATTTCTCAACGAATGGATTTCTGCCGTCGTCTCCGATCTCTCGCCGGTATAGCACGCTACGCTAGCACAAGGAGTGGTAGCTCAGAGTCAGGCTGTGTCGCTATGCGTAGCTGTGGGGATCGCCCATGCAGGCATCAGATCTCCATTTATTACTCCTCCGCTACTCATCACCATCTACTCCTATGAGTACGAGTATGCGTAGGATAGGATAGCAGCAGGCAGCGTTGCATGGTACTAACTTTGTCTCAAAATATAAAAAAATTTAAATAAATATGATAATTTTAATATTATGAATATAAACAGTTTTTTTATTACATTGGGCACTGTCATTATTGATGTGCGATGGGCGCCCACACCGCAGGCAGGCACAGGCACAGCAGCAGCCGCCCTAAAAACCAACAAACCTCTCATATCGTATAATGCCCCCCTACACTACTCCTACTATACTTTCTCTGCAAAGCGGAGTAAAGCCGAGTAGCTCTCCTTTCTTCTCCTCTTTACTACGAATACTCTCTGTTTTTTCATCTTGGGCTGCTCAAGCTTTACACAAGCATAAAAACATTTTTTTAAGAGAATGAATACAGTACAAGCGTAAAACACACCTGAACCACAATCTTACGATTGGACCCTCGTCATCGCCGGTTTGGCTGCCGTTGTTTCGCCTACACAGAATGATTCAGAACGATTCGCAACTCTCGATAAAAACATCTCTTATTATTTACATATCATTAAACAGTTATTAATTTTTTTAAAAAAAGTCAATAAAATAGATTAATAACAAGACAATATATTACTTTATAAATATGTAAGATCAAAATTAACTTCTCCAATCCAAAAGAAATGACTGTAAATATACATTAACTAGCTATAATTTAATTTGTTTTTTTTGCGTAACTAGTTTAATTTATTTTGTTTAATGTATGTAGAGTGTGGAGTGAATTTATCTTTTTAATTTTTATTACTATTTGAATGACATATGCAATCAACGAGAGGATGTCTTCTCAAAATTTTAAAATCCACTCTTTATTATAAGTGTAATGTTTATTAGCGATAAAAATAATTTATATGTAAAACTTTTATATACGAGTTCTTGGCAACTTAAAAATCAATGCTGAAAATTAAACTACAACAATAATAAGATGTTGACGCCAAATCCGTACTGCCGATGTGGATCCGGCATGTAGACACACGAAGGCCTGGGAGATCTGCTTAGCTCCAGTGCAGGTCCTAAAATTGATGAAGCGCGGGCGTGCCAGTCAGTTTGATTCTGCCACTGACAAGATATGCAAAATAGCATAACGGAAGGTCTATCGGCCGATAGGCCGATAGGGAAAAAACGTATCGGCCGATAGGCCGATAGCCAAAACAACCGGTCGGCCGATGATAACATGATAATATATCAATGTGATATAGCATAATCCAAATATAAAATAAACATTGATCTGAAGATTAAAGCACACATTGGCCAGAGGTCCGATGGCATAAACTCTCAATAAGCAGATAAACAATAAATACTCTGTTGTCATCGGCCAGATCCAATCTATATGTAAAACTCTTGGGCCGATGCAACGTCCAGATAACTCACCGGCTGAAATCCCGGTGAAACCTTTATTGACAATCAACAGGCAGGTTAGAGATTACGGTTCTAATCACGACTTAGCGGCACTAAGTATGAAAAGAAACGCAAGATCTAGACAATCAAGCCCTCGACTGATTTTCGGGGTGGTGGATACCTTAGCCAATCTAATCTAACGAGACAATTTAGTCGATACCGGCGTAAACCCTAAAACGAATCTCGGCCGATACGACTAAATCGAGACGCCAAACCAGATTGACTAAGATATATGATAGTAGGTGCTTACGTTGACGAGATCAGAACGTCGAAGCCCTAGCCCTGATAGCGCAAGCAGCCATAACGAGACTTACCCCTCGCGGGAAGGGCATGAACTCGCCGAAGAAGACGAAAAGTAAAGGGTGGCGATGCGCCGAAGTTGTATTGATCGTGTGATGATTTTACATAAACCTTGGACTTACATATTTATACCCATAGACTAACAAAGATCCTAACAGAATACGACTCAAACTTTCCTAAAGATAAAAGGAAACAGATAAAGTCCGTATTGTACACTAACATCATTTCCTAAAGATAAAAAGAAAACTAACAGACTTATCCTAATTAATAGATACAAGCCGCATTCTTCTTGAACTTGGTCTTCTCTGGATAAGATCTTCTCGAATCTAATAAGAATCCGACTGCTGTTGATGGCTGATTTTAAGAAAACCCCCATCGGCCGATATAAGATTCTAGGCCGATACCAACCTTGATCCGATATGGATCCTGGGTCGATGAGGACTTCGGGGCTTACCAAATTTTGGTGTTAACATAAGATTAATTTTAAATTTAAGTTTTAAAATTTTAAAACTGGTTGCAGCTGAAAAGCTGAAGAGTGTTCCATTTCTGATTCCTCCCAAATATGCAAATCATACTGGACGAGTTAATGTAAAATGTACTCTACAAATAATACGAGATTACCGTAGAATGAGCTTAAGAAACAGTTCTTTTTTCAGCAATTATCCCATACGATTTCGGCGGGGCCAATCTAGTTGTCACTTGTCAACTTCTTCTACGAGTAGTCACATGATCCAAAACCAAAGGCACTCTCCTTCCTTCCTTCCTTCCTTGGGATCCCCAGACTGACCCCGTGCTGTAGTAGTGCCGGGGCTGGGGCTGCAGCGCTTTGCATAGGAATGTCTCGCCTCCTCCTTCTTCTTCTTCTTGCAGCCATTTCTGCTCATCGAAAGCCACATTAATTCGCCACCTAAAAGCCCACCACATCCATCCATCTTGCTTGCCAGAGACCCAACACAACACACAAGTCAAGACTCAAGACCTCAGCGACCGCCATGGCTGTGGCTGCCTGAGCTGAGCGAGTATATAGCACCGTCCAGGGCCAGCTCTGCTCTGCTTGTTGCGCCAAACAATGAGGCCACCAAGCAGCAAGCTCCTGCAGCTGCAGGCTCTTTCTCTGCTGCTGTTCATCATCGCCCTGCACAGCCGCCTCCATGGCTGCTCGGGGCAAGGGGAGGCGGACGGCTCGGCGTCCACGGCGGCGGCTCCAATGGAGGAGAAGGAGAAGAGGGCTCTCTACGCGGCCATCGAGGGCTTCGTCGGCAAGGGCTGGAATGGCTCCGGCCTCTATCCTGACCCCTGCGGCTGGTCTCCCATTCAGGTTAGCTTTCTTTCTGCAAACACACTACAGTTCTTGATGCTATCGTCACAATCAGTTTTTTGTTAGTAGTACCTTCTAGTATAAATTTCTGTTCTTTCTGGTTACTCTGCGTCAAATTCATGGCTCAAAGGATCTTGGGAGTGCAGGGTGATATGCACTAGAGATTTCTTCAGCAACAAATCCACCATGAATACAGCTTGGGATTTTTGTGCAATTACAGTATTTTTGTTCTAAGAAAGATCCAAACTTTAGCAGTATCCTTGAATGTTTCTTCTTTGTTTCAATTTCCTGTTCTTGTGTGTATCCTCTGTTTGGTGAAGTGTTTCTGCATTTGCGGCTGCCCTGCTTGCCCTGTTTCTCAACTGTGGCTGAGTGAGACCTCTCACCATTGGGTCTCCGATGTTACTCCTACTCGATATAGGAGATTCTCTTGGACAAGAACTTTCCACTCACATGAAAAGAATCTCTCTGATTTGAAATCTCCATGTTTTCTTAGTATTCTCTTTTCACTCACATACAGGAGTATTCTCTTCTCTTTTCATCTCATGATATTCTCATCCCTTGTTCTTTTGCTGTGGAGATGCTCCCTCTTTTTTACTACTATCACTACATTTCGCCGCTCTGTCCTCCTTTTTCCCATCCCTGCACTTTGAACTGCTGTTACTCACTCATAAGCAACAGTTGCTCAGGACTCACTCCTTTTATGGCATGGATCTAATTAACCCATTAGTATGTGCCCTCTCAGAATACCAGAATCAATTACTTTTTTTTAAGAAAGGAATTACTTACATTTTGATGCTGATATATAAAACTGACAAGGAAATGGCTTCGTGTGGATATAGAGGCTGGATTTGTATCCAATTTCTAAAAAATAAAACTGACAAGGAAATGAGAGCTACTATAAAAGGAGCAATTCTGAACATTTATATATAACAACATTAATCAAATTCTGTCAACCATGTGATCCTTCCATGTCTGTCACTACCAGTAGTGTACGGTACTACCCAAAATTCTGTTTACTGGCCCGTCATTTGGTACCTTTCCATGTGTGTGAAAGTGGTGACAGCTAACATTTGTACTGTAAATGCCGAAATTCAGGGGGAAAAAAGAGAAAAGCTTTAGCTCCTTTCATTAAAAAGTGTGTTTGTGAATTCAAATTGTGTGGAAAAAGTAATTAACAGGTTGTGTTGTTGGATGCCTCTGAATTTGTTGCAGGGAGTGTCATGTGATCTGTTCAATGGGCTGTGGTACCCAACAGTGATGAGCATTGGCCCAGTTCTTGACAACTCACTGCAGTGCTCTGCTGATGCCAAGTTCACCCCACAGCTGTTCGACCTCAAGCGCCTCAAGACGCTCTCCTTCTACAGCTGCTTCCCGGCGACCAACCCGACTCCCATTCCGGCCACCAGCTGGGATAAGCTCGCAGGCAGCCTGGAGACGCTCGAGTTCCGCACCAACCAGGGTCTGACGGGGCCCATACCGGCGTCGCTCGGCCGCCTGTCTAGCCTCCAGTCGCTCGTGCTCGTCGAGAACAACCTCACCGGCGCCGTGCCTGCCGAGCTCGGGTCTCTGGTGCGGCTGCGTCGGCTCGTCCTGTCCGGGAACGGGCTGTCCGGGCAGATCCCGGCGTCACTTGGTAATGGCCGTTTCGCCGAGCAGCTGCTGATCCTGGACGTCAGCAACAACTCTCTAACCGGCTCTCTGCCTTCGTCGCTAGGTGGCCTCAAAGGACTCCTCAAGATGGACCTCAGCAACAACCTGCTGCAAGGGAGCTTGCCGCCGGAGCTCGCCGGGCTCGGGAGCCTCACATTGCTTGACCTCAGGAACAACAGCTTCACCGGCGGGCTGCCGCCATTCTTGCAAGGCATGGCGTCGCTGCAGGACCTGCTCCTGTCGAACAACCCGCTGGGAGGCAGCCTGGCGCAGCTCGGGTGGGAGAAGCTGCGCAGCCTCGCGACGCTGGACCTGTCCAACCTCGGCCTTGTCGGAGCCATACCGGAATCCATGGCGGCCCTGACCAGGCTCAGGTTCTTGGCGCTCGACCACAACCGGCTCACCGGCGACGTGCCGGGCAGGCTCGCCGAGCTGCCTAACATCGGCGCGCTGTACCTGAACGGGAACAACCTGACGGGGACGCTGCAGTTCTCGTCGGCGTTCTACCAGAGGATGGGGAGGAGGTTCGCGTCGTGGGACAACCCGGGCTTGTGCTACAACAATGTCGCGGTGGACGCGGCGCACGCGCCGCCGGGGGTGACGGTGTGCAAGGACGTGCAGGTGGGCGTGAGGGACAAGGTGGACGGGAGGAAGCCGGAGGCGAGCTCCAGCCTCATGGCCACCTCGTCTGCTTCCAAGCTCAATAGCTTCTTGTGGATGGTGGCCACGTCTCTCTTGTTCATCTTCTTGTAGCCAAAGACGACAGACAGCAACTGAATCTTCAGATAGATGGAACAACATGAAATGAAGAAACTGATTCTCTAGTTTAGCTGAGCTAGTGACTAGTAGTGCTGTTCTCACTTTTGGCTATCTTTTTTGGGTGTTTGTCTGATGATGGAAAAGAAGCAGGAAATCCTGGTGGTCACAGTAAACACTAGTCTGAAATTGTGTAGACACGGGTACTAGCTTTTAGCTTGGTTGTTCCTTTTTCTTTTGGGGTGTAATTAGCATGTTTCTCCTGTGATGTTTAATTACGGGAAGTGGATAATGGATATATGGTAAACTGCCCTCCTTGTCTGAAAACATTTTGCTCTGATGTGAGAGTATTTATTTAGCTTGGTAATCATACATGAGCATGACTCAGTGGCTAGATCTTGACAGCCGTATATCTGAGTTGGATTAGCTGAGGTCTGAGATTGGGCTCACATGTACATATCTAGTACAGATCGCTGTATTTTTGTTTTGCAACACTAGCATTTTCAGCTTGACCCAATGTTAGCTACTGGAGTACTGCTAGACTACTTAAATAAATCTGTACATGAAAATTTCAGCAAGTAAAATTGCCTTGGTAGCATCAAGGAATAGCTTGATGCTGCACATAATAGTATGCCTCAATGTATACCTCCGTCCAAAAACATAATGTGGCAGTGATTTGTGTGAAGAATATGGGTACCAGGTACCTACACAGTCTTCATATTCGACTAGAGATAAAAGGTGGGTTGGATCCATATATTATATAATAAAGTAAGACTCGGTCATAATATTGCCTTGTGTTCTATGGCATGGCCTAGAGTCCCGATTGAATACTACCATGTAATAGATTAGAAACTGATGTTATATATGGCTATGTTTTTCTCCTTATAACCCTGCTCCCCCAACCTATATAAGGTGGACAGGGAGCCCTCTAGGGACAGGATGACAAGAGGATCACAAGATGATCACAGAGATATTCATAACTCGATCGTCAGATCAATATACACCCGACGGATACAATCCTCAAACAGGAGTAGAGTATTACATCTCATTGAGAGGGCCTGAACCTGTCTAAATTCTTGTCTTCCGCATCCATCCATTTTTAGGTCTCGTGCGCTACCCCCTTTTATTATTGCCGAATTCCAGTTTCGATAGTTGGCGCGCCAAGAAGGGGTTACGCCGAGTTTCCTATCGACGAGTGCGATGGAATCACCTTCATGAGTCGTCAGCTTCATCTTCGCTTTGAGAGCTTTGACTGCCTCGCTGCCAACAATTTCAACAAGCTCTCGCTCTTTGACTTGGATATAAATCAGTCGGGGGAGATTCAATCTAGCTAAGGAGGATAACAACCACTCTACCACGGCAAGTTTCAGATTCGATTTATATGGCCACCGCCAGCGTCGCCTTTGTCTGCAAGCTTCTTCGCTTCCAAGAGTTAGACTTTATCGTCACGAAAATAACTGCTATTACGAACACGTTGTTTTCGACATCATCGACACGATCATCATGGACATGGACTCGAGGCGTCGCTATGCGGATAATCGACCATGAGTTTACATTTTCGTCATCCCTGACTAGTTTCTTCGCCTCCACGGATGGTGTGCTTCGTCGCTGTTGCTGATGGCAACATCGTCTTCACCGTCGGTCGTCTTCGTCATCGCTGACTGGTTTCTTCGCCTCCACGGATGGTGTGCTTCGCCGCCGTTGCTGATGGTGACATCATCTTCACCGTCAGTCGTCTTCATCATCGCCGACTGGTTTCTTCGCCTCCACGGATGGTGTGCTCTGTCGCCGTTGCTGATGGTGACATCGTCTTCACCGTCGGTCGTCTTCGTCATCGCCGACTGGTTTCTTTGCCTCCATGGTTGGTGTACTCCGCTGCCGTCGCTGATGGCGACATCGTCGGTCGTCTTCGTTATCGCCGACTGGTTTCTTCGTTTCCACGGTTGGAGAACTCTGTTGCCGACTGGTGTTTTCGCTTCCATGGCCGTGCATCTTTGTCACATTGTTGGGAACCTTCACCTCCACCATCGGTCGTCTCCACGCTGCTTTCTCGGTTGGTGTCTTCGTCGCCATTGATAGACGACCTTGTCCCTAAATCAACCACCTCTGCCGTCACTGGTGAAAATACCAAAAAGCTAAGTCATCATTAACTTTCTTCTTTATATGATATTTTTTTTCTCTACCTCACTACATCAACTGGTCCTCCGTTGAGCAGTGAGTCGAGGGCTACAGATGTTATATCATATTTTTGCAATAATTTTTATAATGTTTATCTCAATTGCTTGCGAAATAATCTGAGTAAAAAAGTGCCGATCCAGTTATGAAACTCTATTTTCCTATGCTTTCCATTTGGTTTGTTGATGGATAGTTGCCCTTGGGCCGAATCCTAGCACCCGGGAGCTCGTTGGATGGAGTGTATAACGAAAGGTGCTAACTATTACTCGGAAGAAATCAAAAGCATAGAGATAAGATAATTCGTTTTCTGCTCTCAACAATTACAAAAGTACCCGAGTAGTAAATTCTGATATGTGAAACTTTATTCCATTAATGACGAACTCATGTCAATGACTAGACGGGCAGAGTGTTTAAACGTGAGGAGTCATCTACTCGAAAAAATCAAAATCAACAAGAGGAGAAATACATACTTATAAATATTTTAAAATGCTTAAATTTTCCTCAAGTACTATATTTACATCAGATACTACTCATCCTACATATTTATATTGCAGGATCCAAATCCAGATATGCATAGTAGGGATCCATGGCTATAAGCTTATCTCCTATGCTTCGGGAATGGATCAGTCAGAACATCATCGTCGGCCTGCCTTCGCCGCCACCGACTGGTGTCTTCGCCTACATGGTTGGTTGGTCACACCACCGTTGTTGGGCGTCTACGTCTTCATCGTCGGTCTGTCTTCGCCGCCGCCGACTGGTGTTTTCGCCTACACGGTTGGTTGGTCACACCATCGTTGTTGGGCGTCTATGTCTTCATCGCCGGTCTGCCTTCGCCGCAGCCGACTGGTGTCTCCGCCTACACGGTTGGTTGGTCATACCATCGTTGTTGAGTGTTTACGTCTTCATCGCCGACTTGCCTTCGCTGCCGTCGATTGGTGCCTTCGCCTACATGGTTGGTTAGTCACACCACCGTTGTTGGGCGTCTACGTCTTCATCGTCGGCCTGCCTTCGCTGCCGTCGACTGGTGTCTTCACCTACATGGCTGACCTATTATATCGCTGCTCATGGACCTCTTTGTTTTCGCCATCATTCTGCCTTTTCCTTCGATGACTGGTTTTTCCGCGATCAACTGGTGGTTTTGTCTTCACGACTACGCGTTTTCGACATCGTTGTTGGAATCTTGTCTTTGCCATTGGTTTGTCTCTATTATCGTCAACTCATGTCCACGTCATCACAGTTGTGCAATTCTGTCATCATTGTGGAGCGACTTCATCTTCATTGTCTTCGGCATAGACAAATTCTATTGCATTTACTTCACAAGCTTCGATTACTTCACCAACCACGACATCTCCAAAAGCCTCAAAATATGGGCATGCGTCACCGAATACGACGCTATGTTAATCTACTACAACAAGTGGTGTTTTAATCTTCAAGATTTTTTACTCGGACATTCTCAAAGCATATTTTCTCTCAAGCAATTACTACTCAATAACAAGCTACAGTTCTTGACTCTATATTCAGTTGTGTCCCAACTAAGTATAGAGTCGAAGGCTACACAAATACAAGACTCATAATTCGACATGCGTTATATCGAGATAAAGCAATCAATTAACCAGTCAACGAATCAACTTCGGAGAAATCAGCTTCGTCTTCGCTACAGAGCAGACTTTCTACTTCAGCAACTTTAATATTTTCGTCGACAACTTTGGTTCTCAGTTGATGCTACAGTCTATTCCAAGTTTCTCAAGTGTTAAGTTCAAGATTTAATCTACATGTTTGAGAGTTTGGAGTTATCAACCAATCAACTTAGATTCGACGAGTTGGACAGCAACATCTACTCTCCTCCAAGTGAAGCATCTTCAATAGTTACAACATCAAGTGCCACCACCATCATAAATCAAGAGGCGTTGCATCAATCTTCGCCACACACATGCTAGCATTAAGGAAACTGCTTGGGCTTCGATATCTTTTCAATAGTTTGATGGATTATTATCATTGACGTTACCATTGGCACCTTCGTCATCGGCATTATCTTCATCTTCAGTCAACTACTGTCAACCAAGTTCTTTGCTTTAGGAGTTTGGGCTTCGCCTACACTAAAATTTGACTGGAACATCAACGTCGTCATCTTCATCAGCATCTTGCCATGTCTCTTCGGCCTTATCTATTCTGCCACTATTGACGGGCAATTTTGTCTCTACAACCAACTATTTCTCCTGCTGCGGATCGTCATCACCACTGGTTGCGTCTATCATAATTGGTGGCCTATTACGCCACAATTGATTAGCATTTTCGTCTTCATCGTTTGGCTATCTCCATCGTTGCCGACTGGTGGTCTTGCTGTCATTGCTGGCCTACATCGTCGCTGCTGATGTGCGTCTTCATCTTCAACACCGACTTGCCTTCGTCGCTGCCGACTGGTATTCTCTCCTTCAAGGTTGGCCTATTGCGTCGCCATTGATAGGCGTCACCGTCTTTACTGCCAGCCGCCTCGTCTGTTGTTGCCGACTGATCTTCTCGATTCCACGGCTACGACTGTTTTCTTTGTCTCCGTGGTTGGTGGATTTCGCCATCGCTGTTGATGAGTAACTACATCTCCACCACTGACATCTTCGTCATCTCTGATGGGCAATTTCATCTCCACAGTGGTGATCTCGCTTCCATGCCGACTATATCAGTTGCCACCAATGGATAACTTCAATTGCGACCGAAGGACAAGCAACATGCTCAGGGGCTTACTAGCTCTAGCACGAGGATCATACCTTCAATTTGGACTTATTCTGGATATATGCAACATGAATTCATGGCCGCGAACTTATCTCCTACGCTTAAGGTTTGGACCAATCATTATTCCCCACAAGGGTCACAAGTTGAGTTTTTGCGTCAGTCGGGATTCAATTATCAAATCTACTTCGATACATCCCATAAGGGATAACTATTCGGATCAGAAGCTATTCATATGAGATGCGCTCGGTCTACGTCACCCGGGAGATTTATCACTCGGGAGCTTATTAAAAGGCGTGCTATACATGTCATTTTTAAGGGTATCGGTGGGCATATTTTGGGTTTGATCCCAATATGTCTGCAGCCCGTATTTTCAGGTGTGATTTGACACGTGTCTCTAGGGACTTAAGCAAATTTGCCTTGGCAATATGCGCGTGCTCTATTGCTCGATGCCTTCAAATTCTTTTCATACAGCAGTTACATAACTTTTTAGGAGTTGGTACGATGCAATTTGAAAGGTGACAAACAGTAAAGTTTTTTATAACTGTCCTGGTAACTTTTCTATAGGTTGCAGGAGCTGTTTGGTTTTTTACAAAGCAATTGATTTTATATCAATACTATCTTGCCATATTTGTGTGCTTTTCTGATTAAGACCAATATTATGGCTTAGGCTAATTATATTTTGGTCGTATTCTTCAGGCGGTTGGTAATCTATGGGTTTTATTAACTCGGATTTTATACCATCAATGCCATATATTTCTGAGGATGGTGAAGTTGTGTGTATCGAGGGGACTCGGGCATGACTGTTTTGGCAGCATGTGCACAATGTGATGCTAGTACTCGGGGTCATTATGCACCGTGCCTTATTAATGAGGTTATGTGCTATATGATTTTTCAGGATGCTTTTGACTTTGGCTAAGCATTTATTTATATAAAACCACTCGGATGAGTGGGATGATTACAGTTCTTGACTATATGCTTAGTTTGTTTAACTAAACACATAGTCGGGGGCTACACCTAATTAGGTGCATCTAGTCGATGCACATTGGTATATTTTTTATTGAATTTTTTCAGCCCTTCACAGCCTTTTGATTTGGTAAAAGCACTCGGGAAACGATGACAGAGATGATTGAAGCACTCGGCTTTGGATTTATTTGGTTCGAGGTGAAGTTATCTCGTCGACTACGAAGGTCTCAGGGGCTACTGTGGAGAATATGGGTACCGGGTACCCACATAGCCTTCATATTCTACTAGAAATAGGAGGTGGGTCGGATCCATATATTATGTAATAAAGTAAGACTCGGTCATAATATTGCCTTGTGTTCTATGGCATGGCATAGAGTCCCGATTGAATACTATCATGTAATAGATTAGGAAACTGATGTTGTATATGACTAGTTTTTTCTTTTTATAACCCTGTCTCCCAACCTATATAAGGTGGGCAGGGAGCCCTCTAGGGGCAGGATGATAAGAGGATCACAAGATGATCATAGAGATATTCATAACTCGATCGTCAGATCAATATATACCCGGCGGATACAATCCTCAAATAGGAGTAAGGTATTACCTCTCATTGAGAGAACCTGAACCTGTCTAAATTCTTGTCTTCCGCATCCATTCATTTTTAGATCTCGTGCACTTCCCTTTTATTATTGTCGAATTTCAGTTTCGATAGTTTGGATTGGATTGGAGTAGGTTATAGGAAGAAGGAAACCAAAAAAAAAGAGAGGTAGAAAGAGAGACATGCAGTGAAGTGAGCATAGAAGGACGCGGAGGAAGACAAGTTGAGCGATCGAAGAAGTTGGTGCTGGTGAGGAGAGCACGGTGATGATCCATGGTGTGGTGGTCGGGGGAATCGGATCCCCGCACACGCACACACACCGATTGAATCTGTTGATGGACATGGACAGAGAGCGTTGCATGTTCCCATGCCGCGTTCAGAATCTGACAGCAGGCAGCATTGAAAGGCTCAAGACTGGAGCAGCCGTAGCCTGCACACTCTGCCCCTGCCGCCATCTACTTCTACTACTCCTACTCTGCCTGCCAGCAGTAGTCTTCTTGGCTGACCTACACTCATCGTCATCGTCATCGTACTATGCGTATTGGCTGACCGACGAAGCGGCAGCAATGCCAGCGTCCGTATATAAGTATCGACATTGGTATTAGCATCGTCATTGCAAGCGGTACAAGGCAGGGATGGCAGGAGCAATCAATGGATACCCCATATGCTTGATCTGATCAAGCAACTACGAGTAGAAGTAGCTAGCAATGCAAAGCCTAGGATAGGATGGATCAGCTCTCCTCTTCCTCTCTTCTCGTCGACTCGTCCGTGCCTGCTCTCCCGACATGTAGAGTCCTTTGAATCACAGCATGGAAAAAAACAGAGAAAGAGAAATAACATAGAATTCTGATAATCGTTTGATATGATGACAGAAAATACATAGAAATCGAATCAAAAAGATAGACTCAAATAAATTGAAGCTCTGGTTAAGTTTTCTCTAAAATCTACGTACAATAAATTATTTTATAAGAATTTCATAGGATTTGAAAAACCTTAATCTTTTGAATCAAATGACCACATACAAAAAAAATTCTATAAAAATTGAATACTACCAAATTCCTATATAAAGTCATTTGATTCGAAGAGGCCTATAGTATGTTGTCACTGTACACTATGCTACACTACTATCCATAGGCTACAGGCTTTTTTGGCGTGACTGATCAATTACCTACAGCAACCAGTAAATCTGTTGAGCTAGAATGCAGTAAAAATCTGCATTTCGCAATGCAACCATGCGTGCAATCTACTTATAGGAGTAGGAGTGTGAAGGAAAACGATCAAGGCAGATGTCATGCCAGACGTCGACTCACTGTCACTCACTACTCTGACCGATGATGTGTACTTATGGCTTGCTTGTAGTACTACTACAGGAGTACTATACACCCTACTCTCTGCTGGCCCTGAGCACAAGAGTACACTACTGTAGGAGGAGTATTTTCATCTGAGTTCATTTCATTTCAATCGTATCTTATTCACATCCATCTATCCATCTGCTCACAGAGCCGTCAGGCAGGGACGGCCCAACAAAATGTCTGTCCATCTCATCATCTGCTTGCTGCTCGACTGCCTGAAACCTGTTTCCTCGAGCGAAGTGAAAGTGAAACCAACGATTTGTTTCCATTGAAGCCGCCATTTTTTTGTTTTATCAAAATTTTGTTAACTTTAACAGTATTATATACGCCCTGTGTCCTAAAAAACTTAAACCAAGCTTTCCAAGAAAAAATTAAAGAGAAAAAAAATACAAAAATACCCATAATCAATGAGAAAGTTGTATTGATTGATGGGTAGGTAAAGATTATTGAAGAAATAAAATTTTTCGATTTGTAGATTGATAGTAGGTGAGAAGGTAAGAATTGATTTATCTTGAGATAAATTTTAAACTCTAGAAGTTGTTTTATTTTGAGACGGATGGAGTAGGTGTTAGGTTTGTTATTATTATTTTTACATATGATTAGGTTAAATTCTATACTACAAAATTTAGTGCCAAAACTTACCGTGGTTTTAGCACTATAATTTTTTTATATGACAAAAAAAAAAGACTCCTAACCAAACTAAGAGGTTGTTTGGTTAGTACACTGACATTGCCTAGAGTTATCATAGTTTTTTTCTAAGCTTATCTAAGGTTAGACGAACAAATTTGTTGCCACACTTTAGTTAGCAAGCTACAACCTTGTAGGATTACATTTTTTTAGACAATGATATGAGAAAAAAAGATTTTAATCGCTTGAGTGGACGATCACCCGTTTATTACGTATCAATTAAATAGTTATGAAAAAAATCAAAAAATTAACAAGATAAATTAATATGTAATATATTACTTTACAAACATACAAGACTATAAATTATAAATTAAAAAAAAGACTATGCATATACATATACTAGTTACTGTTTACTTTAATATTTTGTTACAAGTTATAAGTCGGATTTAAACTTAGGATGTGTTTGTGAAGTGGAGTAGTATATTTTTCTATTTCAAAATATTATAACATAGTATAATGAGAATCTGAACATAGGTTATATCTAGATTAATTATAATAGGATGGATTTAATGACTCTAATTCCATTAGGATGTGTTTGGTTAGAAAGATATGATGGGTTGGATTTGAGTGAACCTGTTTTTCATGGTGTTTTGTTTTGGGACGGATGAGATGGGATAATCTTTGAAATGGAATATTTCCTCTGGATCCGGGTCAGCTCTATCCCTTAAAAAACTGGCGGACCAATTCAACTCACTTCTTCTCTCATTGACATATAGGCCACATCCTTCAAACCTCAAAAAAATAGAATCATTTTAACCCTTATGTCAAACACATAGATAAAATCATCTTATCATAAAAAAATAGGATAACCTAATCTATCTCACTTGATTTCTAAATCAAACACATGTTTTTAGATCGTAAGAAGTAACATTTTGGGATGGAAGGGGTAGTAGTGTACTACTACCTGTTGTGCAAGATGTTTCGATTGGACGTCTGCTTTGAGGGCATTAAATACAGTACTCGAGCTATTTGACTGTACTACTATCGTACTATTTTCTTCATTGCAACACACATGTATTTCAAGATTTAACTTAAAAAGATATTTGATTAATGATTAGTATAATATAAACTAAATTTTATTTGCTGAAAATAATATCATTGGATTGATATTTAATATACTTTTATATGGTTATAATTTTGTTGCTATAAACTTTACAATATATAAAAAAATATAAGTCAAATATTAGTTTTGAAAACTGTGCTGAGTTTTACCATATCTTACATTATGAAATGAAGGGTGTATCCTTGAGGCGGGTGGTGTTTGAATCTCCTGAAGATAAAGATAAAGATAAAGATTAAGTGTTTCACGTAAAACGAGATGATCTTAACGTGTGATTAATTAAGTTTTAATTATTACAAACTTGAAAAATAGATTTATCCGATATTTTAGAACAACTTTCATATAAAAAATTTTCGCATAAAACATACCATTTAGTAGTTTAAAAAGCGTACCACGAATATCTAAAATATATCCTTTGTCCTATAGAGGATTCGAACGCTGCCCTTAGAGTTGACTTCAGTTATTTGGGCTCTTTGGTTCCAATAAAGGTTTTCATGAGGAATTTTATACTAAGGCACTAGTAGTACGAATCTTTGGAAGATTTTTTTACGCTCTTTTGAATAAAGATATGAGCTCTTTAAAATTCCTATGGAGTGCCCATATTATTTATTTTAGTAGGAATTTTGGAGAAAATCTATCATAGCTCTAAGTTGTTGGGAATTTTTTTGTGTGTGTCACTTTCTATAACTCATGTACTGTTTTCCTGTGATGTATCGAAACAACATAATTGAGTAATTCATGTATCTTCGTATTTCTTAGAATCACACTGATATATCACTTTAACTTTTGTGTTTTTCCCCTATGTTCCAAAAAGAAGCCCCTGATCCTTTGTTATGGAGGAGTAATGACTATTGCTTTGTAGCGCCAGTTCAAAGCAAATACTTGCTGGACTGGTTGATGAACGGACACTGCAGTTTATGATGCAGTGATGCCAAAACTCCAACACACTTTAGACTTTATTACTACCACTTTTTGTTGCAAACGAATGAGATTTTTTCTTAAGAGAAAAGCAAAGCAAAGCAACAAAATTTAGCTGGCATATAAAGTGGAAATGCAAAATCTGTGTGCCAAACAATGCTCCTCCATGTGAGCGATGATGGTGAACGGACTATAATTTCCAAATGAAAGAAAACCACAAACACTGTGAGATATGCAAATACTAAAATATGCAGGGGGGTGTTTGTAATATTGGTATTGTAACTCCTCCAGCTCCTCGCTCGCGTCGCGTGCTTGGCCAGGTTGTCCGCGCCCTCCGCCTTCGTCTCCTCTCCTCTCCTTGGCTTCCATTCTAGTATTCAACAATCTCAATCTCGATTCCTCTCTCCATCTCGTGCTCTCTGAATCCGATCAACAAGGAATTCCTCTCTCCATCTCGTGCTGTCTGAATCCGATCGATCAACAAGGAGGCGAGGCGAGGCGTCGAGAGGATGACGGACACGACGGATGACATCGCGGAGGGGATATCATTCCAGGCGTTCGAGGACGACTGCCGGCTGCTGGGCAGCCTCCTCCACGACGTCCTCCTCCGCGAGCTCGGCCCCCGCTTCATCCATCTCCTCGAGCGCATCACCATCCTCGCCCAGGTATCCATCCTACTACCTTATTATTCCATCCATCCATGAAACTATATGTTTGTATCACTATCACCTGCAGAGCGCCGTCAACTTGCGCGCCGCCGGGGTGGAGGACACCGCCGTCGTCGTCGAGAAGCAGCTCGGGGCGGAGCTGGCCGCCATGTCGCTCGAGGACTCGCTCTGCCTCGCGCGCGCCTTCTCCCACCACCTCAACCTCATGACCATCGCCGACACTTACCACAGGTGCCCTACACACATTCACATTCTCAATTTATTAATTGGATCACCTCTTCTGCTGCCATTATAATCTGCAAACTCACATATGTCATAAATCATAATGTATTTACCTTAATTACCTAATCACCTGAATTTTATCATGTACGGCCCTCAACACATTTGTACCTCTCGATTTTCATAATGTACTACACCTCTTCTTTTGTCTGAATATGTGTTACTACAACTTACTACTAGTGAGGAGGAGTGCATTATCGTATTTGCCGCCAACAGTTTGAAAGCCAAACACTGAACTTACAGTTAGTTTGTCACGCTTCAATTAAAGAATACTGATAAGAACACGGGAGTTTGCTGTGCTCAAGAGTTGTCCTCTGTTTGGGATACCTATTTGTCATATTCGGGGAATATAAGTATACCTGTTTGTGACAGGGATGCAACATTACAGTAGCACAGATGAACCTTTGATTGCAATATGGAATCCAAGAATTCTGGTACATATGTGTACGGCATTACAATGTCGGTCCACCGGTTAGTTGTTTCCATGTGACCCTCCTCAGACAGAATTGATTGAAGGAACCTTATGCTCGCACATGGTAGCTTGATTGTGGTTTCCTCAGATGTTTTGTCGTCAGTTGTCCGACTGTTTTTGGAACCTAGCAAGACCATTGAACGTCGCACTTATTGTCGCAATTACCTCTTATTGTAGTATGTCAAGTTCTACAACAGTTGAGACTTCATGCATATGCTTAAGAAACAATTACCATCAGCATGTTGCAGACTTGCAGTACATCTTATCCATTTCAGGAAAATGTTACTGTTGCTATGTTTTTTATCACCTGATCTAGAATGTTTACCAAATTTGAACGCAAAATCTAGAGCTTCGCATTTTTATGTCTTTTATGTAGGGTTCGTAAAGCACGCAATTTTGCTGACCTGTCGAAATCATGTGATGATACATTTGCCAAGTTGATTCAAAGTGGTGTTTGCCCGGAAGAACTCTATGACACTGTATGCAAGCAGGTAATTTCTCACATTAAGCACACACTTTTAATACTACATTGTATATTACGAGAAGTACGCATTATTAAATTTATCTGTGTATCTTGTAAGAAAGTCACGCATGATCAAATTTATCAGATATTCGACCTTTACAGGAGGTTGAAATTGTTCTGACAGCTCATCCAACACAAATTAATCGGCGGACTTTGCAATACAAACACCTCAGAATAGCTGTGAGTTAATTCAATAGTTTCATATTTCAACCTTGATTTTGCTATTTTGTTGTTTCAATTACTGATGAAACTGTGCTGCAGCACCTTTTGGAATTCAATGAACGTGCTGATCTTAGCCTCGAGGATAAAGAAATTCTAATTGAAGATCTGGTATAACTTCAGAGGATCTTCATAGTTTTCTCCCCTTTTCCTAATGTGTTCCAATCTTTCTAACTTTGAATTATGTAGGTAAGAGAAATCACGTCAATATGGCAGACTGATGAGTTGAGGCGCCATAAACCTACACCTGTTGACGAAGCTAGAGCTGGTTAGTAACCATCTACGTTCTGTTTTTGTTACTGGTATCATTCTCATGATTCCATCTTTTCTTTTGTAGGCCTTCATATTGTTGAGCAATCGCTCTGGAAAGCAATACCACACTATCTTCGCCGTGTTAGCAATGCTCTAAAGAAGGTATAATTGGCATTTGTTGAATTTCACTTCTGTTTGACTCATTCATGGGTGGATATAAACCCTCCTACAATGCTTTTCTTATAGCACACTGGCAAGCCACTTCCGCTAACCTGCACACCGATCAAATTCGGTTCATGGATGGGTGGTGACCGTGATGGGAATCCTAATGTCACAGCAAAAGTAAGATCCACACATTTGAACTTGGTCGTTTTTATTATGCCTTCTCAATATTCACTAGTATTTCCTGTACATTCTAATGGTGTGTTGCATTTTTCTACCTTTCGCTTATGTTAATTTTGACATGGTCACCATTCTGAAAGACTACAATGTTTCATTTCTGAGCTGCAGGTTACTAGGGATGTTTCCATTTTGTCCCAATGGATGGCAATTGATCTGTACATCCGGGAACTAGACACTCTAAGCTTCGAGCTATCAATTAAGAGATGCAGCGAGAAGCTTGCAAACTTAGCTAATGACATCCTGCTCAAAGGTTGTTTCATGATATATATCCAAGCTTAATCCATTTCAGTCTCACCAGAAGCTCGCTTGTCACCATGAATTGTGGCGCTTTTCGAACTCCTAGTTAGTTACTTAGTTCATTAGCTAGTATAATGCATATTATTGGTTGTGGTACTGTTCCTTAAACAGTAAGGTGCACTGTAACAACACCCTTATTATAGGGATTGTAATTTTAGTTTCTATATTAGATATTTCCTTTGAGTTTTTAACTATCTTATAGGTCCCCTTCTATTAGTTCCTACCCTTTGGGCTCTAGCACCTTTATGAAGTGGCATTGCTATAATTATCAGTAAGCAATAAAGAAATAATCAGTTTTCCCCCACCTCTAGTCTTCATTGATTTATTCTCATCTACAGTCTACACCTCATCCTTTACATGCCTGTACTACCAACCATTGTCTGGATGGTATTTACCCTATGATCTAACGATCATTGCAGTGCATCTCTGTCATGTAGAAACAATCTTGAATATTGTTTAGAATAACCTCACCTATTGTACATACATATTTCAGAAAAAAAACTGGCTCATTTTATGTTGATATTTTCAAATGAGCTCTGCAGAGTCAGCATCAGAGGACCAGAAGACCAATACCTGGAATCAAACTGGACCCCAGAACAATCTAAAGCTTCAGCACAGCTTGGCACTTCCTGCACAGCTTCCTTCTGGTGCTGATCTTCCATCATGTACAGGTGGACTCCTTGTTGGAGACTTTATATGATACATCATCTAAGATGTATTTCACTTAAGTTCACATCTTTGGGTCAATGACATATACTCCCTCTGTTTCGTATTATAAGACACTTTGACTTTTGTCCTAGTCAAACTTCTATAAGGTTGACCAAGTTTATATAGAAATATAGTAACTCTTATAACACCAAATTAGTTCCATTAAATCTAATATTGGATACATTTTCATAGTATGTTTGGTGTTAAAAATGTTGATATGCTTTTCTATAAACTTGGTCAAATTTAAAGAAGTTTGGCTAAGAAAAAAAATCAAAATGTATCATAATATGAAATGGAGGGAGTACTAGTTTGCACCAGCAATTCTATTACTTGGTGAATCGGTATTGCTTTTGTTTTAAAATGAAAAATGTTTTGCCTCTCTCTGGGTGTTGCACTGACATGCTGTAGCATTATGTTAATATAAAAAGGTCTAATGTTTTTGTACCAAATGCATAATAGTCCAAGGGAGTACTCAGCATTATGTTGTCAGGTCTAGTGTTTTTGTAACAAAATCCGAAATCATGATAGCCCAAGGAAGTAATTTGTAGTTGCATAAAATATTTTACACCGATTTGTTTGGTTACTTTCGGCTTCCTGATTTTCTATCACAATTTATGTGTTAAATAAGCAATACCTAAGTTGTAATCTGGAAATAATAAAAACTTATTTTATATTTAGAGCCAGTAGGCTTCATTAATGAAACTGAAAACGAATATAGAGGTGTTCAAGTCTTACAGTAACAAACTTATTTACTTCTTCACATAGGTGCATTCATGACACCACATCGATAATTTTGGGGGGAAAAGTGCTGGATCATTATTTCCGTATTATGTCTGTCACAAATACCCCATGCTGTCATCCTTGTAATCAATGTAAGACTTGTGTCATCAACTGCTGGATTAAACCATGAAATTTACATTGCAACAGCTTCCTCTGTTCCCCAAACTGGATCTGAGGAAAATTGTGCATACTGCATAGGACAAACAATATTGGACATGCTGTTTTTAAAATTATTTCAGAATGCCAATCACCATGTAAAATAGTTCCATCAAAAGTCCTATGTATCAATCCTTACAACGGATTTGTGGGGTCTGAGAGTGATTGAATAAGTATTGCATGTGGAAGGAAGTAGACGAAAAACATTTTGGATTCGAAATAGGCGCATTCGACTAAGTCGTACTTTGAATCCAATTTCAAGTTTGATTAGAAGGATAGAAAGGCCACGAGGATCGGAAAAGAAAAAATGAAGCATAGATAGACCTATATTCTTCGTCCGAATTTTCTGAAAGGTAACTATCTCGGTTTCATATATGAAATTTCTATAGAATCCTTGAAAAAGATCTAAGTTGGCCCTTGAACATATTTTGTAACATGGATTTAAACATCATGTATCATCAGGTTCATCTGAACTAGCACTGGTGTTTGTTTGTACATATGTATGTAAATTTATTGTCACACCTATTAATGCATTGCTACTATTTAATGCGATGTCTATGTCTTCCCATGATTTTCTAATACTGAGAGGAGAGCTTGTATTTGATGCAGAATGCAATGATGGGGAATCTCAAATCAGAATGTCAAAACTTCCAGGGAATCCAAAGCATAAGGTTAGGACAGCTAGAATTTTGTGATGTCTCACACGTTCTACTTTGTTGTACAGAGATCATTGGAAGCACCAAACTGTCCATAAAAATGCATTGGCGCATCTATTCCAATATGCGCTACATTTTTTTTCAACTAGCATTGAAATGACACAGAGTGAAAAATGCTATGGAGAAGCTATGGCATCACCGGTAGAAATATCAAAGAATAAACAAACAAACAAAGAAATAAAGAACTAGCCGACACTAACTGAATAGTGTAGATAAATTTCAATATATATTTCTTAACATTTCATGAGAATTAATGCATGCCGTTTCTCCTAGATGACTCTAAACATAACAGAAAAATGTGAAGACAGTCCATCGCCGTCTCCTAGTCATCGCCCGATGGGTCGAACTCCAAGTGGTGGTCAACTAAGGAAGATGTTCACAGAATCCCAGATTGGTCGATCGAGCTTCCGGAAACTTCTAGAACCAAGCATATCAGAGAGACCAGGGAGTACTCCTTATAGAGTTGTCCTTGGTGATGTGAAAGAAAAGGTTAGAACCATACTTTATCATTTATTATACGTCTCATGTTTTGTTCTCTGAAAGTAGGCAAAAGATTGCCTAGTCTACTAACAGAGGTTGTATTAAGGAATGCTTGATTACCAAATTTGTCCAATATTGTTCAGGATTAAATTAATCTCACTAATAAATTCCCCAGAGACTCTAACCCCGTTCTTTGGCAATAAAGTTTGGGATAAAGTTTATGTGGCATTTTACTATTAAAAACATATATGCCAAAGATAACCAAATAGTTGGACATAGGTACTCTCAATCTTTGGTAGGAAGAAAAACCTCAATGAGAATAAGAAGAGATTATGCTATGTATAAACAGTACCTATCTGTTATATTTTTCCTAACCTGTTATATTTTTCTAACGTGGCAAAACCTTTTCCTTTTGATTGTGCTTACCACTCTCTGTTTTTCAGCTGATGAACACACGCAGACGACTCGAGCTTCTTCTTGAGGATCTACCATGTGACCGTGATACTTCAGAATATTATGATACATCGGATAAACTTTTGGAGCCCTTGCTATTGTGTTATCAATCACTGGTTAGTCTAATTGGCTGATGTAGGGTCGAGCGTTCATCCCTTTAGTGCTGTACTACCATGATCAACTATCCATGCAAGTGTGTGTGCTAGAAAAAAAAACATTTGACACACATTCTCAACATTCTTCAAAATTGCCTTTACCATCTCCACATTCTTACTGGCTAGGCTTTGATTAGTCGTGAGAACAATCTTTGATGATGGAGTGGGTGGAGGTTTCTTTTAATCACATAATTTCCTTTTTGTACTGACTGTGTTCACATCTTCAACTATTTTATGAAGCAATCATGTGGATCTAGTGTGCTTGCGGATGGCCGGCTAGCAGATTTGATTCGACGGGTTGCAACCTTTGGTATGGTGTTAATGAAGCTTGATGTACGGCAGGTGGGCACATTGATCACTACTGTTCGTATGCTTACTCACATTTAAATTTTCCTGATGTAACTTCAGAATAACTTCAGGCGAAGTCCAGTAGTCCATTAATGAATAGAATGGCATGTATATTGCTGTAGGAATCAGGCCGGCATACGGAAACACTTGATGCCATCACATCTTACCTGGATCTTGGTGTTTATAGTGAGTGGGATGAAGAAAAGAAACTGGATTTCTTGACTAGAGAGCTGAAAGGGAAGCGCCCTCTTGTCCCCCCATACATACAGGTCAGTTGTTGAATGTGGACATCAAATTTCCTATCCTAGTGGCTAATGATTACTTATTTTTTAGTTGTGATAAATGTTTGTTTACATGGAAACCAGAAGTGTCGATTGAGTTTCATCGTGTGGAACAGTACAATATAAGTCCTTCTGAAATAGAGAATTTTTACTGGAAATCAGCTGACTTATACTACAAAACCATTTTGTGGTAAGATTGGTAGCATTTTTTAGTTTGTGATAAATGTTTGTTTACATGGAAACAAGAAGTGCCAATTGAGTTTCAATTGTGGAGCAGTATGATAGAATCCTTCAGAAATACATATAGTTTCTTTCTATATAGTCATTTTGTGGTAAGATTGATATCACCTCAGTCAACACCAAAATGGTTAATACTATGCTAACTTCTGATGAATAAGCAATGTTTTGTACAGAATTTGATGAGGCATCAGATATAGCATCCCTGTTCATTCAACATGGATTTTAGTTTTTTGGGGAATACGCATAAGACTTGCATATCTTTGTATTAAGATCGAGGGGTGGGACTTACAAACGCAACCGATAAAGGAAACAAAAACAAGAACACAAGAAAGAAAAGAAAGAAAGAAAGAAAGCACAGCAGAGGGTGTTATTTCGCAATTAACCAATTGTGCGACCGAAATCTAGACGAGGAGGCTTAGATCGGTGCCCCCGCCTCCCGCCATAGGCCTGCTTCTTCAGCAGCCAAGTTTGCCACTTCTCCCCAGGATCCGCGTTGGTTGTTGAAAACCCGGGTATTCCGTTCCTTCCAAATTGACCAAACGACCAGAATAACAACGGTGTCGAAGCCGCGCCTCTTTGGTCCAACGATCAACATGGATTTTAGTAATAGAAGTATTTTCTTTTACAAGAAAGATCGGAATAGCCAGCAGTCCAGGGACTGCAGTGTTGGTACATAAGAATATTTGAATGGCAACTTTATGGTTGCATACTTCATTGTAGAAGAGAAAAAGGGAATGAAGATTCACCTTCAAGTGGAAAGACTTACATTTGCATTTCCTTTGTATTCCTTTCAGGTTACTGCTGATGTGCAAGAAGTTCTTGATACATTCCGTGTTGCTGCAGAGTTAGGAAGCGATGCACTTGGAGCATATGTAATTTCAATGGCCTCAAATGTATGTAGATATGCAACTCTTATGTAGCAGTAAATAATAAGAAAAATCTGAATATCCATCCTGCGCTTCAGCGTTCTTGCTGACCCTCACCTGTCACCCGGTGGTGCCAATCATATTGCCGTATCATGCCTAATACCATCTTGATCGCATTGATCAAATGACAATCATGGCACGTTATATTTATCAGTCTGTAAATTAAATATGATGTGTTCCTCTCGTTGCAGGCAAGCGATGTCCTAGCCGTTGAACTGTTGCAGAAGGACGCAAGACTTACAGTCAGCGGGGACCTAGGAAGGCCATGTCCTGGTGGAACGTAAGTATGGTTCAGTGTGCTACTCGATCAATTGAATTTATGAATCTTAAATCGAACTCAACTCCCAATTGGTTGGTTTAGTAGATAGACAAAACTAAGAACAAAGTTGATTGTGCAAACTGAATATATGACGAGAAATGGAGAAAAGGAATTGCGCACTCTGAGCCAGCAAGGAAAATTCGACTGTGATCTTTTACTTTGCCAGTGGCTAAGCCAACTGAACTTGTTTTTGCACCGTATATTATCTTTTGTGCTACGGGCAGTGTTTGATTATTCTTTGTGAATAGGTTGAGAGTTGTTCCACTGTTTGAGACGGTGAATGATCTGCGAGAAGCCGGCCCAGCAATCAGAAAGTTACTGTCCATCGACTGGTACAGAGATCACATCATCAAGAACCATAACGGGCACCAAGAGGTAGAATGATCGCTTCCACTTTCCAACTGAAACACAATGCATTTCGGATATCTCAAACTCGGGAGGAGTTTGCAGGTCATGGTGGGGTACTCTGATTCCGGCAAGGACGCCGGCCGTTTCACCGCGGCATGGGAGCTATACAAGGCTCAGGAAGATGTGGTGGCCGCGTGCAACGAGTTCGGTATCAAGGTTACGCTCTTCCATGGACGCGGCGGGAGCATCGGGCGTGGCGGCGGGCCAACCTATCTCGCCATTCAGTCGCAGCCTCCCGGCTCAGTGATGGTGAGCACTGCCAGCCAGTGATCAGCTTGCTCTTCCTAGGTAGTAAATAACTGGCAATGCTGCAGGGCACTCTTCGGTCGACGGAGCAAGGCGAGATGGTGCAGGCCAAGTTCGGGCTGCCGCAGACGTCGGTCCGGCAGCTGGAGATCTACACGACGGCGGTGCTACTGGCGACGCTGCGGCCGCCGCAGCCGCCGCGGGACGACAAGTGGCGGGGCGTGATGGAAGAGATATCGCGCGTGAGCTGCGCGCAGTACCGGAGCACGGTGTACGAGAACCCGGAGTTCATCAAGTACTTCCAGGAGGCGACGCCGCAGGCCGAGCTGGGTTACCTCAACATTGGCAGCCGGCCGGCGAAGCGCAGGGCGACGGCGGGGATCTCGAACCTCCGCGCCATCCCGTGGGTGTTCGCGTGGACGCAGACGCGGCTGGTGCTCCCGGCGTGGCTGGGCGTGGGGCGCGGGCTGCAGGACGCGTGCGACAGGGGGCACACCGAGGAGCTGCGCGCCATGTACGAGGAGTGGCCCTTCTTCCAGTCGACGGTGGACCTGATCGAGATGGTGGTGGCCAAGGCGGACGCGCCCATGGCGAAGCACTACGACGACGTGCTGGTGCACGACGCCGGGCGGCGCGCGCTGGGGGCGGAGCTCCGGCAGGAGCTCGCGCGGACGGAGAACTGCGTGCTGGCGGTGAGCGGGCACAAGAAGCTGTCGGCGAACAACCGCAGCCTGCGGAGGCTGATCGAGAGCAGGCTGACGTACCTCAACCCCATGAACATGCTGCAGGTGGAGGTTCTGCGCCGCCTCCGCCAGGACGACGACAACCGCAAGCTCCGCGACGCGCTGCTCATCACCATCAATGGCATCGCCGCCGGCATGCGCAACACCGGCTGACTCACTCGCGCCTCTTCCGTACGTCGTGTGCAAACTTAAATTTCTTTGTAAGAATATTTCCATCTGAGAGAACTGGACAACTGAACTGATTACCGGAGTTTTTTCTGTTCAATTTCCCCTCAAAATAAGAAACCTTCCATGTAGCATTATTTCACATTGGATGGAGTACAATGCAATATTGCATGGAGAATGAAATAGCATTATACTACCGCATAGTAGACGACAATGGTTTCGTTCCCTTCTTCATGGGCCGCAACTATATCGCGACCAATGTTCGGCCCATATTAACCGGACCGGAACGGAAATGTGGCTACGTGCGGCCCGCATTAGTTGGACCGTCGGCGGGATTGTGAGGCCCATATTAATTCGGCCGTAACGGGCTGTGGCCTGTGGGATACATGTGGCCCATATTGGTTGGGCCGAAATGTGACGTTGTGTATTGCCCGAAAATGCCCAGCTCTCTTAAGCCCAGACTCGAGGAATATTGTTGCCTCTGCCTCTTCTTGGACTCCATCATATTTTCTCTCGGCATATGGCACCAGAAAATCGAAACTCCATGTTCATCCGCAGATGAGCAGATCACAAGCCAGGAAAAGATAATCTCCCTTTCGATCTATACTACATTTACATTATCTAAAAAATCTACTACGACCTGTACTATACATACGCGATGTTCCTCTGCTCTGAAACAGGATGGTGTTTAAAACTGATAAAAGATAGGTAACACATCATTAGTTAAGTTTTAATTATTACAAACTTAACAAATGAATATAATTAATGAAAGCTTTTTTTTTACGTTTAGCACTTTAAAAAACATGCTAACAAAAATCAAAATAAAATCTAAATCTTAATTAGAAAAGAACATGGCAATTTAAATTCTTTTAAATCGATCTCTTCTAAGATAGAAGAGTAGTAGAACTAGAAGAGATTGACTGATGAGGATACAAAGAGTAGCAGTAGCAATAATAACAGTTGCATCTGCAAGCATGTCGGTGTCGGTGCCCGTCCGTCCGCCAATCGAGCTTTGCATTGCAATATTTGCATATTTGCATTGCTTACGCGCATTCCTCGATTGACTGCGTCTTCCTCCCTCGCGCCCCGCCCATTTCATATATAAAATTTATGTGAAGCACTCAATACTCATATCTAGCTGCCAACTGCAGCAACACTTCATATTAATATATTCTTCTACTACGTCCAAGGAAGTTTCTTGCCTCAAATCTTGCCCACGCGATTACTCTTGGTCTTGGACTTGCTGTGCTGCTGCTTGCGCTCGATTAGCTACTCCTAATTAATCTACCTTTTCTCCGCTCAAACTGTTCTTTCCTGTTCCTTAATTATACGTACTAAAAGTACAAGGACATTGTAGTACCTCAATTATTGTTTATCATGCATTCCATTCTCTAATCAAACACAATGGGGTATCTAAAGCAAATGCATAACTGGATTGGTTACACGAGATTTTTAAGGACAATACGCTTACATGTTTGCTCCATCCATTGTCTCCTCGTTGGATTAACGTCAACCTTGATCATATCTAGCTGTTTACTACTCCTATATGCAAAGTTTGCATTGCATGGAAAGCGAAAGATGCAGGAATATCACGACAGAAACAAATACTTGTTTAGGTGAGCGGCAGCAACTGCCTGTTTAGTGAAAAAGCTCGTCAATATCAACCGAAAATACAGCTGCAACGTACCTGCGACAGTGCGGTGTTGTGTCACTGTCATAACATGAATTGAGTTAAGCTGAGCTGGAATTGTTTAATTTGCTTCTCGTTCTCGCTGGTTGTTAAAAGCTACACATGCCACTGTTCAAACTCATTACTCTCACGCGTTAGTCACTATAATTAGTGATGGAGACCTTAAATAAGAGAAGTTTCAGACAAGGTGAGTTCTGCATTTTGCTGCTGTTTTACTAGTGTGCTCTGGATTACACCCTCCGTTCAAAAAAACCTCAACTTTTAAAATTTAATTTTGTCCCTACAAAACCAACTTTTAACATTTTACCTATCCTTAACACATAAAACGAGAAGTTCTATTATTTCAATACTTTTTATCTATCTATCATCATTATTTTTTTTCAATAATAAGAGATATTTTGATCATTTTTATTCCTCATTAATTTTACCTTAGGATGTTAGGAATGATTTTTTTTGGACGGAGAGAGTAGACCTTAGGAACAGTTTTTTCTTCAGAAGCACTACAACCTGTTCGTTTCTTATGAAACAGTGAAGATAAAAAATAAACTTTCGTGGCACGCTTTTCAAACTCTCAAACGGTGCGTTTCGTGCGAAAATTTTTAATATGAAAGTTGCTCTAAAATGTTAGATTAATCCATTTTTCAAGTTTGTAATAATTAAAACTCAATTAATCGCACGTTATTGTCACCTCGTTTTACGTGAAACACTTTATCTTCATCTTTATCTTTATCTTCAGGACTTTCAAACACCGTATATCTTGCAGAATCATCAGGTCACTGGCAATCTGGCACTTCACAGTACTCAAGGTTTAGTATAGTTCTGGCAAAGAACATAGTACTAATGCTGTATAAAAATAAACAGTAGTATACTGTATTTAGTTCTGATAAAGTTCAACTGATAAGTGTTACTACTGGTAACTGTGGCGATGAACGATGTCAATTGATGACAGCAGAGCATAGTCTACTACTGTAGTAGATTGACTTTTGAGTCAACTCTAAAAAACTTCAAGATTAATATAGCTAGCCATGTTCAACTCTGAACTCTTCAAATTCAACTATTGAAACATTTAAATCGAAGGCTACTACTACTATTGAACGAATACCACACTGTATTATTTTGAAGCAACGTGCTGCAATTTGCATGAGGTGATCCCCAGGTCCATTCTACTCTGCTCGGGAAATGAAACAAAAATCTGTTTAGTATTTGATGCTTACCTACAACATTGACCGTAGCATTAAAAACATTGACCATAGCAACAAGGACCATCCTTAACCATGACCTTTTTTATGAAGTAAGGAGAGTTTGTTTAGGAGTGTACCAGAAACTAGCTAGTCCACGCTACAAAGATGTTTAAGCAATCTCAGTTATACGTTCTTGCACTTAGTCGGTGCAAGAAATTTGCAAATATTTATTTTAGAGCCAGGTCATCAAAATTTTGTTGCTAAGCCAGAGCTGCCGAATCCAACTTTTTTTTTTCTTTGGGTCAAACATTTTGTCAAGTCAGATGGGCATCCAGATTCGTAACTAAACCATGTGCCCAGATGTGTTCTACACAACTAAATTCCAAAGTTTTTTCCCTTCTCTATTACGTAAATACTAGAATAGTATAATTGCTTCAGGCAAATGGGACTTTGCTTGTTTATTTGCTATCTTTCGTGTAGGGAAGCATATGAAAACTTTAAACTTGTGCTTTTGAACTGCTCCAAGGTAAAACAAAAGTTTCTACTCTGGATGATAGAATTGTTTATCAGAGAGAGCAAATCATACATGTACAGAAGAAGAGAGGGACCATACGGAATAGTGCTTCGTCTTATGTTGGTGTAAGTTAATCCATGAGTTGCTTTAAATACGGAGCTTAGGTGCTGTGCCACATGAACCACTTTCTGCTAGAGCAACTTTTCTCACTATGGTTGTACCAGAAAGCTTCTCGACTACAGTGTTTCTGCTTCCTACTTCAGAGAATCAGTCAGTCATGGGTGATATTTAAATGTGTTAAAATGAAGATAAAGATAAAGATTAAATATTTTATGTAAAACGAGACGACAATAATGTATGATTAATTGAGTTCTAATTATTACAAATTTAAAAAATAAATTTATTTGATATTTTAGAACAACTTTTATATAAAAAATTTTCGTACGAAACATACCGTTTAGCAATTTGAAAAACGTGCCATGATAATCTGTAACTTAATCCTCCCCTGGTACTAAGATTCGAACGGGGCCATTGCCTTGATAGTAATACTTTCTTGCTAAGATTTTTCTTTTGATTCATAGCCTCGTTGGTTGTAGCAGACCTGATTATAAGTCAAAATAGTTTAGTAACGACAAAAATATACTTCTTTTAATATTTAATGTTTTTAGAGACTTAAAAGTTGATGCTAGAAAAGAAACTAAGATGAAAATATCGTAAAATTAAGTTTAAAAATTTATTAAAGTCTAGCAGCGTCCCAACTTTTTTATGCAGACAATGAGGCTGTCTCCGATGAAGACTGAACCTGTGACACTACTTTAAAGTATGAATTAGATGGTGTTGTTGTAACCAGCAAAATGCAAATAGCAATACGGTGAGTACGGTCAAGGTAATACAGAAAGTTGATTAGACATGGAGGCGCTACTCCAAAAACACAAATGTAGTACTCCGTAGTAGTATGAAGGGGCGGAACTGGAAAAGTGGAGAATTTCACACGTCAAGCATTCTACACAACGCTAGTGTAGTGACTGACTTTTTCAAACCCCCAGCATGCCATGGCAGAGTGGAAGACACTGCGCAATACTACCACTAGTAGTAGTAGCACTGTACTACTACTACTTGTAATCTCTCTCTTTCTCGAGTGGAATCCATCGATCCATTCTGCAGTGGGAGAGAGAGAGAGAGATTGTGGGGAGAAACTATAGACTTCTCTACTCGCGCGGTCACGGGTTCGCAGCGGAGGAGAAAGAGAGAGCAAAGAGCAAAAAAAATCTCTCCTTTTCTTCTTGGCTTTGCTTCTTGTTTCTGCAGTTACCTTTGTCTTGCCTTCAATGCCACCGCTTTACCGCCGGATCTGAGGAAAGCTCCCGTCCTGCGCTGCTGCTTCCACAATTCTTCTTTCTGTTGAGAATTTTGCCTTCCATCTCCTTAATCGGTGACAAAGGTGGTGGGATCTTGGCCCTGTTCCTGCAAGAAAGGCTCGTTTGTTTTCTTTTTCGCCGTTTGCTGCTTGCTCTCTTGGGGGAGGCGGTGCTGTTGTTGCTGATTTCAGTCTTCTTCTTCCGGTGCTCGAGGTGAGGTTTCTTGCTACTTCACCTTCGCTTCGTTGCGCTCTGCGGAGAGAAAGAAGCAAGGTGGTGGAAAAGAAGCAAAATTTTGCTTGGTTCCTGTGCAAATCTAGGAATTTTCTCGCAGAAAGCCTGAATTCCATCTGAATTCCGGTGCATGGAAAGATCGTCCCCTCCATTTCCAAGAAGATACCAGTAGCAGCTGCAGCTACACTGTAGTAGTAGTGGCTACTAGCTAGCCTCCAATGGCGTCCTCACCGTCTCCCTCCCCGGGCACCGCCGCCGCCGCGCCGACCACCACGCCGCCTTCCACCGCGACCCCAACACCCGCGACGCAGCCCAATGCCACTCCGGCCGACCCTTCCACCACTCCCCCGGCCGCGTCCCCTCCCCTTCCCTCCGCAACGACTCCACCTCCACAACCCGCTTCCCCGCCGCCTTCTCCGCCACCAGCTCCTCCGGTCGCAGTGCCACCGCCGCCCGTACCCGTCGCGTCTCCACCACCGACCCCGTCAGCCACATTGCCGCCGCCGCCGTCGCCACCGGCTTCAGTGCCGGTGCCACCTACACCTGCTACCCCTCCAAAGTCGTCGCCTGTGCAGCAACCCCCAGTGGCAGCATCACCACCTCCATCGTCTCCGACTGATTTGCCGCCGCCTAACCCGCCAGCTCGCTCAGACACGCCGCCACTAGTGCAGTCACCTCCACCACCGCATCGGAGATCACCAAGAACGCCACGGGCTCCACCAGTGGCGCCATCGCCTTCTGGAAGTCCTATCAAACCTTCTCCGGCTAGTCCATCACCAATTCCTGGAGATCCAATCATCTCTACACCCACTAACCCTTCGTCGCCTCTGGCGACGCCATCAGCACCAGGCTCTGGTACTCCTGTGGTGACGCCATCTGCACCAGTCTCTGGTCCTCCATCGCCAGGCACAGCTCCAGCCACGGCAGCTGATCGATCCAACAAGTCATTAAGTCCCAACACGCAGGACAGCAGCCTTTCGCCGAGCGATGGTGGAATGAGCTCAGGTGCAAAGGCGGGCATCGGTGTAGTCGTAACTATTCTTGTGCTTAGCTTGGTAGGAGCTGCATTTTGGTACAAGAAGAAACGGAGGAGAGCAACTGGTTACCATGCAGGATTTGTGATGCCGTCGCCTGCCTCGTCTCCACAAGTGTTAGGTAATCCGATGAAATGCATTTTCAGAAATCACGCACCTGAAAAATTAAAATCAGTTTAAGTGTATTACTAGGTGATGAACTGAGCAAGTACAACTCATTTTTTTGCCCAGGGTATTCAGGTAAAACTAACTACAGTGCTGGCAGTCCTGATTACAAAGAAACAATGTCAGAGTTCAGCATGGGCAATTGTCGATTCTTCAGTTACGAGGAATTGCACCAGATCACAAATGGTTTTGCAGCGAAGAACCTGCTAGGGGAAGGTGGGTTTGGGTCTGTTTACAAGGGTTGCTTGGCTGATGGAAGAGAGGTTGCCATTAAGAAACTGAAAGGTGGTGGTGGGCAGGGGGAACGAGAGTTCCAGGCTGAGGTGGAGATAATCAGTCGCGTGCACCACCGCCATCTAGTTTCTCTTGTTGGGTATTGCATTTCGGAGGACCAGAGGTTGCTTGTCTACGATTTTGTGCCCAATGACACACTGCACCATCATCTTCATGGTATGGTGGTAACCTTCAGCATATTGCCAAATGAGGGCTCTGCATAGTTCTAGTTCTGTCTGAAAACTGTTTAATTTATCTGCCCTTGTAGGACGTGGAATGCCGGTTTTGGAGTGGTCAGCTAGGGTTAAAATTGCAGCTGGCTCAGCTCGAGGGATAGCATATCTTCATGAAGATTGTAATATTCTTTCTGGTTCTGTACCTTATTAATGTGATCATTTGCACTTCATTTTCATTACTTTTATTTCCCTTTGGCAGGCCATCCCCGAATTATCCACCGAGATATTAAATCCTCCAACATTTTACTGGACAATAACTTTGAAGCCCAGGTAACAACGCTATTCAGATAAATTGGGGGAGGCGTTATAATGTGACCATTGTTACTAATTGGCTGCTACTCATGTGTTAGGTTGCTGATTTTGGCCTTGCAAGACTAGCTATGGATGCAGTCACGCATGTAACTACACGGGTGATGGGAACTTTTGGGTAAGTAATTACTACTGCCTTACTGAGGATACAAGAGAACATCGTACATTTTCATATAATCTAATGATTATTTGTTATGCAGTTATCTGGCTCCGGAGTATGCTTCGAGTGGCAAGTTGACCGAGAGATCTGATGTATTCTCTTTTGGCGTTGTTCTCTTAGAGCTTATTACCGGTAGAAAGCCTGTTGATGCATCAAAACCATTGGGTGATGAGAGCCTTGTTGAGTGGGTAAGCTATATCAGTAACTAGAAATCATTTTTTTTAGATAATGGAAGATGAGAATATTGAAATTGGTATGTTCAATAAGATTTTTGCCCCTGGCAGATGGAGAAATATATTTATCAACTGTATTTGAATAGCCAACTTGACTCATTTCAAAGATTCTAATAACGTAGGAATTCACATTGAGCTGTTGATTTCTGCAGTTCACATTTTTAAACTGTGTTTTTAGGAGTTAATCCATATAGTTGGCCACTGGTTGAAAATCATTCTAATATAAAATGTGGACCGGTCAACTGAGAACTTCTTCTGCTGAAATCCTGTAGTAAATCAGTCTAAAGAGGGGATCCTTGTGTAAACTTAAACAATCACTTGCAGGCTAGGCCATTGCTCACAGAAGCAATCGAGACCGGCAACGTTGGGGAGCTGATTGACTCCAGGCTGGACAAGAAGTTCAATGAAGCTGAAATGTTCCGAATGATCGAAGCTGCGGCAGCTTGCATTCGACATTCAGCATCTAGGAGACCCCGGATGAGCCAGGTTTAAGACTGAACATAATCTTATCACATCTGATTGAACCTGAACCTGTTCATTTTAATCACATCTCTCCTTTCAGGTGGTGCGTGTTCTTGATAGCTTAGCTGACGTCGATCTAAGCAATGGTATTCAGCCTGGTAAGAGCGAAATGTTCAATGTTGCAAACACGGCAGAGATCAGGCTGTTTCAGCGGATGGCATTTGGTAGCCAAGATTTCACAACTGATTTCACCCAATCTAGCTGGGATAGTCGTAGTAGAGATGTTGATGCCTCTGGTTCGAGGCCCTTGTAATCATAGTCTAATTAGCTAGGGTATTGTTGCATTGGATTTGTTTCATCTGATTTTTTTCTTCTTTTTTGTGGCCATCTCTGTCAACTAATGTATATCATGCGTCCCACTAAGAAAGTGTATATTGATTGCACAGAGCGTGCCTGATTCTACAAAATCTGACAGACAGAAGATTACTAGTACTAGCCCTTGAAGGGACCAATGAATTGCCCCTGTTGGTGGTGACTGAACCTGCACATTCCACTCTATATGTTCTTCAAATCTGTCCTTTCTGAACCAGTTGGTCTTCAAGTATGAGCCTCCTGAAGCGGCCATTGCCTAGGAATTGATTCGGTGTCCATCTGATCTCTTTGGAATCCTGAGCAAAATGCATCTCTAGAGCAGAGCTGAGCTGAGCTGAGCTGACAGTTAAATGGAATTATGCGTGATAGCTGCATCAGCATTGAGCTTGAGTGGAGCCAGTGCGCTTTGCACATGAGAGAACATGCGAAATGGAATATATTTCTTATATCTATGCAAGTGGGCTCCTAAGCCTCAAGCCCTCAACACGACATGGGCAATCAACCCTGAATTGATTTGAATTGGATTCGGTAGAGAAGATGAGAAAAATTTGAGGTCTGGTCTGGTTTGGTTTTGTTTGGTGTCCTTTACAGACAGAAGGGCAAGGAGCCAAATTTGACCCGTGGATATAACTGACTGGACACCACCGACAACTACTAATCATGTGCGCCATTAATTGAGCTCAAGAAAAATGTTGAGAGCAACGCGGCAAAAGCAATACTACCACCTGACTTTGTGTGATGCGATGTGTGCCATGACTGGCACGGCACAATTCACTGTGGATCATGCAAAATTTCTGTCTAAGATAAGGTAGATAATTTACAGCAGATAGATGGTTCCTGTAAACAAAGGGAAAAGGAGCAAAATTTCGCCACGCAGTACAGTGGAGGGCATGTGATGTCTGAACTCTGAACCTAACATGCTCGCTCACCGCACTGCTGACTTAGTACGATTAAGATCTCAAGTTATTTTCCCATTCATAAATTGCCAGATTGTAGGGCCAGGTTCTGAACCATCCAGTGATTCTGCGATGCTTCGGTTGCACGTATGTGCCAATTTGTGTCCAGGACTATTAATCATTGTAAAGAGTTGCACACTTGACACTTCGCATCGGGACAGCAGATGGCTCGTGCCTCTAATCTTATCTGAACTAGCTAGGAGAGGCTCATAATTGGGCATCAGAATCACCCTTCACAATTTTCCCCATCGGATGACTAAATTTATCAAATCGAAAAGATGACGAGAAGACGATGTTATTGTTCATTGCAGATTTTAGTGGTATAATGATTACTGTTGAAGAGTTATCAAGCATCAAGAGTATGCAAAGTATTCCTCTGGCCTTCTTTTCCCTTATTATTGCTATGGTCGCTATACAAGTTATACAAGACTCGTGCGGTAGTGCACAGCCATCTTATTTTTACAGCGGTCCTTCTATCATTATACATCATGGATCAATGCTCAGTAAAATTAAGTAATATAAGATGAAAACATAGAGCAGCAAAAATAGTGTACTTTACAGTTCAGCTTTGTGCTATTTTTGCTCGCTCCAACTTCACAACGAGGAACGTGTAAATAGTGATGGTTGCCTGCATCAAGTCAGATACTTTAACAAATTAGTCCAGGTGGCTATTGTATTTCCTTTCAATGAACACAATGACTGCAGATTGAAAATGCACAAGTTGATGATACAGTGCAACTTACACAAAACTATACATGAATAATCAGCACAACAAATAACTGCATTTTTTTTTTGTTCCGAGAAACATTTCCAGAGAAGAACAAACATGGGAGCGACTTACATGAGTTCCACAACAAGGGCAGAAGCACCACCACCTCCATTGCAAACTCCAGCAACCCCAATCTTTCCATTTTTATGTCTAAGAATCTGTGGAGCAAAATGTGTTGATGTTTAACAAAGAGGAAGATTGCAACATTTTGCATGCCAAAGGTGCAGTTTAAAGAGAGAACTTGACGCTAATAGATAAATAACATGAAGTAACGAAATCCAAACTTCAGTACAGCCATGGAGTATTTTGCATTTGAGAAGAACACATAATATTTTGATCTAATTTTGAATGTTCTGGTAGCATACCCCGAGCAAAGTGACTATAATTCTTGCACCACTGCAACCAATAGGATGGCCCAGAGAAACGCCACCACCACTTATGTTAAGCTTTCCCTGAAATTTACATGAATATTAATGAGATCTTCTGGGGATACCTTTTGCTAAATGTATAGCTACATAGAATCTAGCAACTTACGGAAGGAATACCAAGAAGCTTCTGGTTGGCTAAAGCAACAACCTGTCAAAGTCCAGAAGTATATGCAGTTCAGTCTAGATTCATGCTTCAGGTGTAAGTATTGTCTGAATTGAAGAAGACAAGAACATACAGAGAAAGCTTCGTTTATCTCATAATAATCTATTTGCGATGTTTGGAGACCCGCATTTGATACAGCCTTTGGAATAGCAAGAGCTGGAGCTGTTGTAAATAATTCAGGTGCCTGTGCTTGAAAGGAGTTAATATAATGAGTATAACAGATTCAGAGCACTGTATAACAAGAGGCAAGGTTAAAAGATAAGGTTGAGAGATTTGATACATGAATGCCACTACTCCCTCAGTTTCATATTATAAGTTGTTTGACTTTTTTCTTAGTCAAAGTTCTTTAGGTTTGACCAAGTTTATAAAAAAATTTAGCAAAATTTATAACACCAAATTAGTTTCATTAAATTTAACATTGAATATATTTTATAATATATTTATTTTGTATTGAAAATGTTAGTATATTTTTCTACAAACTTGGTCAAACTTAAAAGAGTTTGACTAAGAAAAAAGTCAAACGACTTATAATATGAAACGAAGGGAGTATTTGTTAACATGAATAAATAATGGGTCAAGTTCCTTTCAGCATGGATTTGTTTGATAATCCCAGTAAAATAATTGTTCAACAGATAACAAGTCATGTAAGAGTTACCTGAGCAGCATCAGCATACCCTCTGATCCTTGCAATAACTTGAAGGCCAAGACTCTTAGCTTTCTGTCCACTGACTAGCACGATTGCAGCAGCACCATCACTGCGAATTTTGGAAAGCAAACGAGGAGGAAGAGAGGTGCACTACAGTCACACATCAAGTAAACATACATATAGCATAATTTGGCTTTAAACTAGAGAAAATAAAGTTTAACTTTGGAAGTAGTCTAGATGTATTAAATTATTCAAGTTGGAAGTGTTATTCTACTAAATAAAAAAATTCGAATGATAGAATTCAACAAACAAAGGATTAACTGCAAATACGTTACTGCAGAATATGGTAATGAATTGACATTTGGTTGCATGTTAATTACTATTCTGCAAGGTTTTCTGTTCATAAGTCACTTAGAGAATCATTATCAAACAAGTAAACCTTATACTAGAAGAATTGCCGGCAGTTACAGAACCATTCTTCTTGAAAGTTGGCCCAAGTTTCCTCAGCTTCGCTGAATTGAACTGTGCAAATAGATACACCCAAAGAAACATGTCAGGTCTGGGGAAAAAGTTCAATTGTTGTTGTTTGCACTAATTCAATTTTTATTTTTATTATTGGTTTGTGCTGTTGCCTTCCTTTTTTATACTATACAGAATAATATCTTGAGAATATGCAATGGTGAAAATGTCATGCTACACATCGGCAGCATAAATGAACTACTTCCATTAGAAGAAATCATTACTCCCTCCGTTTCATATTATAAGTCATTTGACTTTTTTCTTAGTCAAAGTTTTTTAAGTTTGACCAAGTTTATAGAAAAAATTAGCAATAATCACAACACCAAATTAGTTTTATTAAATTTAACATTGAATATATGATACAATGTTTGCTTTCTATTGAAAATGTTACTATATTTTGCTATAAACTTGGTCAAACTTAAAAAAGTTTGACTAAGAAAAAAGTTAAACGACTTATAATATGAAACGGAGGGAGTAGTAGATTACCTTTGCAAGACTCTCATCCTTATCAACAATAAGTGGTGGTTTCCCTCTACCGGAAGAAATTTCAACCTGAAAAACCCAGAATGTTTTATGAAATCTGTGCCAGTGACTTAAGTGTTTATGTCAAGCAGAAAATCAATTTTAGGTCGGTTAAAATTATACACCCACCGGAGCAATTTCCCAAGAAAATGCACCACTGTCACGAGCTGCTATTGCACGTTCATTGCTCTGGATAGCATAAAGATCCTAGAAGAAAGAGCTGTTCTTTAGTCCAATGATAGCTCTTAAAATATAAATAAATATGCAATCGCGGATGTAGGAATATTGGCAACCTGCTCCTCCCTTGAAATGGAGTGTTGATCTGCACACAACTCGGCACACATCCCCATTGGGAAATCATTATACACATCCCACAGCCCATCTTTGAGCATCCCATCGATCAGGACGTCGTGCCCAAACCGTGATCCCCGTCTGCATATCATATTGACATCATAACATAAGCAAGCCAGAACAAGGATGGTGGCTTAGTTCGCCGAAATTTACAGCATCACTTGAGGATGGCAACGAACCTTGCTGCCGCGACATATTTGGGGGCATTGGACATGCTCTCCATGCCACCAGCGACAACAACATCGTGGATCCCAAGCTGAATAGTCTGCGCCGCAAGCATGACAGCTGCAAGAGCGATTTTTAAGTAGCACTAGCATAATAAAGCAAACGGCGATCCTCGAGTAGCAGAAACAAGTAACAACTGAAAAAAAAGGGGGTTAAAATAGCGAAATTACCCTTCATCCCCGAGGAGCAAACTTTGTTGACGGTGGTGCAGGGCACGGTATCGGGCAAGCCAGCGCCTAGGGCGGCTTGCCTCGCCGGGGCCTGGCCCAGGTTGGCGCTGAGAACGTTCCCCATGAAGACCTCCTGCACGAGCGCCGGCTCCACATTTGCTCTCCTGAGAGCAGCTGGTTGGGGGGAAGCATGGCCAAATCGGATTCAGAGAGGAAGAGGAGAAGAAAACCGAGGAGGAATGGAGTTTACCCTGGATGGCGACGGAGCCGAGCTTGGTGGCGGAGAGGGAGGAGAGGGAGCCGAGCAGTGCGCCGATGGGCGTGCGGGCGACGCCGACGATGCACACGTCTCTCGGCTTGAGCAGGTCAGACTCCGAGTGCAGAGCCATGATGTGCTTCTCCGCCGCGACGCCGCCGGAGTAGTTGTGGATTCGGATTCGGGAGGCGGCCGGCGACGAGGAGACGACGGCGTGGAGACGTGGAGGTGGAGTGGCGTGGCAGCCTTCCTTAAAGCAGAGGATGAGGACAAGGGACCCAACCCAACCGAATGCCGTATTGGGCTTCGATTCTACCATGGGCCTTTTTATTCTTTCACTCCAGGCCGGCCCATCCCAACATGGTCCCTTCTAGTATCTTTTTCATTAGCCCACAGGCCGCATTTTCCATGGGCTGAATGAAGGGAAGGTCCATATCTTAGGATGGGCTAGTAATTTTAGTTCGATTAGCATTTCGAAGTCCATAGTCCATCCCCTATTCCCCTGGACCTTGAGTAGGCTGATATTTGGACAGGACCAAACAAGACTCGATGTGACTTTTTCTTTTTTCCATCTTCTTATCTCCCGGTCCGTAATACTACAAACACGCCTATTATCAACCCAAAAAAAACAGAATCATAATCCATCCAAAATAATAATTGGGAACTGTCAAAAAGATAAAAACCCTCAAATTATTCAAAATATAGATTCGGATCAATTTCAACTGGGGAATCCAAACTTTCAGCGGTGAACCTAATTGGAAGTTCAACATGAGAGTGACTGAGAATGAGGGGGTCTCACCTTAATATTACCCAGTTGAAAGTTCACAAATTCCAGAACCCATATCTCGAGTGGCTAGCAAGGAACGTTATGCATGCATGTGTGGCTTGGCGCCTTGGCTGAGTTAGCGATCAAAATGTGGCTGTCACTATCCCAATCATCATTACTTAATGATTTCACGATCGATCGATCAATTCATTTCTTTATATATTTTGAGTAACAAAAATTCACATATCGTAAATGAAACAAAATTTTGATACTACTTACATTAGTTTTATATGTACAAAAACCATAAAAATGTGCATGCACGAGTGTTTTTTTAAAAGGAGTTTTATTTTGAAATAACCAGATGGAGCGCAAATTAAAGGACAAACTCCGACGAAAATGCAACGTGTTACTAAATTTCTTGGTGTTGTGTTCCGTGCATACGAAGCGAGGAGAGAAGAGCACGTAGCGTGTGTATATTGTCAACTTAGTTGCAGAGTGAGTGACATGTCACCTTACGTTTCACCAAACCACCAGACTAACCTAACAGCAGCTGCTAGTCAGCAAGCAAGATTATTACTCCGATCATTCAACCGACGCGTATAACAAAAGAAAAAACATTTTCCCCTTTTGGTTTCTGTTAGTTTTAGACGTTGCCTAATCGTGAAACGCAAGTAATTAATAAAGGTGCTCTCGTCACTGTCCGTGTCCGATCCTCTTGGCTGGGCGACTGGGACTGCAGATCGATCCATCGATCTTCCGCTTTGTGCCGCAGCAACCACCGATCGACTGTTGATCATCCTCACGTCAAATTCACCAATTATGCGTATGAAATTGACAGCTTAATTCGATTTCATTTCACCACGAAGCTAGTTGAAATTTGGTTTGGTCTCCATCACGAGATCTGTGCATGATTAGCTGATAGAGCTAGCCAGCTGGAGTAGTAGCTGTGAGTGATCGACGTACCTGCAAACCATGAGATCAGATTGTGTTCGTACAGTATCCGAGTCTCACACCTAATTGAAGTTGAAGTCTCTAGTTCCTACTCATGTTGGTACATCCATCGTCCAATGCATGGATGTTGGTATATGAAGAAATCAACACGTTTCACGTCATAGAAAATGAACTTTTTTTATAGCCATCTTGTCAATTCAAATTGACTATAATTTGAAGAAAACAGTAGATTCACTGCAAATACAGCGATATATATTTTCTTTGTTTTGTTTTTAATGTAAAACGTCGTTGACTTTTAACGTGACGTTTGATCATTCATTTTATTTTAATTCATATATATATATATATATATATATATATATATATATATATATAAAATTTATTTTGACTTGTTTTAGATAAAAAAATATAATATTAACTTATAATTTTATATATTTATATTAAATTTTTAAATAAGACGAATGGCGTGTCATACTTGGTATTAATACCCGATGTGATAATTTCAACCTTTAAGTTTGTTCAGTGAAAGCGTGGAGGACGAAGCTGCTGGTAGTATATCCATTTCCTTTTGTCGGTTAATTTGATTTGGCTCGGAGAAAAGGAGAATGAGAATGGGGTGCGGTAGAAAAAACAGTGGCTCGTCTTCTCTTGGAGGAGATCGATCGAACGGGTTGGTTGTCGTGTCACCTCCAATTCTCACCCGACTTCCTTACCTAGCAAGCTTCCATTGCCATGGCAGCACCATCACCAGCAGAGATCAGCGAGCTCTATATACTAACAACTCGTGTGGGAGAGCAGAGCAGAAGCAGAAGCAGAAGCAGAGCCGAACTGAGCTAGACGAAAGAGGAGAGGGAGACCGCGAGATCATCGACAATGGCGCTGCTTCGGCAATGGCACCGCGGCCTCGCTCTCACCGCTCTGCTCGCGCTCCACCTCGCCGTCGCCGCGGCACAGTCGCCTGCAGCCGCGCCGGCCCAGCCCACCCCCACCCCAGTGCCCACGGCGCCGGCCAAGTCACCGCCCGCGCCGGCCACGCCTGCTCCCACCGCCACTCCCACTCCTCCTGTTGCACCGGCCAAGGCGCCACCGGTCGCGCCCGCCGTCGCGCCTGTCACGCCGCCGCCACCGACACCGAAAACGCCGCCGCCGAAAACACCAGCACCGGTGACGCCCCCGCGGTGACACCCCCACCAGTGTCGCCCCCGCCGGTGTCGCCCCCGCCGGCTCTCCCGCCCGCGACGCCCCCTCCGGTGGCTGCACCGGTCGAGGCGCCCGCGGCGTTGCCCCCGGCGACGACGCCGCCGCCAGTGGCCGAAGCGCCCGCGGAGCTGCCCCCGGCGGAGGCTCCGACCAAGAGCAAGAACAAGCACAGGAAGAAGAACAAGCGCGGCAAGAAGGCCTCCGCGCCCGCGCCGGAGCCGTTGAGCCCGCCGGCGCCGGCCGCGCTGTCGCCCGCCGACAACCAGGCCGACGTCTCCGGTCCAGCACCATCAGCATTCGATCTCGTAAGCAATGCAACATACATATACTAATCTAAACTAGTACAAATTAAACTGAAAAATTATCAGCTAATTACTATCAAAATGCTGATTAACTTGGCTGTTGATGCAGAATGGAAGCAACAGGGAGTACGGACAATGGGGGTTCGTCCTGCAGACTGTCATGGCTGCACTGCTGCTATCATTAGCATGGTGATTAAAAGCCCAGAGAGATCCAACCATCCATCCATGTGTCTGCCTCGTCATCGATTCAATTTTTATTTCTTTCTGGCCTTGATCTTGCTGTATCATCACTAGATCTCTCATAGGAACCATTTCTTTCTGGCTTGTAATAATTTTTTTGGCATGCATTTTTATATATTTTTATTGACTTGAAATAAAGACTGGTGCACTATATGCTACTAGTACTACGTGTTCATCGCACGAAACCAATTAACCAAAGACAGCGAAATGGTGCCAGACAAAAGTAAAACAATATGGGCATGCAGGATTGCAGGTTCTAAATACTTGGGTTGACCTCATGCCATTTGCGATACTGCGATGCATATTTCATAAATGTTAATGCATCTAGGAACGGATCACTGTCTTCAGTTGCATACAGTTCCCATTCCCTGAAGCCTGAACCCTGAAGGAACGGCTTGCATAAGCAGCTACGCCTAAGTTTAATTAGAGTGAAAGTATTTCAGTCACTGAACTGAACTCTCCACCATTCTTGGGACTTTCTCTTTTGAAAAAAAAATAGAGTGGTGAGGAAACAAGTATTAGATCCAGTCATGGTCACTTGGTCAGATGATCATTCAGTAGTTCTGTAGCACGTATCAGTCCTCCTCGTCAGCTTCGTGAAAAGGCAGCGGAACTGTTTTTACCGCCCTGAATTTGCCTGCATTGTTCAGATGCTCGTTCTCCAGCCTGATAAAAAAAAGAAGCAGCATAAGTCACAGGTCTCAGGATCTCATTTTTCTTGCCTAAATCCTGCTACTGCTATTTCTGTTTTATTTTGAGGACAAGTGGTTGTTCAAAACTCTGAAACTTCAGTTACCTATAGAAATTCCAGTGCCCTCTCCGGACCACCTCGAGAGCAGCTAGAAAGAATGAAGTGACCCTGGAGTCCAAACTCCCAAAGTTTGGATGGATAACGGTTTGTAGCCATGCGAGCCTTAGCACTAGGTTCAGACCCTGCAAAAGTTTAGACAACAACACAACACTTCAGTCTTTGGTTCACTTCTCCCAGGAACAGATTCAGTGCAAGTTCAGATCAATTTGCGTTTCCATTCAATTCTACTAGCTAGGTTTAAGTTGTAAGTTGGATATCGCTTGCGCATGATCGATGATCTGTGATGAGATTCTGGTTTGTCGATTGGACGGTTTGTATGAGCGAGAAGTTTGTTCTGAAGTCTGAACTCTGAACTGCAAATGAACTCATTTTGGCTCAGTTCTAAAAAAAGAAACTCATTTTGGCTCTGTTTATACACCTGTCTTGGATGGGGATAGACTGACGAACATGCGTACCATTGACAAGTAGTATATGGACTTGCTCTTAAGGATGAGTTCATTCCTCAGCCATGGATTCTTGGAGTTGGGCTGGAGCAAGCCCCAGTCCTTGACAAAGTCCCAGTAGAGCTGATACATTGTTGCAGAGCTCGACACGATGACGAGTAGTGAGAGTGATCCAAGGCTCCTGTCCTTCTCGTAGGCCACTTTGGCGCCGGCGGCAAGCATCGCCGAGACGTACTTGCCCAGGTTTACCAGGTGGCCCGTGTCGCACTCATCGAACCACCGTCTCGCACACTGATTAACATACACAAACATTTTCAGAAAGTTCAGAATTTTTTTTTAAGTTCAGAGAGTGTTTTTTTTTCCAGCTGAACAGAGTGCATTTTGTTTTGTGTGTGTATTCCATTTTATCAATAAATGTTTAGACTGACCAAACTACTGATATATGGAACATAAAATTTGCATGGTAGTTTTTTTTTAATTGAAAGAGCATGGTTGAAAATTGAGTATTGTGAAGAACATAAGGGGCTTGACCTGCATGGCTCTCCAGTAGTAGGGCAGGAAGGAAACTGCATAGGCCAAATCTCTGATATGCTTGGTGTTGATGCAGTATCCGTACTCCTGTGTTCTGTAGCTTCCACTGATGTAGTAGCAAGCGACATACTCGAGGCTTCTTAGCATAGGCACCTGCATTTTTTTTTCTTTCAGAAAGTTAATTATCTGTTTATCCCCATTGGTTTTTCAGGTTTCAGTTGAATGCAGGACATGAATTGAGTGGTTTAAGTAGAGCATATTCAGTAGTACTAGTACCTGGCTGCAGAGCTGATCTGCCATAAAGAAGTCTACCATTACAACCTGCAGACATTCAGAAACCACCATGATATAAAGAACATAGTAATTTGGACCAATTTGGCTCCATTATTCTCCATGAAGATTAGAAAAAAAAATGATATGATATACGGTAGTACCTTGTAGAGTGGTGAGAAAACGATGTTCCTCAGTATCTTGAGGAACTGAAACCGAGTGGACCGATAAACGATGTTGAACGGGCAGAACAGCAGCAGCAGGAACCCCTGCATTCAGATATGCAGCACCAACAGATTCCATTACTACTATGATTATTCTCATTCTGAAACGAGAATAACTCAAGATCAACTCCATCCAGTGAGCAAGAAAAGCATGTTCTTAATTTGGTTGTTGACAGTGACAGTGTGACACTGACAAGAGGGATGAGCAAGAAAGAAGAGCTCACCAGAAGCAAGAATCCTGGGATGGCCTGGGCGTGGAATCCCCTGACGGCGAGGGAGAGGTGCGCGAACATGACGCCGACGATGATGGCCATGGAGGTGGTGCAGACGAGGAAGACGTCCCGGTACTTGAGCTCCCTTCCGGGCGCGAACTCGAAGATGAAGCTGTAGTTGATCCGGGCCTTCCTCCACGCCACCATGTTGCACCCGTACAGAAACAGGTGCAGGAACATCAGGCTGAACATGCTGCAAACAAATTAAATATCCATTCCATTCATGTCAGAATTCAGGTACAGTATTCGATCAGTGCAAAATCGCAGAAACGCAGAGTCTACATGTGTGTACCTGAGAACAGGGTAGACGGTCTCCATGTAGATGGAGTCTCGCCGCTGCGTGTACATTCCGGCGATGTGTGCCATGATGCAGTAACCCAAGAACAGCGCCACGAAGCATCCCGTCAGGAGCCCTGCCAAAAAATGTTGAGAGTCGTACAAATATTGTCATTGCAAAGTGAAAACTGCATGCAGATTGTGTTTGGGATTTACCGATGAAGAACGTGACGGCGTGCGACTCCTTCCGCTGCGCGGGCTTGAGGTACTTCATGGCCTTGCGCTTGTTGTCGCCGGCGAAGTGCCTGACGAACATGTCCTCCACCTCGTCCATCAGCTTAAGAGCCTCGCCGGAGCTGTTGAAGTAGGAGCTCTCCACCGCCTTGAGGTATATCGACAGCACCTGCTTCCCGCTAACCTTCTCGAACTTCTTCAGGATCTTCACGAACGCCATCATGTTCAGGTTCCTGCATGCATTTCACATCGCACAAACAGTTTGCAAGAGTGAGCATTTCTGCATTTCTGAATCTGAACTGAACACACATGAATTTCACAGAGACAAGCGTGCAGTTGATTAAATTACCGGTAGGTTGTGAGGTATCCAAGTCCTTTGTAGAGCTCGACGAAGGCGCCCTTGATCATCTTCTCGGCGTGCCGGAGCATCGTCTTGTTGATGCTCTGCTTGCTAGTGATGCCGGCGTCAGAGTCGCACTTGTTCTTGGACTGGCTGACGAGATCGTCCCAGAGGAGGTCGGTGAGTGCAGAGATTGTCCTGCATGGCGTCGTCAGGGGGATGTTGATCTTCAGGTTCTTCCTCTGGCAGCTGCTCACTGTCCTCCCTAGGCTCTGCCTTGAGAAGCTTCCAGAACTTTCTAGACTCTGCTCAGCCGATAGCTCTTCAGGGTCTCTGATCACCGCGGTTTCGTGTTGGCTCTCGTCCGTGTCTGTTGCTGACGTCACGTACCTCGTGGACTCATCCTCTGTTTTGAGTTTTTTTAATTAAAAAAATCAGTAATTAATATCGAGTGAACTATATAGAACTGTAGATTTTTTGCAATAAATGCCATTCTTTTAGTTAGCTGTCATAATTTGGCATATATTCATGTACGGATGACATCTGCATGTTATTCTTTTCGAATTAATGAGGGGATAACATTGACATAAAGAATCTCCATATATTATAGAAAGTAACTTTTGCAAAATTACAAATACTTTGAACTAAATATAGAAAAACTACTTCTTCTTTCCCTAAATGTTACACCCTCTGTCCCAAAATATAAGAATCTAGGATCAGACCTGTCCAAATTCATAGTAGCTTTTATATTTTGAGACGAAGGAAGTACTACTTAGTATGAGATTAAACATTTTCTAGTACAACGAATTTTATCTGGACATTAGAAAGTGTCCAATCACATACTAGTTAGTACTCATTCCTTTTTTTATTTTAAGTCGTTTTTGACTTTTTCCTATAAATTTGATTAAATTTTTCTATAAACTTGATCAAACTTAAAGAAATTTGACTTTAAAAAAAAATCAAAACAACGTATAATATGAAACAGAGGTAGTACATATCTAAGCCACGACATGAAAAGGCGCAACAGTTTAGCATTAAGCTTATCACAGAAATATAGGTTTAAAACATAGTATTGCAAACACTATATATTTAGCATCAATTTTATCACAAAATTATATTATATTTATAAGTCCAGGGCAACAATATTGCTAAAAATATAAGCTCTGAGCTCTGTGGTTTTGTGATAACTTCATTACTAAATCGATCTATAGTTTTACTATACTTCATATTAAATCCATGGTTTTGTAATATATTTGGTGTTAAATATATAGTTTTATAATAGTTTGGTCAAAACATATATAGTTTTGTAAAATCTACTCAATAATTATATATAGATGTAATTGTCAAGTGTCAACTATACGCGGGATATATACCTATGCAAAAGTATTCTTTAGAAAAAAAGAATAAATACTACTACCAGGTATTATCAGGAGGGAGAGGATGCAACACTAAGTAAAGTAGGATGTTGAGGTTGATATGATGGTCGTGCCAAATGCAGACAAAAACGCAAGTAATTAAAGACATCCACACAATTAAGGGGATATTCCATTATTCCCGGGCAAGCTGCTCACACACGTACTATACGTACCATGAAATGATGAAGTGGTTGGGTAATTAAGCTAGCTAGTTGCTGCTGCGAATGCGATCCTACGTGCATGACAATACCTCCTCGATCATCTCCATCCTCTCACCACCAAGCTTCCCACTAACCATGCTAGCTAGACACGAAGTTGAGAGATTGCTAGCTAGCTCACCGGCGGACGTGGCGGAGGAAGAAGATATGGAGGGGTCGTCGCCGGCGGCGGCGCGGTGGTGGCCGGAGTGAGACGACGACGACGATGACGACGCACGCGACTTGAGGTCGAGGAGTATGTCCATCTGCTTCCGGAGGGAGTGGCCTCTGTGGAGGAACTCCTCCTCCTTGGCCTTGTAGAACTGGTTCACCTTGTTCAGCTGAGCGTCCAGCCTCGCGAAGAACTCCCTCGCCGCCGTCGTCTCCATCTCCGTCGTCGTCACCTCCGTCTCGTACACCTCCCCCCTGCCCACTCTCCGGTGCACCTATATGTATATATGCACACAGTACATGCAAAAGATTCAGTACACACATGCATGGCTTAATTGCAAAACTCGATCAAAATGGTAGCACAAGGCCGGATTACTGTCAATTACTTGTATGGCTCCAGCATGATCAGAATTAGTATTGGAGCCAAAGAAGGCCGGGAGCTTGTGCAACAGGAGCCTGCAGTGAGACAAATTATAACTTGATGGACCCTGCTGCTGCTGATGATCATGAGGAGTTGCTTGCAGTGTTGAGGTGGTAATTATGGTCCCCTGGGGAGAATGATATTCATGCTGCATCCTCTTAAGATCTTTCTTGAGCAAGCTATAGTCCACAAAGGCATGCTTCCACTCAGGGACAAGCTGCCCTTCAAATTGCTTCGAGAACTTCACCATGGTTAATTATATATTTATGAACTTAATTACGATCAATAGAATATGATTGATGGAGCAAGCTAGCTAGCTATAGGCATGCAGTGCAGCTGCTTGTTGTGGGTGGTGCTGTGCAAGGGGGAGCCATGGAGGTTGTTATATAGCAGCTGATCGATCTGAGATGGGATGGAATAATAATCTCTCTCTATCTTTGCAGGTGTTGCGAGACAACGCATTATATTCTCAGATATACTACACTACGCGTACGTGCTCTATCTAGCTTAGCTTCTTGATGATGGTGTGCTGGATTGGATTCCAAGAGAGAGGAGAGACAGAATCAAGAGAAATACTCCATATAGATCAAGGTGAAGAGAAGAGTACTCCAGACTCAAGAGAGGACAGAGAGATATCTAGAGAGAAGAAGCTAGGGGATGCATGGAGAAGGCCGGAGAAGAGAAACTAGCTAGTGTGCATATATGCAAGATGAAGCATGCATGCATATGCATGTGAAATTGTGAATGTGAGGGCCGGAGGTGATCAAGTGGAGACGGATGAGATTAGCAGCGAGTGGGTGGGTCCCCTCCATATACATGTTAATTATTGCATGGTGCTCAGTAACCTGGCCTATCTATCAGTTGGTCCAGACGCCATTATTTGGGAATGTATAGGTGTAGAGCATGCATCCACTATTCTCCATATATCAACAAGCACGATGACATATGCATGAAAAAGCGTGTATATATATGCATGTATCTACCTATAGGAGATCGAGCAAATGATATGATCGGATTTCTATTTTTCCATTTTTTCCAATAAGTCTCACTGTAAATATATGAAAGCAAATTCATATCTACTTAACTTTCTTAATTAATGGTGTTAATTATTAATTGTCCAATCAGGTATAATATACAAGTCCTTTTCCCTTTCCTAATATAGAGACACCCCTCGTTTCTTGCAAATTATTTAAATAGATATAAGATTTTTTTAAAAAATTGATAAGATAACTTAATATATGATATATTATACTCTACCAATTACCAATGTACATGTATAAATTTGACCAATACGAGTTGAAAAAAAATATGGCTATGAATATAGTACATGTAGTTATAGTTTAATTTTTTTTACAACTTTGAGAGGTCGATTTAGAATTTTGTATGTTTGTGAAGTGATATAACATATTGATCTAGATTTTTTTATAGAAAAAATATAACGATATAGATAGCATGTAAAGGAGAGAATATACTATCGACAGAAAAAAAAAACTCTCTCTATCAATTCTGAAATATGGAAGCCAGTAGCTTAAGTTGTCTAATCTTGGTTCAAAAATTCAGATATATAGCTAGCTAGGACATGCATCAGCTATTTCAGATTACGCGTCTCCACACATCTATTACTATCCAAGTATATATTGTCATCTTTCTTAAATTGGGCGTAACGGTTATAGATTCTGTTACTAATCTCAGCAGCCATGCAACAGTTCTGTAAATAATGCAAGCTCAGTTACTATCTAACATTTTATCTTATTTATTATTAATGTGTACATGACTATCCTAGTACTGATATGATGCAAACATAAAAGTAAGGGCCGATATATATATAGTACCGGGAAACAAGATCATCAGGTAGTAAAGAGAGAAAATCAACAAGATGCCATGGGTATATATATATCTTCACTCATGCAGAGCATATATTCGAGAATTAACACGCAAGCTAGGCTATTGATCGATGGAATAGTTACTTTGTTAATGTGCATGGTTCGTTCTCGGTGGACGAGAGCATTTTGAAATATAATAATTGGAAGTTCAATATATATTTTTAGTTCTGCCCGACAAAGGATAGAGAATACTGCCCAGATTCCCTGAGGATTTGATATTCATGCCCTATTCGAGCATATATGTACGATAGCCAGTCATAATAACAGTTATATATATGATCAATCCCTGCAGATTAGCTAAACAAAATTTATTTTAAAGGTAAAAAACAATTATTTTAGATTGTGTCATGTCTAAATAGACCTGTTCTTATGACAGGTAGAGATACACCATTTAATTGTGGAGAAATCTTAATTAACTAGAAAAAGACTGATTAGGTTCTGGAAACAATACTTATGATCCTCCTTTATCAGTGCCAAAAAAAAAATCCAGAGCCAGTCCAATATATCGATAAAGGTTTTCTGGAACGCATGCATGTGTGGCACTTGGACACAACATATCGATATAGCTATCTTGGCCTAGCCTGGCTGCGTTCGTTTTGATTGTTGGATGAGCCACTTTCGCATTTTTCGTTAACATATTTTTAAAAATATTACTCGAAATAAATATATATATATAATTTTTTTTAAAATTATTTATAGATAATAAATCATTTTATTTTACGTGTCCTTATCAGCTCATTTTGAAATGATAGTATTTAATTTTAGGAGTTTGTAACGTACGGGCGGGGAATTGCATACGCGCGCGGCAGTCAAAACACAACACACAGACATGATCGATCGATCAGGATAGAAACTAAAGGTGGTGAAACCGTACTCCATTATTGTTTCTGCCTCAAGAATTAATTGATTGAAAAAGTATAATATCTAGAGAGACAGAAAGATCAAAGAAAGAAACTCGCACTAATTGAAAAGGAAAAGGCTCATGGCCTTTGATTTGTGCCTTTTAGAAGAAAAGGTTATCTTGCATGCATTGAAAGAGAAGGGAAAAACTAAAACAGACCAATAAGATCGTGAGAGCAAATAATTAACATGCTAGCTAGCTAGCACATCGATCGACCGAATATTGCAACACCGTTTTGTTCCTGACTGTTCCAATAACGTCGAGCAGGAGGACACTTGCTAAGATATAGGGGTTGTTACACATATATTAGATTTCATATTTGTATGGATGTTTTCTTTTTCGAACGGATATCCTTGTTTTATGCTATGCATGTCAACCAAAACATCATAAAAAAGTTGATAAAATTGGTAAGATAGATAAATATATGATATATCACTTCACAACATATATGTGAAACTTTGACCTATATAAATAAAATAAAAAATCAAATATGACTTAGAACATGTTTTGTTATTTAGTATATTTCAACTTAGATAAGTGAAATTTGAACTCGTACATTTGTGAAGTGACATATCACATAATGATATATCTTCTTATTTTTAGAAAATATTATAGTGACATGTGAAAACAAGAATTGAAAACACCCCTCTGCAAAGAAAGACTTTCCAAATTTGTAGCGGTGGATGCGGCGGTCGGTCGATAGAGAAAATTTGCATGGTACAAGTTACTATATGCTCTTATATACTATTGAAAAGTTATTTTTTCATAGGACAGAGATAGTATATGTTATTTCACATACTCAAGCTAGCTCTGGAAAGATATTTATTACTAACAGTTTTTGGACATATATGGTACTTTTTTTTAAGACTAGACACATACATATGGCTCTGCTTGTTTGTATGAAACTGGTGACCCGTGTAGATTGCGCGGCTAGCATCGTTATATTTTTTTTAACATAATAACATATATTTTTTATATTTTATTATTAAAATATTAAAATGGCAACATAATAATTTTAAATTCTATACTAACTTGACCAAACTAACCAATGTATATATAATATTCATAATGTATTATTCATATTGTATTGCCTATACGTCATAGTTATTAATTATTTTTTAATTCTTAATTTTTGTTATTTTTAAGTTATATTCTTACATAGACTCTAGACTCTTTTTCTAATATTTTTTTATTCCAAAGTTTTGTTATTTATAAATTTTATTCATATATGAACTCTAAAATTCTCTTTCACTATTTCTTATTTGTTGGATCATGTGATGATCTTTGTGATGAACAATTGTCAAAGGTAAGTGTTTATGAAAATACGGAGATATATTTTCAGACGGTGAATAGTGTTTGTGCTGACGGTTGTGTACCGGTCAGACCGGGCTAAGGCGGTCGGTCAGACCGGAGGTATGCGAGCGGTCAGACCGGCTGTCACGCGGTCTGACTGGTAGAGGCAGCCGACTTCTTGTCGGTTTCGGATTTAGATGTTTCCTTCGTGGATTTGACTTATAGATGATTTCTATAGTGTGGATACTGGTGTTATGCTAATGTGAGTCAAGTTGGGGATAACTTACACTCGGATATGGAGTTTCTTTGTTGTTCATGTGCAGGTGTTGCTCGAGGCCATGGGAGTATAGCCGGTGATGGATCGGGACTAGGCTTGGGAGAAGTTGAGGTCCAGAGGGTCGAGGATATAACGCGGGATGCTCAGGCTAGAGAACAATGCATATGGAGGTGAAGGTTTCCATATGGCGTACACGTGGTGTTGTATGCGTATGGAAAGCGGAGTCAAATTTGGTAGGAGTCCAAATTTGGATAGTGTTGAGTTTGTTGCTTGTATGGGAGGTTTCCTATGGGATTAGGACTTCTTGTATGAGTAGGATTCGTGGCTAGGGGCAGCCATGATGAGGGTATAAATAGAGGGGCAGGGTGTTGTCTCTCGGTGGGAGTTATATGGAGTTTTAGATCAAGCTTTTAGAGCTTTGAGTTAGGGTTTCAAGATTAGTCGAAATTGTGAAGAGGAGTGTTGTGGTTGCACTTTGTAAACATTAGTTGATGCAATAAAGTCGTGTGATTTGATCTACATCTTCAAGTGTTTTTACCGGCGTTGTTCTGGATCTCGACGGTTAGACCGAAGTATCACGGGCGGTCTAACCGGCGAGAGGCAGCGGTCCAACCGGCGACACTACACCGGTCAGACCGGAGGCTTAGGCTCGGTCAGACCGGCGACGGTGTTTTGACAGCAGCGGCGGCGGCGATGATCTACATCGAAAAGAGGGTAACTTTAATTTTCGCTTAAAGTTTTCGGTTTTTGGTGTTACAACCATTCACCCCCCTCTGGTTGGCTTGGTATTTGGGATTCGATCCTACATTATTTTTAAATGTTGAATTTTAGTAATTTCTAAATTCTATTTCTATATGGACTCTACGTTCTACTCCTAATCGTCCTGATTTTAATTAATTTATAATTTTAGTTATTTCAAAATTGTATTTCTGTATGGACTTTTAATTTTTCTTGTTTTTTAATTTTTGAATTTTAATTAGTTCTAAATTCCTATATGGACTCTAGATTCTTCTTCAAATATCCCTTACTTTTAATTTTGAATTTCCGTTATTTCTAATTGTATTTCTATATGGACTCTAGACTCTTCTTTTAATTTTTCTTATTTTTTTAATTCTAAATTTTAGTTATTTCTAAATTGTACTTCTATATGGACTCTAAACTCTTGTTCCAATATATCTTTTTAATTTTGAATTTTAGTTATTTCTAAATTGTACTCATATATGGACTCTAACCTCTACTTTTAAATTTATTATTTTTTAATTTCGAATTTTAATTAGTACTAAATTATATACCCGTATGGACTCTAGTCTCCTCTTTCAATATTTCTTACTTTTTATTTTCGAATTTCTGTTATTTCTAATTGTATTATATATGGACTCTAAATTCCTCTTTCAATATTTTATTTTTTTTAATTCTGAATTTCAGTTATTTCTTGTACTCTTATATGGACTCTAAGCTCCTATTCCAATATTTTTTTTAATTTCTCAATTAGTACTAAATTGTATACCCGTATGGACTCTAGACTCCTCTTTCAACATTTCTTATTTTTTAATTCCGAATTTTTGTTATTTCTAATTGTAATTCTATATGGATTCTAAATTTATCTTTTAATATTGATTATTTTTAATTCTGAATTTCAGTTATTTCTAACTTGTACTCCTATATGGAGTCTAAACTCCTATTCCAATATTCTTTTTTTAATTCTTGAATTTTGAGTTATTTTTAAATTGTATTTCTATATAGACCCTAACCTCTTTTAATTTACTTTTTTAATTCTGAATTTCAATTAATTCTAAATTATATAACTGTATGAACTCTAGTCTTCTCTTATAATATTTTTATTTTTTAATTCCGAATTTCAGTCATTTTTAAATTGTATTTCTACATAGATTCTATTTTTTATTAATATGAGAATTTTTAGGCTGTGAGAGCGAACGTGAAGGCTCTTTTTTTATTACTTTAATAATTTAATAGATAGATGATTTGAGACGAGATTAAGTAATCACTCCTACATTTAATTGATTAGGCCAGTCTGCTGCAGTAATTATGGTCCGATAATCCAGATTACTAATATATTAGTGTTATTCAAGTTGGGGATGTACGACTTGGATCGATTCTTCATTGAGGTCGATCTTTGAAGTGAACTTTCATCTCTATATAGTACAATAGTATGTCTGCCTGTCGCGTGACATATTGCTGTCTTACTCTGCGACTGTAGTACTACTAGTAGTTGCCTTTAGTTTCTTCTTTCATTTCCATCCGTCTCTGCCCTGTCAGTGCCATGCATGCATGCATATGCAATCTCTCGCTTCAAATTAACCTTTTGAGATCACATCCCACTTAGTATCAAATTACGATTCGATCGTCGCATATATAGCTGACAGGGGGTATAAAGCTACAGGAAAGGGAGCTAGCCAGCTAGTAGCTAGCTACTAAGTATGAATGTGTGATATTGGTCATATTGCACATTGTCTTCTGCTCTATCTTTTGTAACCTTTTCTTTGTGAATTATGAGGGATTTCCTTGCTTTAAATAATTGTTCTAGATATGTCTAGTGTCAATATACATATTGTGTGGTGTCAAATTAAACTACAGATATATTAATATTGAGGAGAGTACATATTTTAGGATTCTAGCTAGCTAGTACAAGAAAAAACCATAGCCAAACCTTTCCATGAGAAGCATTCCACTGGTACCACGTGGTGCATGATGCAGCATTAGACACACTGTACCTTAGCATCTCCCTCTATTTTTTCTCATGCAAAAACTTTGCACGTCAATCAATTAGAAAAAAATAAAATGTTTACATGAAGCGACAAAGTGTAGTCATCACAACAGCAAGGGACAAAACATGTCAAGGAAACATCTAAGTGCCTATTACAAAATAAAAACCTCCAGAAAACAGAAAATAGAGACATGACGGAGGAAGTAAGACTGTACCAGACATATCTAGAACACAAGAGGAGCTAGCGTCTCCAACTCAAAGGGAGCTGCACGAGGGGCATGAGCGCAAGCGGTATGGATGACGCGGCTGGCGGCAGGAGCACCAAGGTTGACAAGGAGACAACGTCAGTGGAGGCCAGAGCCGGGGTAAGAAGCTTGATGATAACAACAAAGAGCCTCATGCATGGTGATAGAAACCTTGGTCTCCACAGAGTCGGTGACGGCTTGCACGGTGACATCGTCAATTTGCAGACACGTAGGCGGCTAGAAAGAGGCCCTGGTGACGGCATCGAGGACAGTCTCGTGATAGGAGGAAGAGGACGTTGACACGGTGAAGCAAGCTGGCGCCGAGAGGGTTAGGGTAGAGAGCGGATGTGAAAAATCGTAGAATCTAATACCATGAGAGCGTAATAGAACTCAACGCAATAGATTGAACGTAAATAGATTAACCAACACAACACAATAGGAGTACATATAGGCACAAACCTTTCTTTAGGTTGTATTCGTTTGTTAGGTTTGGGAAAATATTCCCTCTGTACGAAAAACGGAGCGACTCATTAGCACCTGATTAATTAAGTATTTACTAATTTTTTTTTGAAAAATGGATTAATATAATTTTTTAAAACAACTTTCGTATAGAAACTTTTTGCAAAAAACACACCGTTTAGCAGTTTGAAAAGCGTGCGCGCGAAAAAAGAGATGTGAGTTGAAAAAGTTGGGTAAAGAACTCACACTTATATGCTCAAGCAACTAATAGAAACATAATCAGGAGAGATATATTAGGAAACAGAATATGTGGCATAAGCCAAAATAACCAACACGCTAACATGTTCCTTTTTTATTTGGCTTCCCTTTCCTCCTATCGGTCACCGTCTCGATTTGGGGTGGTCGGTCACCGATCAAAGCACGCGGGTGTGGGATTCTACCGGGCGAAGCTGCGATAGGGACACAACTTGCGCACGTGCCCCCACGCGGNGCGGCCACCCCCCCGCCGCTAATCATGATTAGCGGTAAGAGTTGATTTCTAAAAATAAAATAATAAATAAACAGTTAATTTTAAATACAATTTGAAAGTTTTCCAAATTTGGATTTGATTTTTTTTTAAAAAGTAATTGAAAGTTTTAAAATTGAGTCAAAAGTTAATTTCATAAGTAGAGATGAAAGTTTCAAATTAAATTTTGGGTGGAGTTTTCTAAATTAAGTTCGGAGTTGAAAGTTTTATATACTAAGTGAAAAGTAGTTTTAAATTTTGGGGAGTTATTTAAATTAGATTTTGAGTTAAAAGTTATAAAATATGAGTTGAAATAAAAAAAATTCAAAGTTTGGATGATGTAAAACTAGGACGCCTACGCACGCACGTACGGCGGCATGTAGTTATCGATCTCGGTAGCTGAGGGGCATGTCATGTGTGAGGAGGGGTCATCCGAGTCGGATCGAGAGTCCTGGATCGATCAGGATTCAGCAGCAGGATAGTCTTCTCTTGTTCGTATATAAATATACATACTACAAAGGGCTACATGGATCGGATCGATCGAATTGAAGAAGGAAGTAATCGTGCTACGTACACATGGAGGCTTCACTGATGGCGAGGATCCGTGTCGCCATGGTCTGCTTCATGCAGGAGGTGAAGGCGGAGCAGGCGGTGATGCAACGCCTCCTGGACCACGTCGACGCCTTCCCGGCCGGCGGCGCATCGCCGACCCAGGAGGACTACGATATGGGGGAAGAGATAATCTCGCAGGGCCTCATGTCCATCTGCTGCCGCGTCTCCAGAGGCATCTTGATGGGTGCCCCCGCGCTCAGCCTGGCCTTATTCGTGGGCGCCACCTTGCCGCAGGTGTCCCGCTTCCCTCTCACCACCGACCTCGCCGAGCGCCTCGCCCTCCTTCCGCCGCCTGACAGAACCTCCTACCCGGACTGCGACGACGTCGGCCTGGATGGACACCTTAATTCGATGAGGCGCTGAGACTCTTCGACTTCACCAACCGGCCGTTGCACCACCCCAGCCAGAGGGAAGCTCGCACCAGGCGCATCACAGCCCGCAAGGAGGAAGCTCGCACCAACCTCGCCACTGCGATCCACTGCGCCGCCTACGCCCATGCGCAGGCCACCATCGCCCTCACCAGGATCGCACCACCACATACTACTACTACTACTCCCGCCATTCCCAATAATATTGCCCAGGCTACTGCTGCCAACAACCAACAAGTCAAGTCTGCTTAATTTCTTTCAGGCTGCTCCTACAACATACTGAGGATCATTGTAATACCACACGCTTTATTTTAGCATTTTGATCTTAATAGATAATTAAAAGAGATGAGTACATTTTTTATTCTTTTTAAATTGTTGACCACATGAATGATCAGAGACCGTGGTTGTGTACATCTCGTGGAGTCGTGCGAAATAGACAATCATTTCGAATTATAGCTCTGCATGCTAATCTGCTAGTACAAATTATTCAATGCACATTAATAACGCATATGTATCTAACTTAATAAAAGCAACCAAGAGATAATCCAAATAATTATGTGGCTTGTGGAGCATGTGGGATTTTTTTAGAAATAAAACTATTTTAATGGAAAATTGTGAAAATATAGGTCGGTTAACTGAAATCACAAGTTTAACACCCTGTCAAACAACCAAAGTTCTGACAGGACACATATCGAATATCTATGATACGATTAGCTATGAATATGCCATGGTAGATGGTCAGGTATGTGTCGATCCCTGATTGTTCGATAGGGTTCTTGATAGAGTAAAATATAGTAAAAATGCAACCGTAGTTTGGCCAATCGAACAATGGTAGTTCGATATGTCCTGTAGATGTCAAATCTCTCTTTTATTCAATGCGCAGAACTTTTGTTGTACTAGTGAAACGGTATGGTATAGTTGAAGCACATGCATTCACATCACTTATTTTTTTACCGTGCCAACAACCTGTCTAACAACACCACTTCGATAGGGACCTATCTGATGACACCAGTTTGACAGGCCAGCTAATCGCATCACTGCTAAATTTATAATTTTAGTCGACAAACCTCTACTTTTACAATTTTTAATTAAAATAATATTATTTTTAAAATAATCCAGCATGTGGCCATGTATACACTCCTATTTTTTTAGCATATGCAACTATATACATAGAACAATTTTAATTAACAAATGTTATAACCTGAAATATTTTCAATGTATAAAATTTATATTAAAATGGAACAACTTTACAACCTGAAATGTTTTTCATGTATAAACTCTCTATTAAAATGGAACAAACTTTGTAACCTTAAATACTTTTTGGTATAAACTTTCCATTAAAATGGAACAAATTTTATAATCTGAATTATGTTTTATATATAAATTTTCTATTAAAAAACTCACTTTCTATATAAAAAGAGAAAAATCTCAATGCTTGCTACACTTTATACAAATGATTGAGAACTAACATTTCATTTTCAAGAAAAAAAACATGAAGATGGGAGAAGTAAAGTAAAATAGTACTAGTAGCTACTCCTATTAGAGTAAAATAAACCACATGGATATATATAAAAAAGAAAAGGACAAATTGGTTCTGTACCATCGAAATTTCCCAGGTTTAGGTTTTTCCCATGGAAATGTTCCGGTTCACTTTAATACATCAAAATTTCCTTCTGTTAACTTTTTTTAACCACCTCTATTACTTTTCGTTAGAATATATTTGTTTTTTTTTGCTAGAAAATGAATGTTGAATACCCAAAATGCCCCCCAGAATGTTTTAGTCCAGCCCGTCTAAGGGTGTGTTCGAAGATAATGATTGTGAACTTCTCCCCCACGTACGTAAAATGGAGCGATACATTAGCATATAATTAATTAAGTACTCCCTCCATCCCAAATTATAGGGTACCCTCTTTTTAAGAAAAATCAAACTCGATAACTTTTGACTAACAATCATATTAACCACATATATGCTAAGTATTATACATGTTGTATCACTAGATTCATATTTTAAAGTATTTTCATCTGATGTTAATTTCATATTCGTTGGAAATATAATATGGAATAAATTAATAGCCAAAGTATGTCATTGAAGATCATGTAAAAAAATATAGGCCTTATAATTTGGGATGGAGGTAGTATTAACTAAAAAAACTTAAAAATTAATTAATAGTATGATTTTTAAAGCAACTTTTTATAGAAAAGTTTTGCAAAAAAAAAACACACCGTTACTAAAAACGAGAGGGGAGAAGTTGTGAACTTCTACTGCCAAACGCACCCTAAGCCATTCCCGTCATGCCGCCACTCTCCGGCCCTCCTGTCACCGTTGGGCGAGTCCTCATCTCGGTGCTCCTCTTCCTCCCCATGTGCGCGCCTCGGGCCTCCCTTCCATTCGCATGTTGCGTCTCCACCCTCGCGGTGCACTCCTTCATCTCCCCACGAGTGCCGCGCACTCCTCCCCATCTCTGTTGGTGTGCCAACTTCCCGTCCTGATCACGTCAATGATTTACACATATCTTCCCCTTCCTACTGCCTGAGGTCAACGAAGATGGATTCAGATTTGTCGATGGAGTAGATCGCGACTGCGGTATTTATAGAGTATGGGGATCGTTGGAACCAAGGTATATGCGAGATTGAGGTAAAAGAGACGGGAGACATGGATTTTTATATAGGTTCGGGCCCATTAACTGACAGGTAATAACCCTACTCCTATTGGCCAAAGCCGGTGTTGCTTTTATATATCAGAATCACACAAGTACAATATGTAGGTGTTAACAACGATTTTTTGTAATCGACCCGGAGAAGAAAGAGGAAACCGAAGCAGAGAGAAAGAGCTAAGTTGGAGTCAAACCAGGTCTCGTATCGAACACGGTCAGTGTATCAGACTCAATGAGGCGTTGGCAGAAAGACTGTATCGGCCGATTCAGATTTGTATGGTTATTGGCCGATAGAGGCTGGGAGTTGATAGAATCAGCGTGGGCTTGGTTTGGGCTCAAGATAAACTTCAAGGAAGTTGCCAAATAGAGATAAGGCTCAGTTTTAGGCAATTGTATTTTGTAAATCAAGTAGGTTTAGATTTAATCTATGGCAAAAGTCTGCCGCAAAGACTTGTTGTTTGTTAGAGATAAGATCGTGTCCTACATGGACCCTGTTGTAATCTCGGGTATAAATATCCCGATAGTTTGTACATAGAAACTCTCTCACAACTCAATACAACGAACCAGTTTCAATCTACTTTCGGCGCATTGCCAACCCTCGCAAGAGGTTGACTTCGACGAGTTCTTGCTTCCCTGAAGCAGAGGTAAGAACTCGTTCCCGACGATCGGCATCGTCGGGGCTAGCGTGTCGCTTTAGACACGTTAAGCCTCGATGATGTGATCGTTGTTTATCATGTTTTGGGTAATCTCGACAGGTGTCTTAATTACGCTTCGCCAGCGATTTACTCGTTTTAGGGTTTATTGCCGACGACTGTTTAATTATTATGCTTGGTTAGATTGTTCAATGCATCTACCATCCCCAAAAGCAATCGGCGACTTGATTTTCTTTGCGTTAAGTCTCAATTCACACTTTGAGTTGCTATCGACCTTAGTCCTGTTTTGAGATATAACACAAAGCCTGTTTTTGGTTGTAATTAAGGATAGTACTGGGGTTTCAGCCAGTCTTACCTGATATGCATGATTATCTTAAGGTTGTTATGTGTATCTGCCATCTGCATGAATAGATCGATGAATATGGATGTATCTGTTATGGATTATTTTTTAGGGTTTATCTGTGATTGGTATATTTATATTGGTTGATTGATTCATGTAGATTTGCACTAGAGTACTAGCTGGTGTGGTTATCTCTTGTTATTCTTATCGGCCGATGCCGTCAATTGACATCAACATGTTGATGAAGGTCGATAAGATCAGATTTATGCTTTAATCTTATTTTATCACAAGTGAGCCGTTACAGCTTTGCCCTATCGGCTGGGCTAGAACAATGCGACATCGGCTTATCGGCCGATCGGCCATTGTTTTCTAACATGGTTTACTTGTTTTCTTGTTGATTGCAGATCAAATCAACTGGCACGCTCTGCACACGACTAGGCAAGCTATTGGATCTGCACTGGAGTAAAGCAAACCACCCAGGCCGCCGTGGAAACGTGGAACCCGTTTGGTTGCAAGGCGGGTCGAAATTTTGCGCCAACAATAAGAGAACCTAATCTAATCGTCGTCGACCCGGCAGCATGGATCTCCACACGTAGTCGACAACAGGGTAGTCTTCTTCCTCCAATATGAACTCGGCAAGGTCAGAGATAACACTAGACCCCTCTTGTCGGCCTCTGTGGCTCCAGATTGGGTCTGTCTAGGCCTGTGTTTGATGTTGGTATCTGGCGACGTCCTCTCTCCTCCTAAGGGGTCTTGTATTTATATCCACAGATGTTTTCTTGTTCAAGTAGAACTAGGAAGACAAATATGGATACGATCCGAGTAGTCCTTGTAGTTTTCAATTTGAACTCTGCTTCTCTTTTCTTATGCGGAACACCTTCCGTACATGAGGCATGATTCCGTATAAGACTTGGTATATGGTGGACCTCGCCGAGTCCAATTCAAGATCATTGGGTATGCCTTATCTATAACACTGATAATAGCCCCTGACTTCAATGCAAATGAACGAGTTGAAGTTCTTGACCGAAGACCTTGAAACAATAATTGTCAAACTCACCTAACCATTCTCGGACAACCGAGAAGGTGTGAAGTATGCGACTAAGTTTCCTGTCCAGCCTTAATCAAGAATTTGGATTGAAGTAAAAAAAGCTTCCATCTCGGCGGGTACACCATTGCTTTATCCAGTAACCCTTGTTGAACTCAACCAACCGTTCTCGGACAACTAAGTAGGTGCAGAGTACGTGACAAAATCCTAATGTCTGACTTAATTGCTCCGATATCTGACTCTCCTGAAATCAATTACTCAGAGTAAATTGTTTAGATAGAAAAAGCCCCCGAGCGAGCGCTTGGGGGTAAAATGTGAATTGAAAAATCAAAAATAAACTGAATCTATTTATGACAATAAAAGAGTACTCTCGTCGAAGCTGCCCTCAGCAATTGGAGTATGGTACCCTTCCTAGCCCCAGCTGTCTTTATGGAAAAGTCATTTTCCTCAAAGGCGGCTTAAATCTTGTAACAAACTATGCTGAAGCAGCGAATTCCTAGCCCCCAGCCGTGAAGTTGAAAAAACCAATTTCCAATTACACAGCTTGGTTAATACGCTCAAGTGGGTACTCTAACATGACCAGATCTAACATGGTCGTTTGACCCTGCATGGCCTGACAAACTTTTACAGTGCTAGGCCTCCCCAGCCGAGGTCCATGGGACCCCGGAGCTTGTCAGACTTGCGTAAGAGGACAATAGGATCGACTTCGAGATGTAGCGATATAAGAAAAGGGTATCAACGGTCAAATATTGCATATTTTATATGTATAAACTCTTATAGAGATTGATGCACGGGGTGTGATGAGATCGCTACCACGCTGGTCAAGAACCAGTTGTGTAGTCATACTCAACAAATCGCAGAGGTAGTAGGAGAATCGCTATAACCGCTGGTCGAGGACCAGGTAGGTAGTCGTTCTTAACCACTCGCAGAGGTGGTGGGAGAATCACTACAACCGCTAGTCGAAGACTAGGTGCAGACATACCTCGATCACTCGTAGAAGATTTGGAGAGTTGGCGAGACCGCTACCACGCTGGTTGAGAATCAGGTGTGTAGTCGTACTCGGCCACTCGTAGAAGCTTTGGAGAGTTGGCGAGATCACTCCAATGCTGGTTGAGAACCAGGTGTGTAGTCGTACTCGACCACTCGTAGAAGATTTGGAGAGATGGTGGGATCGCTACCACGCTGGTCGAGGACCAGGTGTAGTCGTATCTCAATCACTCTTAGAAGATTTGGAGAGTTTGCGAGATCGCTACAACTCTAGTTGAGAACCAGGTGTGTAGTCGTACTCGACCACTCGTAGAAGATTTAGAGAGATAGTGGGATCACTACAACGCTGGTCGAGGACTAGGTGTAATCATTCCTTAACCACTGTTAAACGATTTTGAGAGATGGTGGGATCGCTACCACACTGGTCGAGGACCAGGTATGTAGTCGTACTCGACCACTTGCAGAAGATTTGGAGAGTTGGTGATATCGCTATAACACTGGTTGAGAACCAGGTGTGTAGTCGTACTCGACCACTCGTAGAAGATTTGGAGAGATGGTGGGATCGCTACCACACTAGACGAGGACCTGATGTAGTCGTACCTCGACCACTCTTAGGGACGCTTGAGTTGGTTATTACATGTGCATCTCATGTGGCCAGCATGACTCACATACCCAACTAGTAGCATATCGGACATCCGTTCATAGTTATGCCAGGTGATCAAGCCGACAACATTCGCGGGGGGATTGTCCGTAACAACCTTTTCTCAGATAGTCCGGACGTGACCGGCGCTAAATGTAAGATAGGTCGTTGGTCTCTGTTGGTAGGTTCGGTCCGACAACTCCGCATTCGTTCGAGAACGTTCTCGATAATGGGGTGTATTCGACCACTGCCTACTTGAGTGCTCAATTGTTCTTGAAAAATATTTTCTAGAAGGCAAGATTTATAGCAGAGAATACCGAGCGTATACTCAAAAAACTATATAAATCTTCTAGTAGTATCAGGATATAATGAGCAGATTCAGATTAAATATCAGGTATTAAGTAAACCGTAAACAAGCATGATTTATATAGAAGAAACAGAGCGAGCCCCAGTATCATACCGTTATCGGCCTAACATAGGAGGCACTCGCACAACAAACATTGTATAAAAAAAATATGCTCTAGGTAAACATAATAAATTATGGATCTGGAAATAGGTACAATAAATTGTATGAAATATTGTGTACCTTTGTAGATACATGCCGGATGTATCTATGAAATTAGTAGATTGATTTAAAAAATTAATATACTAATTACCTTGTTTAGCGATGTTAAGGAACTTGTAAGTAGTCGACCCGGATTGAAGCCTCGTGGTTAACGGTATTGAACTGTTGTTTTCTATGGTGACGATGTCTCTGAAGCTTGGTTAATTTTGATAGATTGAATTGGTAGTGGCGATGATTCTGATCTGGTCGAAGAGCATACTTTGGTCGGGTCAGATCTCCCTGGGCCAAAGTCGTTGAAGTATCCCTTGTCGAAACTCCACAGTGGTGGTGACTGGACGAAGCTTGAGATGACGAGGGTCCCGATCCGTCAGAGAACACACTTCGGTTGGATCGTATCTCCCTAAAGCTGAAGTCGTCGAGCAGTTTGTTGTTGGAGAATCAGTCTCTTGAAACCCATCTCGTTGAAACCTTTTAGCACCAAAATCCCCCTACCTGGTGTGCCAATGTCGACGGAATAGATCGTGACTACGGTATTCTTCCTCGAACATGAACTCGGTAAGGTTAGAGATAGCACTAGACCCCTCTTGTCGGCCTCTTTGGCTCCAGATTGGGTCTGTCTAGACTTATCTCTGATGTTGGTATCTAGCAACGTATATTGGTCCGTCTCCCCTCTCCTACTAGGGGGTCTTCTATTTATACCCACAGATGTCCCCTTGTCTGTAGCGCCCATTCCGTCGTGGCGTTAGTGGGAAAACCTACTTCTTAATAACCCTATTTGCGAAGTTGCTCTTCGGTTGTGTTTTGTTGTGTGCCCAGCTCTCGTGTTCTCTCTTTGCTCAGTCCTGGAGAAATCACAAAATCGGAACTTGAATCCAACCCTGATCCCTCCAAACTCAATCCTCTGCCAAAGTCTATTTTACCTCCCTCTACTTCCCGGGCCGTCCCCCGTTCGGCCCATCTTCCTGCCCCTCTATCCCCTCGGCCTCTCCTCCTCTGCTGGGTCGCGTTGCCCTGGCCCAGCCCACGTCGACTGAGCACGGGGCACGTACGCTACACGCGCTTGCGTGAGAGAGAGCGTCTTCTCTCTCGTTCTCTCTTTCTCGTCCGCTTGCTCGTTTCTCTCTCCCGCCGATTTCCCGCCGGCGCCCTCCGAATTTTGCCTCAACCTGTTGGCTCTCGCGGTCCCGTGCGTCGTGGCTGACCGGGAGGACGCCGATGCCATCTCCGCTGGCCGCCGCCTGCCCCGGCGACCACCCTGTCTCCCCGCCACGCCGCACCGTCCCGCCGTCACCGCCGATGCCATCGCCTCTCGGTCCCGCTGCTCTGCGCGCATGCAACCAAGGAAGAGCAGTGTCTCCCTCTTCTCGATTCTTCTCTCCGCGCTCTTCTTCCCATTTTGGCAAGGAGACCGCCGCTCTGCACGCATGCAGCCAAGGGAGAGCAGCGTCTCCCTCTTCTTACTCCTTCGCACCGTGCTCCTCTTCCTGTTTTGGCAAGGAGACCGCCGCTCTTTTTCTCCTCCCCTTTTTCTTTTTCCCGACCGGCACCGATGTCACCGCTGTTGCCGCTTTGGCCGCTAGCGCCGGAGAGCGCCAGCACTCCGCGCGTCTCCACCACCTTCCCGAACCAACTTCGCTCTCCACCGCCTAAGTCGCCCCCTTTAAAGCTTGTGCGTTTTGTCACACCCCGATTTTCGATCGGGATTAAAAATTACCTAATAATACATTTTCCAGAAATTAAATAAAAATTTAAAGCAATTTAAACGAGTGAAATTAGCAAGGAAATCAAAATTTCCTTTAAAAATCATGGCTAGAAATATTTTTGTAATATTCCCTGTGCCCTAAAGTACTCTCCAAAATTTTTCGTGAATTTTTGGAGCTAAAGAAATAATTTTAAAGTCACAAAGATCAGTTAATCAATTAAATTAATAGAAAAACAATTTAAAAACCTTCTTTTTCGTTTTGGGCCGTTTCCGGCCCAAAACCGTCCTCTCTTTCTCCCACGGCCCCCGTCCCTTCCTCCCCTCTCCTTCGGCCCAAGGCGGCCCAAGGCCGCGCTCCCGCCGCCTCCGCGTCCCTCCCCTTCCCGGGCCGGCCCGAGGCCGTGGCCCAAGGCCGCCCGAGAGTCGCCGCTGCCTCCCTCCGCCCCGGGCCACCGACAGGTGGGGCCCGCCCCCGCCTGTCGTCGCCGCCGCCCGCCCGGCTGCTGCGCCCGCTCCGCCGATTTCTCCGGCGAGAAATCCGCCCGCACCGGCCAAACCCTAGCCGGGCCCCCTTAAATTTTCCCCGCCCGCGCGCCGCCGCTCCTCGTTTTCCTCTTCGCCGCCGCCCCCAAACCCTAACCCTAGCGTCGCCGCCGTCGTCGTTTTCGTCGCCGCCGGTGAGCTCTACCGCCTCCTCTCTCTCTCCGTTCCCTCAGCGCCGCCGTGTGCACCGCCGTCGCCCGCGCACCGCCTTGCGTCGCCGCCCGCGTGCGTCGGCCGCCGCATCCGGCCGCGGCCACGCCACGGCTTCCCGGCCGCGCCTCTGGCCGGTCTCCGTCACCGTTGCCGCCCGGGGAGCTCCTGTGAGCCCCCGGTTTTGTATACCGGAAACCCCATGTGTATTACAATACCATTCCCTGGTGTGTTGCTGTCGACCATGCTTGGTCTATTCGGGTTCCATTTGGGCTACCCTTGTATTATTAATATATTGTAAGACCTGTAAGACGATGTCAGCTTGAGATATACAACTGTGCCATGTGTGTACCATCTACTGATCCAGGGAATGGTATTGTAATACACATGGGGTTTCCGGTATACAAAACCGGGGGCTCACAGGAGCTCCCCGGGCGGCAACGGTGACGGAGACCGGCCAGAGGCGCGGCCGGGAAGCCGTGGCGTGGCCGCGGCCGGATGCGGCGGCCGACGCACGCGGGCGGCGACGCAAGGCGGTGCGCGGGCGACGGCGGTGCACACGGCGGCGCTGAGGGAACGGAGAGAGAGAGGAGGCGGTAGAGCTCACCGGCGGCGACGAAAACGACGACGGCGGCGACGCTAGGGTTAGGGTTTGGGGGCGGCGGCGAAGAGGAAAACGAGGAGCGGCGGCGCGCGGGCGGGGAAAATTTAAGGNACCTTTTGCACTATCAGGCAAGGTCACCCTTCCAACCCATCATATTTTAGCAATATTACAAATTGACGAGGCTAGTCAAGAGTAATCAAGTCCCGGCGCTCATTAACCGCGAGCACGGCTATTCGAATAGTTTAATTTACTCACACTGCAGTGGATGTACGCTTTTAATCCCACACTCCGTGACTCACCCAACACATGAGACTTGTCACGGCCCGGTTTTTCAGTTACCCTCGCATGGCGGCACCCGCTCCAAGGACTATGAATCCCCATTGCACCCCCGGCGCCACATTCCTACCTCGAGCCGGTTGTGAGGGGAGTCCTGGCGCTCCCGAGATTGAAGGTTACATCATACATATATAAAGCTTGACGTCATTAAACCACACACTTCCACATTTCCATACCGATATCCAGAACCTACCATGTCTGGGGTGCCACCCCACGAGAATAACCTAGTCCACCGGGTCTAACCCCACTCAAGAAGTGTGGTCGTACTCGGTTCGTTTCCTGCTTAGCTTCTTGACTCGGTCCTTAACTGACCAGGGTCGGCGGCTTACCGTTCCCAGAACCACCCATATTCTATCCGTGCCGCCCCAGTCGAAATCACTTTTGTTTAATTAAGTTTTTGGGTTTTCACAAAGGTTTTCATGCTGTGGGTGGCGCTTATGTCTCCACCCGATCTCTATCAATCACTCCCATCGAGTGATCAGTGTAACCACATCCACATATCCCACATATGGAGTGTATAACGTCTATGTAAGCAGGGCTAAGCAGTGAGTAAATAATCACGCGTAAAGTAATATACTCAGGTAACAAAGGTGTGTAAATACATAAGGATAAACAATATCAAAGGTAAGGCTTTAAGCAAATGTAGGTACGCGTTTTATAATTAGCATGCAATTTTATTTGCAATCAACACATTTATAAAAATAGGATCAACATGTTCGAGGAAGGGGGCGTAGTGACTTGCCTTGCTCAATTGGGGGTTCGTTCTCGATTAGCTCAGTTTCCTCCTCGCAGATGTACCCTGTCCGGTTGAATACTAACGTCACAAACTACTCGCTAACACAAAAGAGCCAAATATTCTAGAACAATCAAAAATAACCAAACTAGTGCCATTGCGTAGATCTTGATTTTAGAAAGATTTTGACAAAAGTTTGTTCAAATCCGACTTAAAACGAGGGAGATATGGAATTCGAAAGATTGAAAAAGTTTTAAAACAAAGAAAAGGGAAAGGTCTGACGGGTGGAACCGCCCTTAACTCCTCACGTACGGGTTTTGTTTTTAAAAGAGGGTGCGCATGGTGAGGTGAAGGGCTTGGGCGAGCTACAAGCATGCATGCATATGCATACACACGGCTAGCTAGCTGCGTGAATGTGAGCTGCTTGCGTGCATGCAACGTACAGCCAGCTAGCTTGTGGCGCATGCATGGCCGGCAGCACAGCGGTGATCGCTGCGGAGGGCAACCGCGTAATGAACGGGTACGGTGTTGCGCCTCACAACGTTACCGTGCCGCGGCAACAACGGCGGTAAGGAAACAAAAGCAAGAGGAAGAACAGGAGAGGAGCTCACCTTGCGGCAGCCGGGTAGCGGCACACCGAGCGGTGGTCCTCACACGAAACTACGGTCGTCGATGTACAGCCTGGGGACAGTCGGCCCGCGGATCGTCCTCGCACACCACGTGTTCGATCGGTGGCAACAAACGAACACACAGCGTTAAGGAATAAATGTTAGCGGGTTAGTGCAGGTTAGGGGTTAGGGATTAGCGAGTTAGAGGTCAGCGGGTTAGTGAGTTAGAGGTCAGCGGGTTAGTGAGTTAGAGGTCAGCGGGTTAGTGAGTCAATGGGTCAAATGTTAGATGTTAGAGGTTACCGTCCAATAAGTTAGTCGTTCTCGGGGTTCAGATGACGGCGCGGCGCACGGCGACGTCGTTGCCGGGAGTAGTACCGGGGAGGAGCATTAGATTTTATCTTTTTATTGCCGACCCAACAGGAATGAATGGCTTGGGGAGGCAAGATGGACTTCAATAGAGGGGGTTGGGTGAGTAGAGGGATATATGTTAGACTTTGGTGAGGTGGGAGGCTGTTGGTGGGCTTTAGCCTGAAATTTGGAGAAAAGGATGACATATAGACTTTTGGCAGGGGATTGATCTTTTGGGCTCAGCCCAACAAAGGATGAGGGACGCCATATAGACTTTGTAGTCGGCAGCCCAATGGACGCAGAGGGACGTTTGGTAAACTTTTTGGGAGGCTTTATGGGCTTTGCCCGACAACGAGAGGGAGGTGATACAGACTTTTTCAAAGTATGGGTCAAGATGGGGCCCACGGGTAGAGAATCAAACGTGGGTCCCACCTCTTTCTCTTTTTTTTTCTTTTTTTCTCTTTTTTTTTCTTTTTCTTTTTCTTTTTTTTTTCTTCCCTTCTCCTCCTTATCTCTTTCTTCTCTCTGTCTCATCCCTTTTTTCTCTTGCTCTTGCTTCCAGAGGGGAGGAGGAGAGGAGGATGCTGGCAGTAGGGCGCGCGGGGCGGTGCCAGCGCGTGGGACAACACGCGGGTGGCGGCGGCGCGCCGCGTGGCCGGGAGATGGCTGGACCAGGCGGCTCGACGGCACAGCCTGGGCGGCACAGCCGGGAGGCGGCGCGCCAGGGGCTCGTGGCCGGGCAGGAGGAGGCCGGGGACGCTGATGGCTCGGGGAGGGCGCGGGCCGGGCGTGGCAAGGGCGCGGCGGCGCGGGACGGCGCGCGGCGGCTGCGGCCATGGCTGGCCTCGGCCGGGAGGGCGCCGGCCGAGCGGAGCGGCGGCACGGCAAGGCCGGCAGCGCGCGGCGCGGGCACGGCTGGGAGGCCGGGGCGGCGGCCGGGCTGGAGAAGGCCGGTGGCGCGGCCGGGCAGCGGGGCGCTGGCTCCGGCTCGGGCAGCGGCCGCGGCTGCGGCGCGACGCGGCGAGGACGATGGGTGCGGCTGGCGCGGCGTTGGCCGGCTGGGAGGCCGTGGCAGGAGACGCGGCACCGGCGCGCGGGCTGGCCACAGCGTTGGCCGGGCACGCTGCTTGGCGCGAGTTGGTGCAGCGGTGCGGCAACCTCAGCCGGGGTAGTGCCGGCCGGGGCGACTCGCGTTCGTCGGTGTGATGGCGACAGTGAGCGAAATAGGGCGGTTTTTATAGCCGTCGCAGCCGGCGGACAGCGACAAGCTTGCTCGGCCGAGTGGGGCCGACGGTCCTGTGGGGCGGTCGTCGTCGACAGGGAGTCATCGCAGAGCAAGGATGGGACTGCTGCAGGACGGCGTGGACGCGGCGTACGCGTTCGGTGTGGACTTTGCTCACTGTGTTGCCGGTGTTTTGGGGGAAAGCCTCGGTGGACTGGAAGCTCGGTGCAGGGGGGGAGCCGTGGGGCTCGGTGCTTGCAGACATTCCGTCGAACACCTGGCGTGCGAGCTGGCTGAGGAAGAGGGACAACAAACAGACTTGTTTTGCTGGGCAGGCCTTGGGCCAGGGGAAGGGAAGAGTACTAGGCTGGCCTAGAGGAAGATGGGCTGGCCCAATAAGGAGAGGGAGGGAGAAAAGAGTTGGGCCGAACAGGAAAGAGTCCAAAGGAATAGGATGTTTTGTAATTTTGTAGGAATTTGGATTTATGGAATTTGAATGAGATTAAATTCCAAAATTGTAAAGGGACTGTATAAATGGACATTTAATTTTGAGTTTGAATTACAATTGGACTGTTAAGTGAGCTCTTGGATTTAATCTGGCATTTAGATGGGCAAGGATCAGACTTAGAGATTTCCCCGAATTTAATCGGATGGATGGACCGCGTTACCGAATCAACGTTCGATATACGAATTCATCGGTAGTCCTAGGATTCCGAGGAAGGGACTAAATTAGGGAATTTTGAATAAAATGATTTATGAGGAAAAAGGATTCGAACAGAGAAAATTTTAATAAACTATCCCTTAATGGGTTTTATCCAAAATGGTGATACATTTAGGTATATAGCTTTATTTATAAAGTAAATATGCCCGAGGGTTTTTGTTTTTCAAAAATAATTGGCATATGCAAATCATAGCTCCTTGAATAAATAATAATTGAAATCAAATACCGACGTATCCTCAGACGTTCGTCTATTAGCCCACGTGTAAACGAAAAACGACAGATCGAATTGAGTTAGTTCAGACATGAATGTATTTTGAAAAAGATTTTTGGTTATTCTGAATTTTTAATTCCGTATTCCAAAGTCGAAATATTCAGGATGTTACAAACCTACCCCCCTTAAAATAATCTCGTCCCCGAGATTACTTAGGGGTTAGAAAAAGAGAGGGATGGTTGCACTCCGGGAGACTTATGAAGAAACACAGAGGCTGAGGTGCCATGAATTTTCCAAATTATACAGGTTCGGTGCTGGGCTGGTGAAGAACATCCTGGTTCACTGTCCTGACCATTTTAAACTCCTTTTTCACGCGGATAAGCTTGCACTTTTTCTGGGGACAGGCGTCGATACCTTTATCCTTTTTTTTTTGTGATTCATATGCATGCGCATGTGGCAGTGGTTGTAGCGCGCAACGACTGGTTGTCGCGGTGCTACCTTGTGTACTCTGCGAGGTTCATAGCCATTAACCGGGGCATCCAAGTATTCAACGGCTCGTTTCAAAATACACTGGTCTATCCAAAATTTCAATTCGCCCTGTACACTTGGGTAGTTGCTTTGCCAGGCGTGCAACTTTTGATAAAAAGGGGAAGGGAGAGGGGGCTGCTTTACGCCTCTTTGCGCGGTAGCCCCGAGCGGAGTGTGAGTGGAGGGTGGTGTAGCTCAACTAAGGGAGGAGATGGAGCGGCGGCTCGGCGGTGGAAGCGACCTGGATGGCGGCGAGCGCGGCGCTAGCTACCACGGTGCCGGTGGCGGCGCGGAGCGAGGCGCTGCGGCGCAAGGGGCTCCGAGCAGGGGCGTTGCGGCCAGGGGGGAGCTACGCCGGCGGTCGGGGTCGGCGACTGCTGCGGTTGAGTCGCAGCGGCGTGCTTCTTCTCCGGCGCAGGCGGCAAGCGACGCCATTGGGGGCGGGGCTGCTGTGATGATGGCGCGGGGACATCCCAATCGAAGAGGGACCTTCTTGTCGTGGGTGCGCATTGCCTTGTACTGGGTGTGGGTATGGTCCGGCCTACGGTTTGTTAGCGCAACTATTTGTGCCACTTTATCTTGGTTGGTGCGTCCAGTGGTCATCCTTTGGGGGTGGTGGCGCGTGCTTGTTGCGGACGAGTATGCCGACCACCTATGTGAGGCGGTGTTCCTCCTCATAGTGTTGGCGCCCATCGTCTTCATTTCCGTTCTGAAGGCGATGTTAGAGTAGGTAGTTGACGTCATGGTTGCCAAACCTTGGCATGTATCCCCTATGTATCGATCTTCATAGTCCATCTCTTTAATCTTTGGCCTTTCGTGTCATTAGTGTGGTTGTCTCTAGTTTGTACTTGTGCCTGACTTGGCTTATCCGTTGATGAGGCTTGATTACTAACGGCATTGTGGGTTTTCCGAACAGGTTCATGCTTGTTTTAACTTTGGGTATCTAGGGGTTGCTTTCTCATTGGACGAGATTATCGTTCAATCTTGAAATGGTTCAATCCGTCGGATGGCTTTCTATGGCAAGGGCAGGTCAGCCTAAGTGTGGACACAGACGACCCTTTCTGAACAATGGATTCATGGCAGGCAAAAGGTTGTGTTCCCCTTCATCCAATTTCTCCTTTGAACGAGATAAACGGGAAATACATCCTTAGTGAGGAAAAGGGAGAGTTGCTACTACTGGATAAGACATTTCCCAACAAGGGTCTACACACATAGCTTGCTCATGGTGACGGTGGAGGCGAGAGTGGATCGAACTCCAGCGGAGACTTCCTGCGAATCCTGGTCAACTTGTGGCCTTGGATGCGGCGAACTATCTCGGATGCTTGCAAGAGTTGTATGGTAGTGCACTCCAGAGATAAGCGCTGGTAGCGAGCTTCTAGATCGGCATACCGATCTCGAAGTTCATCCAGTTCTTCGAGGGCCTGCTCATAGGCGTTCTCAGTGGTGCAGGCTAGCTTGGAGAGGAGAGTGCACCTGCTCCCTTCGAGTTGTCCAGTCGAGCGGAGGCGGCACCGGTTGTCGTCTTCTTCGCGATAGGGGTGGAGACCAAAGCTGTCGGCTACACCCAAGGGGACGCAAATCTTGCAAAGCCGTAGGAGGGCCTCACGAAACACATCCTTGATGGCAGCTTCAGAGGTGAGTCGAGGATGGCGAGTCTGGAAAGCGACCACTTCATCTCCTTGGAAGTGGAGGAAGACTTTCACCTTCCAGCTCTTCTGGGATCCCTGGACGATTTGCTCGCCACAGTAGATGGGCTCCGCAAAGAAATCGAGTTGCCGGAGTAGGTGGCCTAGTTGTTCGGCATACCCGTTAGGGTTTTCCATGGCATGCCCCTCCATGGTTACGGGTGGGTTTTCCATGGTCTAGGGTTTCTGGCTAGCTTAGACCAAAAGAAGGGTGCCCTTTATCGTGGTTGCTTGGGGTTCCTTTTGTAGGCACCATCTTTCGGTGGCTCCTGTTATGGGGTCAGCATCTCCAGTGGTTGTGCTTCTCACGGTAAGTCCTGTCCCACTTACTGGTGGTGGACAGTATCTTGTCATGTATTCCCGAGGACTGGTGGTCATGGTTCTTGTCAGCCTTGGTTTGACGGGTCTTAAGGCGATTACATGCCCATAAAACTGGATTATCTTATGGCTGGGCATTTTGCTGCAGAGTCAGTCCTTAGAGTGTCCAATGAAATTTTCTTGTTCTTCCTGTCATGGGCATGGTTACTTCGGGTCCTTAATGAGTCCTTAATGAGTCGCCATACTTACATCGCTTCCTGCTCGGGTAACGGGGGTCGCTTCTTTCTGTTAGGTGTGCTTACTAACCAAAACTTGGAATAACCCATACTGACAACAATGGGCTTCCCAGAGGAAGGCATGATGATCTAGCTACGAACAAAATGTTTAGCTGCAAACCATGAACTTATGACGGACCAACGGTTTCATTCCATTCATAACAGGATACAGGGGTACAACTCCAGGGGTAGGGTACAATTCAAGGGAAAGGGACAAGAAACTACTACGCTTAACAGTGCAAAGCCTAATAGAGGTTTGCACACCTAACGGTACTCATGGCGATGGCGCAGGGGAGACTAGATCCATCCCTAGGGGAGACTTCTCACGTTTCCTGCTCATCTCACCGGCTTTCATCATACTGGCCGCCACATTCGCCTGTGCAAGCAGTGCAGAGGTGTTCCTGTGGGTCAGCCGCTGGTAACGGGCTTCCAGGTCTGTGTACTGGTCTCGAAGCTCGTCTAGCTCCTCGAGTGCCTGCTCATAGGCATTCTCGACAGTGCAGGCTAACTCGGAGAGGAGAGCGCACCGGGTTCCTTGGTCCTGTCTGGTCACGCGGAGGTGGTACCGGTTGTCTTCTTCGGTGCGGAATGGGTGCAAGCCATAGTCATTGACTATACCCAAAGGGGCGGAGATCTTGCAAAACCGATAGAGGGTTTCACGAAGCACATCCTGGAAGGCAGCTTCAGGGGTGATCCGGGGATGACGTGTCTGGAAGGAGATCGCCGTTCCTTCTCCTTCTCCCTGAAAGGAAAGAAAGATCTTCACCTTCCAGTACTTCCGGGATCCTCGGACGATCTGCTCACTATGGTAGATGGGTTCAGTGAAACCACCTAGCTGCCGAAGTATGCACTCCAGCTGTTTGGCATATGCATTGGGGTTGTCCTGAGGTGGACAATCTGTGGTTACCATGGGGTCACTGTGAGGGGGGTTCTCTGTGGTTGCCATGGGGTTGTTCTGAGGGAGACTCCCTGTGGTTACCATGGGGTCTGCCATGGGGCTAGGGGTTTTTTTTTTCTGGCTAGCTTGGTTCAAAAGAAGGGAGAGGAGTGATGCATTTCCCTGGGGTAGCCTGGGGCTCCCTTTATAGGCATCGACCACTGGGCTACTGTGATGGGGTCAACAACTCCAGTGCTCGTGTGTCCCGGTGTGGCCTGTTCCAATTATTGGCGACGAGCAGTATGCTATTGTGGATCCTGTCAATCGAGGCTCCTGTTGTGTTCCTGTGGGTACTGTTGAAATATGGCGTTCCCGGGTCTTCCGGAGTCCTTGGTCGGTACTGTTTGGGTCGCCGTCCTTGTGGTCGAAGCTTTCGGCTGAGGTCGCACTCCTATCTTCGTAGGTTGCCGAATTCCCAAGTGGTTTTGTTGTGGTCGGCTTACTGTGGCTGTACCGGGTGGGGTCTTAACTTAACACTTGTCGATCTAATTGTACTCATGTTGGTAATATCCTTCATCCTGACAACACCGGTATTTGGAAGATTAGGGAGGATGAGAAAGTCCATCGGAAGAAAGAAATAGAGTTTTCTAAGAAAGGGCTGCTTAATGGGAAGTTTTAATTGTTCGGGTGATGTGTATCATATACTTGGTGAGCACACAAGGGAGGGGGGGTGAGTAGTTAACTGCTTAAGAGCTACTACACAACAAGAAAATCAATGCACAAAACGATGGGTTGCCACCCCATACTGCAATAACTCACAATAGGAGGTGGCTTATGCACAATACAACGTCTACGACACACATCTAAGGGTATTTAGTCAGATCGGTTAGTGGTTCATGAGGTCCTAATAAACCAGCTATCTCTTCATCCTTAATCCTTATAGTCTGTATAGGAGTATTTGAAATTAGAGTGGTGAGTAGGGGTTGGATATAAATGAATTTTCAAAATTACTCGAGAAAGAGGAGTAGTAAGAACCCATGGCTTTATCAAAATAGTTTTTGCAAATATATAGCTTGAGGGTAATAGGCTGCACTAAACCAGTCCTAGGTTTTAACGGTGGTTACAAGGGTCCTTAGGTCCTGCAGTCGTCTTGCTCTGATACCAACCCTGTGAGCCCCCGGTTTTGTATACCGGAAACCCCATGTGTATTACAATACCATTCCCTGGATCAGTAGATGGTACACACATGGCACAGTTGTATATCTCAAGCTGACATCGTCTACAGGTCTTACAATATATTAATAATACAAGGGTAGCCCAAATGGAACCCGAATAGACCAAGCATGGTCGATAGCAACACAAAATACCAAAACAACTAAATGAAGTAGCGGAAGCGAAGCAGCGGCGGTCCATCTTATCCCACACGCATCGACTGGTGAACCTAGGTCCCTATTCCACCGTCCTCGGTAACTCCTTGCCAGCATAGCACATGTACAGGTCGACACCAACACCTTTCTAAAAGATGTAAATAAGCAAGAGTGAGTACCAACCGTACTCAGCAAGCCACCACTACAGAATGCATATAATGTTCATAGGGGTTCAAGGATGGCTTGGTTTATTTGCATAAAGCTAGTTTTCACAAATTATTTCACAAACCTATCCCACAACAGTTTTAACTGAAAACCACGTTAAGTTGAAGTTATCATTAACCTGCGAGGGTTCATCCACCTTCCCCAAGCCTCGCTTGGTCCGGTTTACCCTCGCATCCAATTTCCACAATTTTAACCACTATGACCTTTTTGCATATCAGGCAAGGTCACACCTTCCACACCCATCATATTTTAAGCAATATTACAAATTGACGAGGCTAGTCAAGAGTAATACAAGTCCCGGCGCTCATTAACCGCGAGCACGGCTATTCGAATAGTTTAATTTACTCACACTGCAGTGGATGTACGCTTTTAATCCCACACTCCGTGACTCACCCAACACATGAGACTTGTCACGGCCCGGTTTTTCAGTTACCCTCGCATGGCGGCACCCGCTCCAAGGACTATGAATCCCCATTGCACCCCCGGCGCCACATTCCTACCTCGAGCCGGTTGTGAGGGGAGTCCTGGCGCTCCCGAGATTGAAGGTTACATCATACATATATAAAGCTTGACGTCATTAAACCACACACTTCCACATTTCCATACCGATATCCAGAACCTACCATGTCTGGGGTGCCACCCCACGAGAATAACCTAGTCCACCGGGTCTAACCCCACTCAAGAAGTGTGGTCGTACTCGGTTCGTTTCCTGCTTAGCTTCTTGACTCGGTCCTTAACTGACCAGGGTCGGCGGCTTACCGTTCCCAGAACCACCCATATTCTATCCGTGCCGCCCCAGTCGAAATCACTTTTGTTTAATTAAGTTTTTGGGTTTTCACAAAGGTTTTCATGCTGTGGGTGGCGCTTATGTCTCCACCCGATCTCTATCAATCACTCCCATCGAGTGATCAGTGTAACCACATCCACATATCCCACATATGGAGTGTATAACGTCTATGTAAGCAGGGCTAAGCAGTGAGTAAATAATCACGCGTAAAGTAATATACTCAGGTAACAAAGGTGTGTAAATACATAAGGATAAACAATATCAAAGGTAAGGCTTTAAGCAAATGTAGGTACGCGTTTTATAATTAGCATGCAATTTTATTTGCAATCAACACATTTATAAAAATAGGATCAACATGTTCGAGGAAGGGGGCGTAGTGACTTGCCTTGCTCAATTGGGGGTTCGTTCTCGATTAGCTCAGTTTCCTCCTCGCAGATGTACCCTGTCCGGTTGAATACTAACGTCACAAACTACTCGCTAACACAAAAAGAGCCAAAAATTCTAGAACAATCAAAAATAACCAAACTAGTGCCATTGCGTAGATCTTGATTTTAGAAAGATTTTGACGAAAGTTTCGTTCAAATCCGACTTAAAACGAGGGAGATATGGAATTCGAAAGATTGAAAAAGTTTTAAAACAAAGAAAAGGGAAAGGTCTGACGGGTGGAACCGCCCTTAACTCCTCACGTACAGGTTTTGTTTTTAAAAGAGTGTGCGCATGGTGAGGTGAAGGGCTTGGGCGAGCTACAAGCATGCATGCATATGCATACACACGGCTAGCTAGCTGCATGCATGTGAGCTGCTTGCATGCATGCACACGTACAGCCAGCTAGCTGTGTGGCGCATGCATGGCCGGCAGCACAGCGGTGATCGCTGCGGAGGGCAACCGCGTAGTGAACGGGTACGGTGTTGCGCCTCACAACGTTACCGTGCCGCGGCAACAACGGCGGTAAGGAAACAAAAGCAAGAGGAAGAGCAGGAGAGGAGCTCACCTTGCGGCAGCCGGGTAGCGGCACACCGAGCGGTGGTCCTCACACGAAACTACGGTCGTCGATGTACAGCCTGGGGACAGTCGGCCCGCGGATCGTCCTCGCACACCACGTGTTCGATCGGTGGCAACAAACGAACACACAGCGTTAAGGAATAAATGTTAGCGGGTTAGTGCAGGTTAGGGGTTAGGGGTTAGCGAGTTAGAGGTCAGCGGGTTAGTGAGTTAGAGGTCAGCGGGTTAGTGAGTTAGAAGTCAGCGGGTTAGTGAGTCAATGGGTCAAATGTTAGATGTTAGAGGTTAGCCGTTCAATAAGTTAGTCGTTCTCAGGGTTCAGATGACGGCGCGGCGCACGGCGACGTCGTTGCCGGAAGTAGTACCGGGGAGGAGCATTAGATGTTATCTTTTTATTACTTAACCCAATAGGAATGAATGGCTTGGGGAGGCAAGATGGACTTCAATAGAGGGGATTGGGTGCGTAGAGGGATATATGTTAGACTTTGGTGAGGAGGATGGCTTGTTGGTGGACTTCGGCCCGAGGAACAAGAGGGATGTAACTTGGACTTGTGGATAGGTTGTAAGGCTGTTTGGCCCAATGAGGTAGGGGGAGGCGTTGTAGACTTCTTGGCGGACTTTATGGGCTTCGGCCCGACAAAGAAGAGGGATGCGATATGGACTTTTGTAAAAGATTTCATGGACTCGGCCCGATGGAAGAGGAGGGAGGTCTTATAGACTTCCTAGTTGGGTAGCCCAAAGAAGAGGGACCTGATTTAAACTTCTTCAAAGTTTGGGGGCCACGGAGAGAGAGAAAGGGATGGGTCCCACTGGTGGGTCCCACCTCTCTCTTTCTTTTTTTTTTTTTTTTTTTTTCTCTCTTCTCTTCCCTTCTCCTTCTTATCTCTTTCTCCTCTCTCCTCCTTCCTTTCTCTGTCTTCTCTGCTTCTCTGCTGCTCAAGAGGAGCGCCCGAGGGGAGGGAAGGGAGCTGGCGGCCGGCGGCTGGGTGCGGCGCGGTCGGTGGCGGCGGCGCGTGGCAGCGCCGCGGCGATGGGGGGCTGCGCGGGTGGCGGCGGCGTGGCGCGCAGCCGAGAGGTGGCCTGGCGCGGCGCGGCGCGCTGGCGGCGCGGTCGGGGACGGCGCAGGGCGGCGTGAGACGGCGCACGGCGCGGCTTTGGCGCGTGCGCCAGCCACGGCTGGGAGGCGGCGTCGACAGGGGCGGCGGCTGGGGAGGCGGCCGGGCGTGACGGCGCGCGGAGGCTCGGCAGGCGCCGGGCGTGATGACGCCATGGCGTCGGCCGGGCGCGGCGCTAGCGGGGTGAGGCCGGGCCGGCTGGCCAGGCGCGTGGGGTGGCGGCATGGAGAAGGCCGGGGGCGGCCCCGGGCAGTGAAGGTGACGGCTCGCGGGCGTCGGGCGGCAGTGGGTGGTCGGCTGGCGTGCGGGCCGGCCACGGCGTCGGCCGAGCAGCGACGCACCGAGGCTCGGCTCGGCCTGGGCGATGGCCGGGCTGAGCGTTCGGCCAGGTGGAGGTGGCGCGTGACGCAGAGCTGCAGTGCACGGCAAGAAGGCGGCCGATCGAACGACAACGGTGTTCGGCCCGTCGGTGTGATAGCGACAGTGAGCGAAAAAGGGCGGCTTTTATAGCCGTCGCAGCCGGCGGACAGCGACAAGCTTGCTCGGCCGAGTGGGGCCGACGGTCCTGTGGGGCGGTCGTCGTCGACAGGGAGTCATCGCAGAGCGAGGATGGGACTGCTGCAGGACGGCGTGGACGCGGCGTACGCGTTCGGTGTGGACTTCGCTCACTGTGTTGCCGGTGTTTTGGGGGAAAGCCTCGGTGGACTGGAAGCTTGGTGCAGGGGGGGAGCCGTGGGGCTCGGTGCTTGCAGGCATTCCGTCGAACACCTGGCGTGCGAGCTGGCTGAGGAAGAGGGACAACAAACAGACTTGTTTTGCTGGGCAGGCCTTGGGCCAGGGGAAGGGAAGAGTACTAGGCTGGCCTAGAGGAAGATGGGCTGGCCCAATAAGGAGAGGGAGGGAGAAAAGAGTTGGGCCGAACAGGAAAGAGTCCAAAGGAATAGGATGTTTTGTAATTTTGTAGGAATTTGGATTTATGGAATTTGAATGAGATTAAATTCCAAAATTGTAAAGGGACTGTATAAATGGACATTTAATTTTGAGTTTGAATTACAATTGGACTGTTAAGTGAGCTCTTGGATTTAATCTGGCATTTAGATGGGCAAGGATCAGACTTAGAGATTTCCCCGAATTTAATCGGATGGATGGACCGCGTTACCGAATCAACGTTCGATATACGAATTCATCGGTAGTCCTAGGATTCCGAGGAAGGGACTAAATTAGGGAATTTTGAATAAAATGATTTATGAGGAAAAAGGATTCGAACAGAGAAAATTTTAATAAACTATCCCTTAATGGGTTTTATCCAAAATGGTGATACATTTAGGTATATAGCTTTATTTATAAAGTAAATATGCCCGAGGGTTTTTGTTTTTCAAAAATAATTGGCATATGCAAATCATAGCTCCTTGAATAAATAATAATTGAAATCAAATACCGACGTATCCTCAGACGTTCGTCTATTAGCCCACGTGTAAACGAAAAACGACAGATCGAATTGAGTTAGTTCAGACATGAATGTATTTTGAAAAAGATTTTTGGTTATTCTGAATTTTTAATTCCGTATTCCAAAGTCGAAATATTCAGGATGTTACAGCTCCTCTCTCTCTCTCTCCCGTTTTTCTTTTTTTCTTTCCCCCCCGGAGCGCTGCCGCCGCCACAGCGCCTCCGCCGCCCTCGCGTCGCCGCCTCGCGCCGCCGCCCGGCCGCCGCCGCGCCCGCGTCGTCGGGTGCCGCCGGTGGCCGCTCGCCGCCGCACCGCCGCCGCGGTGCCCTCACCGGGTCGGCCTAGGGTTTCGGCCGAACCCTAGCCGCCCACCCCGGCCTAGAGGCCGGTTCCCTTTTTTCCGGGCCGGCCCACCGCTCCCCCCGGCCCAGTGGCCGTTGGGCCGTTTGGCCCATCTCCCTCGTAAAAGTCCAATCTTGGTCCCTCGTCTCTTTGGGCCGTCAGCCCGTTAATCCTCTCTCGCAAAAGTCCACCTCACGTCCCTCCCAGCCCTTTCTCCTCTATTGGGCCGTCGGCCTATTATCCCTTCTCCACACAAAAGTCTACTTTTTGTCCCTCGGCCCTTTTAACTTTTTCCCGAGAAAATCCAGCTCATCTCCTCAAGTCCAGTTTACCTCCCTCTTCAGCCTATTTTTCCCCTTTCCCCTGCAAAGTCCATTTCACCTCCTTTTTCTCTCCTGTTCGCCGACACTTGTGTCGCCGACTCGTGGGCCCCCTTTGTTTACTCCGGTCCACACCCAGACCACGTGGCCGCCCGCGGCTTCGCCACGTTGGCGTCCACGTCGGCGCTACCTTCTCCCTTTCGTCCGCCGTGGCCGCCACGTCGGTGCCACGTGGTGCTTTTCCACCGTGGACTGTCCGCCCTTGACCCGTTGACACTTGGGACCCGCCGTTCCGGCGCCGATTCCCTTTGATGATGTCAGCGTAGTCCTTTCCTTTGCAAAATTAATTAATAATTGCGCAATAAATCGATTTAATTTCCAGAAATTCATTTAAATGGCTCAAAACTTCTAAAATTCATATCTAATTCATACGAACTCCAAATTGAGCCATTCAACTTGCAAAATTCATCTAAAATTGAGCTCTACATGTTTGTTACTTTTTATGTACTGTTTACTTGGTTTTTATTAGAGTTTTTTCTCGTTTTGCGTGCCAGCATGTAGATTCCGTCGTTTCGGGAGTTTGCGCTCGCAAGGAAAAGAGTCCGGAAGATTGTTTGAAGAAGCAAGGCAAGTCACACATTCCCCTTGAGCATGTTGTACCTATTTTGCGAAATGTTTTACGTTTGCAAATAAAGTGCATGTTTTGCTAATTACATGGAAATAGGGTTTACCTATCCGTCCGCTTGAGCCATGTTTACTTGTTAATTGTCCTTTGTTAACCTTGGGTGATAATCTGACTAGTGTCAGTCACTTATGTTGACTTTGCTAGAATTATATATGCTTAGCCATGCTTAATTACCACTAGCTCATTTAATGGGATAATTACACTGTTTACAATTAGCTTCTAACGAGCAGTTCGCTCGGGACACCCGACCAGGTTTTATTGGTCACAATTATCCAACTAAAATATGACCTAATGGTGGGCTGTGGGTGCATGGTTTTGCTGGTCGCACCCATGGCAATTAAGGACCGGTTCATGGGAAACCCTGGAAGACTAACAGTGCTTACCACAAGCAAGAATGAGCAACTGCTGGACTCGTAGTATAGCTCTTTCCTAGCCGACGCTCCCCGGAAAGGGTGGGCGTGATGGAGTCGGTTCGGCCGGGGATATACCGGTTGACCGGCTACCGGATTCACCAAGGCACGAGGGGGGGCTGCCCACTGCCTTTTGAGGGGTGGGGGCGAAACCTGCGTGTGGTGCGCTTGGTTAGGAGGAGTTAAGCGAAAGGTCTTGTCACGATTTTCCCCTTTGCAGTATCGTGGTGATACTTCGGGGCATGGTAACATGTGTGGAATCGTGTCTTGTGGGTACAGTTGCGCACCTCTGATCAGAGTAAAACTATTCGAATAGCCGTGCCCGCGGTTATGGGCGATCAACCAGATTCACCGTGATTAGTCCCACATGCTTAATTAATTTGACTTAATGAACTGGTGTAGTTCAGGTGGAATGGTTGGGCCTGTTCAACGTGGTTGTAGCGTTGTTCAGTGGAGATTTAATATCGCTTTAACTAAACAACTGTTTTACTGTTTTAAAATGTAAAGGTTTTCGACCGCTTTTCTGCAAATAGCCATAAGCCACCCTTTGTTTCCCCTGTGCATGTTTGCTTCATTGGTGTGGCTTGTTGAGTACGATGGTTGTACTCAATCTTGCTATTTTTCCCCTTTTTCAGAAGTTTAGTACTTCTGAGTTGAAGATGAAGTTAGAGGACCAAGGCTCAGACCCCAGTTGAGTTTGCCTGTGGAGTGGAGCTGAAGCTCGCTAGGATCGTCTCTTTTCGCTGCTGTTTTTTATTTGGTGTGAGGACTAAGTGCCTCTGTTGTAAGTATTTATCGCTTTATTTACGTTTGGATCTGTTTATTGATTTGTCGTTTTGTGTACCCTGGTTGATGCCTGGACAGGGACTTAATACACAAAATGGTCTGGAAATTTGGGAAAATTTCCGGGCGTGACAAGTTTTCCCTCGCTCGGCCGCCATTCTCCTTCCACCGCCGAGCTCCTCCTCCAAGCACCGTGTGCCGTTTTCCTCCACCACCGCCGCGCCATTGTCGACCGCCGCAGGAGGACGCGCAAGGGACTTCGGGCGCCGTTCTTCTTCCCCTTCCTCGGCCTGAGGCCAAGACGATCACGTCCCGCGCCGTCAGCCTCTCTTCACGACGTCCTCCTTATCGCGGTATATCTCCCTCCGTTTCCCTCAGTTCCTCTCCTTCGTAGGTCGCTAGCTAGCTCGCCGCCGTGCGCCCGTGCGCGTAGATGCCTTGGTAACCCTCCGTCGCTCACCGGAGTCTGCCGCCATGAAGAGTGGATCAACGAACTAATGCAGGTGTTTGTGCGTGGTCAAGATTAAGTGGAGAAAATCCGGCCTGTATCAGTTAGCAGAGCTCTTCATGCAGGAATATGTGCCTTGCATGTAGGGTGAAGACTTGGCTGTTAAGCTGAGTGCCTTGGCCGGGTCGTGCAGCCGAACGCAGCGGAGTGGTGAGTGCCGGCCACAGCGGTGCGTGGCTATTTAGTCCTGTGATCAGTGGTGTATGGGGTGGTGTGGGTGATAAGTGAAATACAAGTGCACGTGTGTGTTGAGCGCTGGTGTGCAGCGTTAAAAATTCCTTTGTGTACTGTTTATCTTCTTCCTCCATCAGTTCATTGTTTTTGTGTGTGTGTCTCATCAAGTGAGCAAGAGAGCGCTGTGTGCGGAAGAAAGTGGCTGGGCCATAAGTCATTGGCGACGTGGTTCCGGTCGTTGTCTCAATCCATGCTTGCAACTGCGGGTCCTTCTCTGCCATGGTGAATACCAAAAACCCCGATCGGCTAGCCGCCGGCGACACTTCGTCGGGAGTCACAAAAAGGAACGAGGAAGATGCTGTTAGGAAATCCCAACGAATCGACAAGTGGAACACACGCGAACACTTGGACGAACACCTTGTGCACAAACTGTAGCTGATCCGAAAAACAGAAGAACAGAGCAAAACAAACGATTGGCGCTGCGTAAAACCTTGAAGCTTTTCGGGGTTTTCCATTCCTTTTATTGTGCGAATACAAAACATGCAAATATGCATTCCTAATCCTACGGATCACCACCCACATCAGCGAGTTTACCGTGTCCATCCCCACGATCGCCCGACACTGCAGTCATCCGCAAGCTTCGCAACGCCATGAGCTATTCCTGTTGCGTCTCCTACGCGCACGGCATCCACACGTCGGTGCTCATGTGCTCATGCAGAGAAAAATAGAAAGGAATCCTAAGTTAGTAAACAAGGCAAGGTTTAATCCTAACAAATTGTCACGCCCAGAAATTCACTACCAGAATTTCCAAAGCAAAATTATGGACTAAAACAGAGTCCGGATGAATTAGTTATGAATTTTTGAAGTTATCTATGTTTTTACTATAACAGAAAAACCCTTAATTATTTATTGTGCAATAAACCCTTAGGGCTGATGTCATCGCTGACGTCAGCGGCTAGGGCTGACGTCACTGCTGACGTCAGCGGCTAGGGCTGACGTCAGCCGCGGCAGCGGCTGCGCACCACGTGGCGCACACGTGGCGCCAACGCGGCGGCCACGTGGCGGCCACGCGGGACGGGAACGTGCGGCCGGGATCGGCCCGAGTGGCCGATCCGACGGCTACGCGCACGGCGGCGGCTAGGGTTAGGGTTTGGAGCCGAGCGGCGTGCGCGGGCGGCGGCGGAGCGGCGGCGGAGCGGTGCGACGGCCACGTGGGCGGCAGCCGAATGGCGGAGCGGCGCGCGCGCACGGCAGCGGCGGAGAGGGGAAAAGTTTCGGCGGCGGCGGTGCTTACCGGCGGCGAAAAACGGCGGCGGCGCGGCTTCGGCGACGGCGGCGCTCATGGGCTAGGGTTAGGGTTAGGGCGGCGGCGGCGGCACGGGGAAAACGAGGAGGGGAGTGCCTCGGGGGGGGGGGATAAATAGGGGCGGCGCGGCGGGAATCCTGCTGGGATTCGCGGCGGTGCGGGCGCGGCGGCCGGCCGTGTCGGAGGCGGACTCGGCCGCGGGCGGGCCCACTCGTCAGCGGGCGAGCGGCGCGGGGAGGCGGTGCGCGACTTCCGGGCGGCCTTGGGCCGGCCCGGGAGGGGAAAGCGGCGGGGGCGCGCGACGGCTTGGGCCGGCTGGGCCGAAGGAGAGGGGAGGGAGAGCGGCGGCCGAGCGGGCGGCTTGGGCCGGCCAGGAGGAAGGAGAAAGAGGCGCGCGCGACGGCGGCCCGGGAAGGAGGGAAAAATGGGCCGACGGCCCAAGAAGGAAAAGAAAAAGGAAAAAGAAAAGGAAAAAGGATTCCAGGGTTTAATTTATTGCGCTTGAGGGTTTTTAATTGGTTAAAATTATTTTTAGGGCTCTGAAAATTCCACTAAAAATCCTGTTAATGTATTTTGACATGGGGAACTCAAGAAAAATTCCACCTTGCCATTTTCGCTTCTTTAATGCATTATTTAATTGGGTTTTTCTCTAGATTTAATTAAACACTTTCTCAGATAAATTATTAAATTTGATTTTTACGATTTGGGAGAACTTCAGGGTGTGACACAAATCTCCCCCTAAACCTTGTTTTCTGGTTTAATTTCAACGAGGCCAATCTTGGAACGCAGCTCCACGAAGCGATCACGCCCCAAGGCCTTCGTCAGGATGTTAGCCAACTGAGCATTTGTGCCGATGAACTCGATTTTGATCCCGCCCTCCTCAACACATTCACGGATGTAATGATACCTTGTTTCAATATGTTTGCTTCGGTCGTGGAAGACAGGATTCTTGCTCAATTGGATGGCAGATTGATTATCGATTTTTAGCATGACGGCGTCGGTCTCCTCTCCCTTGAGCTCTGCAAGGAGACGCGCCAGCCACACACCCTGGCACGCAGCCGTCGTAGCCGCGATGGATTCCGCCTTGCAGGACGACAGAGCAACTACCTTCTGTTTCTGCGATTGCCAGGTAATCAAGTTGTTGTTGAGGAAGAAGAACACGCCCGTCGTGCTCTTGCGCTTGTCGATGTCGCCGGCGAGATCGCTGTCACTGTATCCGACAAGATCATCATCTCCCTTCTTCCTCTAATAATGACAGCCGTAGTTGATCGTGCCGGAGAAGTACCTTAGTACGCGTTTCACAGCTGCCAGATGCTCGGTGGTTGGTTTCTCCATAAATCTACTGACGTAGCCCACCGAGAACGCGAGGTCTGGCCTCGAATTCACCAAATATCTCAGCGAACCGACCAATCTCCTGTACTCTGTGGCATCGACGGCTGGTGCAGTACTCAGCTTGCTGAGTTTGAGGCATGTCTCCATTGGCGTGACGCTGAAATTGCTTCCCGTCATTCCTGCTAGCTCCAGGATCCTGGCCGCGTACGCGCTTTGGCATACTGTGATGCCGTCGCCAGTTTGGTTCACCTCCAAACCAAGGTAGTACTTGAGCAAGCCGAGATCACTCATCTGGAACATGCTCTTCATCTCTCCCTTGAACTGTTCGAGCTCGATGGAGTCGCCGCCGGTGATGATGAGATCGTCGATGTACATGCCCACAATCAGACGATGTGTGCCTGCACCGCGAAAGTACACGGCATGCTCCGAAGTGCTCCGGTAGAACCCAAGCGACAGCAAGGATGCATCAAGCTTGGCGTACCACGCGCGAGGGGCCTGATGCAGCCCATACAAAGCCTTGTCCAGGCGTAATACCATGTGTTCCTTGCCGTCGATGATGAATCCCGGCGGTTGTGCGACGTGGACTTCCTCCTGGAGCTCGCCGTTGAGAAAGGCCGACTTGACGTCCATGTGATGAACCGCCCAGTTCTCGTTCGCCGCGTGTGCCAGCAGCAGTCGGACGGATTCCAGCCGCGCCACCGGCGCAAAGACCTCGTCAAAGTCGATCCCTTGACGTTGCACATACCCCTTGGCCACGAGTCGCGCCTTGTGCTTGGTGATGTTGCCGGCAGCGTCTTTCTTGGTCTTAAACACCCACTTGAGTCCGATTGGGCGCTGTCGCGATGGTGGATCAACCAGCCGCCAAGTCTTGTTCACCTCAATAGATTTCATCTCTTCGATCATCGCCTGTCGCCAGCAGCTGTGCTGCTCTGCTTCGGCGAACGACGCCAGCTCCTTTGCTGTCATCGCAAACAGCTCCTCGCTGAGTTCAGGTGCAGCCTGACCAGGTGGCGTTGCCGGGCCGAGTGCGTCGTCGATGCGACGGTAGCATAGTGGTGCGTCGTCATGATCGGTGTCGAGATCATCCTCCCCGGCAGGTGGGGGCGAGACAAAATCCACCGACGGTTCTTCGGCCGCAGGCGGGCTTGGAGGCGGCGCCGAGTCTGGTGCAGGCGTGCGCGGCGAGGCCGGAGCTCCCCCTTGCTCCACGTCGGTTGACGCCGAGGGCGTCATTGCTGGGTGGTACACCATGGTGTACTCAATGGTGAAATCAGAGTCGATGTCGGCGGCCATCTCACCATCCCAATTCCACTGTGCCTCCTCATCGAACACCGCGTCCCGCGAGACGTGGACTCGCCGCGTTGCCGGGTCGTAGACTCGGTACGCCTTTGAGCCGGGCTCGTAGCCGACGAAAATCATTGGCCGACTCCTATCATCGAGCTTCTTCGTCGGGGCGGTCACCTTCACGTGCGCCACACACCCAAACATGCGCTGGTGATGCACAGATGGTGTGACTCCATTCCAGAGCTCGTACGGCGTCTTGCCGTCAACGCTCTTGGACGAACACCTGTTCAGCAAATAAACAGCGGTGTTCACCGCCTCCCCCCAGAACATACCTGGGAGCCCCTTAGCTTTCAGCATGCTTCGCGCTGTGCCCACCACCATTTGATTCTGGCGCCCGACGACGCCGTTTTGCTGCGGCGAGTACGGAGCCGTCAGCTCACGTCGCAGTCCGAGCTCGGCACAGTACTCGGCGAAGTGGGCGACCATGAATTCACCTCCATGGTCAGTGCGGAGTGCCCGGAGCTTGCGGCCGCTTTTGCGTTCTGCCGCCACCTGAAGACGCTTGATGGCAGCTGGTGCGGCGTCCTTGGTGGCGAGGAGCATGAGCCACATATAGCGGCTGTAGTCATCGACGAGAAGCAGGAAGTAGCGGTTGCCACTTGGTGTAGCCGGCGTGATCGGCCCGCAGAGATCGCCATGGAGCAAGGCGAGTGGCTCAGTGGCGCGGTGGAGCGCCTTCTGCAGGAAGGGGGCACGTCTGTGCTTGCCGGCGAGGCAGGCGTCACACACCTGTTCGACCTGCGACAAAACGGGTAAACCACTCACCAGGGACTCTCGGCCCATCTTACACAATGCGGTGAAGTTGATGTGGCCGAGCCGGGCATGCCAACGCCATGCATCATCACGTGTGCACGCCATGAGGCAGACCGGCCATGCGAGGTCGATGTCGAGCATGTAGAGCCGACCTGGGCTGCGTGCAATACGGGCGAGCAGACGGCGCCGCTTATCCCACACTCGCATCACGCCGTCCTCGACCACCACCTTGAACCCCGTCTCATCCAGCTGCCCCACGCTTATGATGTTGGCGGCGAGACGCAGGAGGTAGTATGTGTTGTGCAGCATGCGGTGCTCGCCATTCTTGCAGGCGAACAGTACGGTCCCGCAGCCGCCAATGTGGACGAGCGAGCCATCCCCGAGTCGGACGTTGCCGGTGACGTTGATGTCGATGTCGGAGAAGGCCGCCCTCGAGCCGGTCGTGGTTCGAAGCACCGGTGTCGAGGATCCAGTGCTTGTGGTCGTGGTCGGCGGCGTCGTCCAACGCGACGAACACCTTCTTCTCCACCAGCTCGACGATGTCCGGGCGGAACCATGACGCGGGTGGCGATGGCGGAGCGCCCGACTGCTCTACCACATCAATGCATCCTCCCGTCATGAGCATGAGCGTGGGTTCCTCCTCCTCCTATGCCACATGGGCCTGCTCCTACTTGGGTTTGCTCCTGCAATCCTTGGCCCAATGGCTGAGTTTTCCACAATTGCGGCACTTGTCGGTCTTGCCAGTCGGGCCAGTGTTGGTGTCGTCCGAGTTCCCGGTACCGCTGCCAGTGCACCCTTGTCCACCACGGCGCTTGCCACGGCCATTGCCTCCGCCCATATCCCTTCTTGGCCTCCTGCTCCTTCTTCTTGTGACGTTCAAGCCACTCCTCCTCAGTGAGGTAGAGTTTGCTGCCGGCACCTGGTGAAGACGAGGACGATGATTGACCGGAGTCCTCAGCCGCCTTGAGGTGTCCGGTGACCTCCTCCAGCGACAAAGTGGAGATATCGAGTAGGGTTTCAATGGAGAGAACTAACTGGGAGAACCTGGGACGCGCGACATGGAGATATTTCTCGACAACCTTGTCATCCGGCTCAGGATCGCCCAATGTGGACAGCTGCGTGACGACGGTGTTAAGGCGCATAGCGAAGTCCTCGACTGTCTCTCTGTCGCGAAACGCGAGAGCCTCGTACTCCAAGCGTAGCTTCTGTGCACTCGCCTTGCGGATGCAGTTGTTGCCGACACGCATGGTCTTAATGCAGTCCCATGCCACCCTCGCCGTCTCCTTGGTCGCCAGCGTCGAGATCATCTCGACGGGGACAGCGCTGCAAACGGCGTCCAACGCCATCCGGTCTTCATGAAGCTCCACCGCGATCCCACCCGGATCGATGGCACCCCACAAGCATCGAGCTTGCAGCTTGATCTTCATCAATAAGGACCACTCGTTGTAGTTTGTCTTCGTGAGCACGGGGTAGTTCGTCGTGCCTCCCGCCTCCTTGACCACGCGGTGAATCACCAGCCCGCAGTTGTTCCTGCCGCTGCCCGAGGCATGGCCGCCGGAACCAAGTGGAGTGCGCTCCGTCGGGGACGACGAGCGACGGCGAGGCATGAGTGCAACTTCGAGAGCACGATCACGTGTCCACGTTCGGAACCTCGCTCTGATACCAATTGTTAGGAAATCCCAACGAATCGACAAGTGGAACACACGCGAACACTTGGACGAACACCTTGTGCGCAAACTGTAGCAGATCCGAAAAACAGAAGAGCAGAGCAAAACAAACGATTGGCGCTGCGTAAAACCTTGCAGCTTTTCGGGGTTTCCATTCCTTTTATTGTGCAAATACAAAACATGCAAATATGCATTCCTAATCCTACGGATCACCACCCACATCAGCGAGTTTACTGCGTCCATCCCCACGATCGCCCGACGCTGCAGTCATCCGCAAGCTTCGCAACGCCACGAGCTATTCCCGTTGCGTCTCCTACGCGCACGGCATCCACACATCGGTGCTCATGCGCTCATGCAGAGAAAAACAGAAAGGAATCCTAAGTTAGTAAACAAGGCAAGGTTTAATCCTAACAGATGCAAGGAATTCATTTTTGCAATTCAATCTACAAGATACAATGCAGATTTTCAAGTTTCTTATCTTTCTTCTACCTTGGGTTGTATAATTTTACAGTGAAATGGAGCCACAAAGTTTAGGGTGGGATTCTCTTTCTCATTCCAATCATTTTATCCAAAAGTGTATAAATGAGCAGCCTCCTTTTCTCTTTATACAGTGATAATCCATATATGAAAGATTTCGGTGATAGACCCAATAAATATATTTGGATCCAGTCTTCATGGGTCAAACCCAAGGTTTCCTAACAGGTACTAGATGACAGATATTTGCTGTGCCTTTAGAAAGCTTTAACTAAGCTAGTAATATGAGAAAGTGGATTTCTCGAATATACTGAATTTTGAGGCAAAAAAATAGAGCAAAAAATTCAAAATCATACAAACTGGATACACTGGCGAATCCAGATGAAAATAGAGAGGGTGCTCGCATGTCGAAGTCATCACCTTAGAAAAATGTATTAAAATAGAAAAGCATGCCAAAATGGGAGACCCACTGATCTAAATAACAACATAATTCAGAATTTACTGTTGTCTATTTTTTTAAAAACTCTACCGTGTGTTGTCTAAGAAAAAAAATGTTACACTGTCCGTGCCTAGTAGCAGCGAGTTTCAGGCGGCTTAGTTGCTTCTTTCTTGCTCTGCCTCATTTTTCTCTTGAACTGCTGCATGTCTGCCTGATGTTCTCCTGCCCCAACAAGCCCCAACGAGGCCACGATAGATACGCTCCTGAGTGGATAGCTGCCAGCTGGAATATACTGAATTCCGAGACAAAAAGGAACAAAAAGTTGAAAATCACACAAAGGCATGCTGATCAGTATCGATGGTATAGCCAAGAAATAAACGGTGGCTTTGTAACTCAATGATGATTGATAACCATACCTATCACAAATGTTGGAAGGGTGAATTTCGGTCTTTCTTTTTCACATGTACAAGGCAGGTAGCGAAATTTCCTATTTATGATAAAATTGTGAATGTCATAATATTGCGCATGAATGGGAACAATAGCTTATAGCTATATGAGCGAAGGAAAGAACATATTGTTATACGCCACCCAAAGCATAAGATATGCATATCAATATTACCAAGTTGAAACTATGCCTACGTATGTACTCTTAAGAGAGTACTAGATGTTTGAGCCAGGAGTATTTTAAACTAGATTGTCCCTTGTCAATATATTAATCGATGAATCTGATGCTCCATATGATCCAGCTCCTCTTCCCAGGAGAGCCTCCCTTCTCTGTTTTTCCTTCTCTTCTAGTTCCCTCTCTCTCTCTCTCTCTCTCTCTCTCTCTCTCTCTCTCTCTCTCTCTCTGCAGCTGCTTGGCTGCAATTGCATCCAGATTAGCCTTCATTCTCAGTCTCGTCCCTCTTTCTCCTCTCTTCCTCTGCAGCGGAAGTGACATCATTATCAACAATATGTACAAGCTAGAATTTGAATTCATTGCATCAGGCAGCAAAAAGAAAATGAACCGCAAGATAAATTATTTACAAGCAAATCACGGTTAAGTATGACCCAAATAATTTAAAGTTTTTAAGCTATCTGTTGCCCTTACAAGTCCATACCGCAGTGAGTCACAGTAATTCAACTAGTAATATTCACTAATTCTCAAGAACCTCCAAAATTAGCTATCATATGGCAGTGGAAAGTAATCTAATAAATTAACATAAGAACAAGTATTGCAAAGCACAAAGTTAAGTCATGAATTCACTTGCCTTCACGTTTTCTAGCTTCCTCTTCCTCACGTAGCCTCTGGAGGCGCTGCTCTTCTAGGTTCAGATAATACATTAACTTCCGCACTGTATCCCTTTCACGCTTCCTTGATGATATCAATTGACTAGTCCTTTCATCCCTCTCTTTCTTTGGACGACTAAACTCAGCTTCATGACGTTGGACAATTCTTTCCTTTAAAATGTTCTGCAAGCAGAAAGGACAATTGGAAATATGTGCAAAGGAGAGAAGACAGCAGTCTATTCTCTGACAAGAATAGAGCGCCTGCTGTATTCAAATGTATAGTGCTCAAATCATGTGAACACACAGAGCCAAATATGGCATGCCACGGTTTAGTTATCATGCTCCGTAATCAACTAAAAGGAACGATCATTTGCCAATATTAGATTTTCAGCAAGTATAGCACATATTATATCTATATATCAATGCACTCGTATGTAAAATATATTCAGACCTTCGCACTAATAATATACTATATCTAATCCTTTTCAACAGTTGCGTTCGGAATTGCAGAACATGGTTTCGGAAAAACACAGCATGAATTATAATGGAACATAGGGTCCTTTAATTAATTAAAAAGAAAACAAAATAGTGCAAGAACATCTAGTCTGAATAAAAGCATACCCTATGCTCCAACATTCGAGAAAGCCATGCATGGTGTTGCTCGCTGAGCTCGTTATCTCTCTACAAGAAGAGATTAATAGTAATTTTTGTGAGCTTAAGTAAGCATATGCAATCTGTAAATTAATCAAGGAACAGTGAGAAATAAATCAGCTGAAGGATTTTCTCTACTTCAAGGCGCTTTTGAAAAGCTTGCTCAATCAGCGGTGCCTCTTCCTGCCTTTTGGCCCTCTCCAAGTAATCCATTTGCTTAGCAATCTTCTGTAGTTTTTTCTCCATCTCTTGGCGCTCCTTCAACTGCTCATACAGAGCCAATCCCCTCACAGACTCCTTCATAACTTCCTGCAATGCAAGCATTCAGAATATAAAGCGCCTGTGTGGTTCTACAAGTATTAAGCTATAATTGGTCAGGGATAGTGCAATTTTCCAGTTCTGACTTCTGACTTCTGAGCAGACAATCGATTTTCAAATATGAAACAAGAGTATGACACTAAAGAGTATAAACAAGATGTCAAATATCGTCAGCGTTCTTGTAGTATTTAACGATTAGGCACAAAACATCAAAAGCAGCATATTAGCACACCCTCTAGTACTCCAATAAAATTTCTAAACAGTTCAGACAAAGAAAAAAGAATCAATATTGGACTGAACAAGCGAACACACAGAAACATGACAAACCCATCAAATAAGCAAATCGATGAAACAAAAGTTTTCACAACAAATATAAGGCCTTTCACACAAAAAAAACATATAATGAAATATTAAGCGAATATAAATTGAGCAATACATTGAACCAAAAAAACATTAACAACAAATAATTAGTCAGCATAATAAATATGCAATTATTGGAAACCAATTATTCTCGCCCCCAGAAGGACATGTTTTTTTTCCCACGTGTCTTTGCTATGTCTTTTATCTGTTTTTGAAGCAGCTCTTCTGCCTCTATCTTTTCTTTTTCAACCATTTGTGGATGGGTCCTCTCCTGTTCCCTCAATTTTACATCATTGAGAAGTCCAGAATTTGAGGGCTAGGCTGGATCTCTGCTGTGATACCATGTGTGAATTTGGGGATTTCAACTGTTACCATTGAAGTCGGCCCAATGGGCACTTGTGGATTACAAGACTAGAGGAAATCCAAAATACACTTGGTATCAATATACTTAATACCCCACTTAAATGCAATGTGTACTATACGATAACATTGCCATTAGACTATTTGAGAAGGTAAACGAAACACTAGGACGCAAAGATTAAAGAAAAAGGGTGTGACAAAAGCGTGTGTACCAGGGCGGCAATCGCCCAGTTGGCTGCAACATTGGCCTTCTCCGCGGCGTTCTGAGGCCGCTTTCAACCTCAACCTTGTACGGGACTGCAAATTGTTGTGCGGGGAGGAGGAAACGAAGGGCGTACAGTGACGCTAGCGAGTCCCCAAGGACGTCCTGCAGCTCCTGGGACTGGGAGGACACGGAGTCCAAGCAGCAGCATGCCTTCCGAAGGTCATCGTCGCGAGCTGGAAGGAAGTCGTACAGAGGTATCGGCACCGGGAGGGCGTCGCCGAGCAGCACCAGCTGGGTGGCGGCGGAAGCGGAGGCCCCAGCCAAGCCTACCTCGACGTACACATCGAGAAGATCCTCGATGAGGGAGACGACGACCTGTGCCTCGGCCTCCGCATCCTCCTCCGGGCCACGCGTGTCCAGATGTCGCAGCTGCGGTAGAAGCCGCTTGGGGATAGACAAGTTACTCAGATCTCTCCCAATCCGATGCAGCTTCAACTCCTGCGCCTGCAGTGTCTGCCCGATCCCAGCGATGCGACGACGGAATCGAAGCCTCACCGCCGGTTGCTCCATTTCCGCCGCCGCCGCTCTCGCTGCTGGGTTTTCCAGGGTTTGAGGGAGAGGAAGCCAATGGCGAATTTTTAGCATTTTTAATTTTTATTTTTTAAAACATTTGCAAAAATAATTTTAGGTTTGAAAATATTGCAAATCTAATCTCCAATCGCCCTCCGGAAGGGCGAGATTTAAAAATCGCCCTTCCAGAGGGCGATTTTGCTGACGTGGCAGACGGCCGTTGGGCGCCGTCTGCCCGCGTCGCAGCTTTTATGCGAATAAGTCCCTTGCCGCCCTCGGCAAGGACGATTTTTCCTTGTAGCGGGGCCACCTGCAAAAGGGCGGCTACCCTGGCAATTTTGAAGGCGGCCCCCTTGCCGCCCTTGCAGAGGGCAATTTTTGCCGCCTGCAAAAGGGCAGCCGCCTTGGCAATTTTGCAGGCAGCCCCCTTGCCGCCCTTGCAGTGGGCGAGGGCGATTTTTGTCTAATCTCGCCCATTGCAAGGGCGATTTTTGGCCGCCTCCCTATATAATCCCAGTTCGCTGAGGAGGTCGTCATTTGCGACGCTTGAGACTCCAGAAGGAAAAAACAGAGAGTGGGGTGAGGAAGAAGAAGGAGAGCGGCGAAGCCCTGTCGGTGTGCATACTCGATCCTAGGTAAATATAATATCCCGCTATATGTTTGTGTTATTTATTTTGTGTAGAATATTAGAAATTTTTTTTTGAATATTTAAATAGTTGTTTAGTAGTCAGATCTAGATTTATAAATTAGGGCATGATTTAATTTAGGGAGTTTGACCTAGGACGAACCGATTTAGATGAACCTACGAAGAATATATTCTGATCTATATCTATATTATTTAAATAGATGTGTAGCACTATAATCTGGATTTAAAAATTAGGGCATGATTTATTTTAACCAATTTGACCTAGGACAAACCGATTTAGATGAACATATGTAGGATATATCCTTATCTATGTATACATTTCTTTGTGTAGAATTTTGTTTAATATTTGAATAGATGTGTAGCACTTAGTTCTTGATTTATAAATTACGACATGATTTATTTGAGGTAATTTGATCGATTTGGATGAACATATGTAGAAAATAAGTACGATTGGCGGTAGATCTAGATGAACAAACCAATTCGGTATATTTTAAGATCTAGAACAGAGAACATATTGTTATAGAATTTAACTTAGGCACAGATTGATCTAGGCAACATATTCGTAGTATGAAATAAACTCACAATGGCAAGTAAGGTCATATTTCAGATAGTTCACAATGAAGGTAACGTTAGATATGGTTGAGATGGTGTTGATCTGTCAGAATTTAATATGAAATCGAAGGGCATTGACGGAGCGTGGAACTCCTCACCGGGAGACCGCGCAGGTCCCCCTTTGCCGGTTCGGCTGGGGGCGCAAGGTGAAACTCTTTGCCCTTGATCTGTGGGATCTCAGCGAGAGAAAACGCGTGGACGCAGGCAATTTAGACAGGTTCAGGCCGCTAAAAAGCGTAATACCCTACTCCTGTGTTCTGGTAGATCTGGGAGTATGATGGAATCCAGAGAGAGTCCAGCCTCTAGCCAGCCAGTCCCCCCTTCTCTCCTAGCCCTGGGCCTCCTTTTATATGGCAAGGGGCTACCACATGGGCCACCAGCTGCCTAAGAAAGAAAACATTCTTTTACATTTAGGGCTATCCTATCACCGGAAGCAGCCTCTGACAGGCGCCGCAGCACGCCTCCGCTCGGCCGGTCGACCCATCCGGGGAACGCCCGTTTTCACTTTCATTAAATGGCGGGCGACTTTCTCGTCTCGCCCGCGCCGAAATCGGGAAAACATCTGACCGGGGCTGACATACCAACTCCGGGAGTTGGCACGCCAACTCCGGCTGAGAGACGAGAGACAGAGGGTTCTCATCATTCCGACGGGACGGGGCGAGGCGTGCAGCAGGCCACCTGATGCTACCCAACCCGCGATCTGACCGGTCTGCGACCGGTCACTCACCGTGATTGGTCACGGACCGGATATGCACGTGCCGCGCCGCATTAAATGAGGCGTAATGCGCTCGTCTGAACCGCCATAAATGCGGTTAGGTGAGCTCTGCCGTGCTCACCTAACCTGCGCACGTGGCATCAGAACCACAGGGGGTCGGGGCGCCCCAGGCCTCGGGGTAGAAACGGGAGCGGCCCGACCCCGGGGGGAAACCGGGAGGGCAGCCGCCTGTTGATGCAAAAAACACACACTGGCCTGGGAGATCTGCTTAACTCCAGTGCAGGTCCAAATATTTCTTTTGGGTTCTAGGCATGCCAATTGGTTTGATCCTGCAACCAATAAGAAACAAAGAAAGAAAACGCAGTTAAATCCACCAATGATAGCCGATCGGCTGGCTTACCGATGACATATCATTGAGCATTGAGCCGATGCAAGATGCATTAAATCGGCTATAACAGATAAAGCAAGATAAAGCTAAATCCACTCAATCGGCTGTAGATATCAATAAAATATAATCTAAGTCTCAGAATATATTTAAACCAAGTGATTGGGATAGATCGGATAGGGCACCGAGACAGTATAAATCACTTATGTCTAAATATATTATAAAGCATAGATTATACATATTCATAGCATAACCGATTGAGTAAATCTAACATGTATCGGCTAGTACTCCGATACTACTTTATACAGAGATATTATCATGAACAAAATATATCAAACAACTTGTCAAACTAATGTTAAGATGATCCTAACCAGATTTGACAACAAGCTCAATATATTTTACTAAGTTAATATCTCGATATAAAGGGCAGATTTAATATATCAAGATAACAAGATAATCAAACTAGGTAAGATCGGCTGAAACTCCGACGCTATCTCTATTAGCAATCATAGACAGGCTAGAAACTATGGTTCCAAACATGATTTAGTAGGTCAAACCTAACTGATGCAGCACTAAATATGTAAAGAAACGTAATGCCTAGATGATCAAGTCGATGAAAACTTTTTCGAGATGGTAGATATATTATATAATCTAAATCAGTAGCGATATATAACCCTATCGGTTGTTTTTCTGTGAAACAGGTATCGACCGATCTGAGTTATATATTGATATCAATTCAGATTATACAATATATATGATAACTCGACGATTCACACAAACAGGATCAGAGTGTCATAAAGATGGAAGCACTAATCCCGAGAGCGCAAGCCGCCATAACAAGTTTTACCTCTTGTTGGAGATCGAAGCTGATGCAGCCCAACTCGAAAGCAAGAACTCGTCGAAAAATAGTAAAAGAATAAAGGTGGCGATGCGCCGAAATAGTTGTATTGATCTGTCCTTTTTTTTACAAGCCTGGGTTCAATTTATACCCATAATTACACAATATGTCCTTGTCGGACACGACTCTTATCTCTACTACAACTCATATTGAAGATAATTCCCTAATACAAACTCTCACCGACAATATCCATTAGGAAACTAACATTACACCCTAATTAAAAGATACAATTCCCTGTTTCGGACTCAATCCGTACGTGGGAACCTTCATGAAGCTCACCAACCGAATCCGACAATGATTCACATCTCTTCTCATCGGAATCAACTACATCGGCTAACCTTGTCTGACTCCATCTCAGCCGATGGACACGATAGCCGACTCGGCCACTAGCCGACGCGCACTGTAGCCGATTTGGTCACCAACCGATCCTCGCTCTGTTTTAGCAACCGCCAGCTTCCTCCAAATCCGCTTCGATTCTATCTTCAAATCCAATACTTGATTTACCAAATTTGGTCGTTAACACCGCCACGTCACCCTCGGGCCCGACCCCTCCGGGGGAACGGGCCACGTGGATCCCTGTGGCCGCCCTTCCCTTTGGTCTCGATACCCCCGGTCCTATGTCACCGACAGTAGCCCCCGGCGTTACGCTTGGGTGGCCACACCCGGGGAGGGGGCACCCAGGCTTGACGCCACCCCTCGGGCCTGATGACAGGTGGGACCGGCCCCCAAAGGCGAGCAGAACACCTACGGTCGTGAGCCGCGCATATCGGTGAAGAATGTCAGTCGACATTAATGAGCGGTCTCCTTGCAACCGCAACATTACTCGAGGCAGCGCGTGGATCGGGACACGTCGGTCCGTTTCGCCTGGGGATGTGATGATGGCGCTTTTTGCGGTAACCGAGCGCGATTAATGCGCACACGATCTGCCCCTCCTCAACCGCCGCGGTCGCACGACTGACGCGTGCGCCGTAAGCGGGCGACTGGGGTTAGTGGAGGCGTGGGCGCAAGAAACGAGGAGGCAAGGAGGCGGGCGCGGGAAATGAGGAGCCAAGCACGGCGGAGGCAAGGGCATAAAAGGCGCCGAGGAAGGGATTCGTTTCCTTCCTCTCGCCACTTTTTCCTTGCCTTTGCCATCCGTGCTCTAGCTCTCTCGTTTCTCTCGCCTTACTCTCACCACGCGCTCTCGTCCTCAAGCTCCCCCTCCGCCAGCGCCATGACGTGGAGCTCCGCGCCGCTTGACGGCAGCGTGCTGCCGCCTTCTCGCAACACCAGCGAGAGGCAGGCCGGGCTGCCGCGCCGGTTCATGCCGGAATCTGCCACCCGGGAGGTGGTCGCGCTGGGCGAGGGACGCCCAGCGCCGCACTACCCAGAGCGGTCTGTCTTCTTCCTCTCCTTCGCCATGGCGGGATTGATCCCTGTTGGCGCAGAATTTCGACCCGTCCAGCAACCAAACGGGTTCCGCGTTACCACGGCGGCCTGGGAGATCTGCTTAACTCCAGTGCAGGTCCAAATGGCTTGCCTAGTCGTAAGTAGAGCGTGCCAGTTGATTTGATCTGCAATCAACAAGAAACAAGTGAACCAAGTCAGAAAACAATGGCCGATCGGTCAGCAGACCGATGACACATTGTCATAGCCCAGCCGATAGGGCAAAGCTATATCGGCTCACTTAGAAAATAAGTAAGATATGAATCTAATCTTATCGGCCTTCATTGATATGTAGACCTCAACTAATAATACCGGCCGATAAGGATGACAAAGGTAACTACACCAGCTAGTACTCTAGTGCAACCTTATACGAGCCAATCGGCCAGTATAAACACGTCAACCATAAAGAAATCTTGAGATTACCTCATGATCGACATATCTATACTTACCGATCTGCACATATAAGTGGCAAACATATGCAAGAAACATAAAGCAATCACATATGTTAGGTAAGACCGGCTAAAACCCCGGTACTATCCTTAATTACAACCGAAAACAGGCTTTGTGTTAGATCTCAAAACAGGACTAAGGTCGATGGCAACTCAAAGTGTGGATTGAGATTTAATACAAAGAAAATCAAGTCGTCGATTGCTTTTGGGGATGACAGCTGCATTGAATAATCTAGCCAAGCATAAGAATTAAACCATTGTCGGCAATAAACCCTAAAGCGAGTAAACTGCTGGCAAGGCTTAATTAAGATACTTGTCAAAACTATTCAAGACATGATAATCGACGATCACATCATCGAGGCTTAACGTGTCTAAAGCGACACGTTAGCCCCGACGATGCAGATCGTCGGGGATGAGTTCTTACCTTTGCTCCGAGGAAGCAAGAACTCGTTGAAGAAGACCTCTTGCGAGGTTTGGCGATGCGCCGAAAGTAGATTGATTTTGTTGTGTGATTGATTGAGAGAGAGCTTACATGTACAAACTATCGGGATATTTATACCCGAGGTTACAACAGAACCCTTGTAGGGCACGATCTTATCTACAACTATCAAACAAGTCCTTGCGGCAGACTTAAGCCACAGATTAGATCTACACTACTTAACTTACAAGATACAATTGCCTAAAACCGAGCTTTATCTCTATTCGGCAACTTCCTTGAAGCTTACTTCGAGCCCAGACCAAGCCCACGTTGATACTGTCAACTCATAACCCGCATCGGCCCATGACCAAACCAAATCCGTATCGGCCGATATGCCCTTTATAGCAACACTTCCCAAGTCCGATACGGTTACCGGGTCCGATACGAAGCCTGGTCCGACTCCAACTCAATCCTTCCTCTCTGCTTCGGTTTCCTCTTTCCTTTCCGAGTCCATTACCAAAATCCGTCGTTAACACATGCCCCCCAATTCCGCTTCATTATATAATGTGGCGGAATTAGCTCCAGGGAACTCATCGACTTTTTGCTAGGTCTAACCTGAAAACCGCACAGATCCAGATTCGAACCCTTTCGCCGCCGATTCAACAAACTCCTCGTGTTCTTCAACTCCGGCGACCCCTCGGCGTCTCGTCAACATCGACCCCCTTCACAGCGACCCCTCCAACAACAACGATGGCCTCCGCCCCGTTTTACGCCTCCGAGATCCCTGCGGTAAGTCAATTCCTTCAAAGTCCACATCATTACCTTTTCCGCCGATTTCTCCAAGTTAGGTTTTTACTTTCTGCCCCTCTCAGGCCTTATATTTTCATCGTTGTTTTCACGATTTAGGTCTTCAAAAACCAAATCCTGATTCCCACCGACGATAAATCCCATCGCTTTCTCCTGGGCCCCATGGGCGACTGCGACCCAACCTGGCTAATCAACGCCGAAACAGACAGAATCCCTTTCAGGCAAGCCAAGCCCACTGTCTCGGCGTGGAAGCACACCTTCAGGTCATGGCCATCCAAGCTAAACGGATACAGGACCTGGCACAAAAGGATCGCTGCCGTCAAACAAGTCCACTGGGACGAGATTGGAATCGGCCAATGCATAACTCTGTCCCTGGCCGATACCAAGAAGAATGAGCCACTAATGTCAGCTGCCAGCTACTTCTGGTCAAGTACCTTGAACGCCTTTATGTTCAAGCAAGGTCCGATGACCCCAACCCTCATAGATATCAAGGTACTCACAGGATTGGATATCAGCTCCGAGATCAACCCCTTCAGCCTCCTGGTAAACAGCAGCCACAAGTTGAAGACCAAGAAAATCGGAGGCTGGTCCGGATATATCTCTGAACACATGGAACAGGGATCGGTCTCAGAGCGAGAACACGTAGCTTTCCTGACATTGTGGTTGGAGAGATTTGTCTTTTGCGGATTGACCTGTGGCCCCACTACAAACTGTCAACACTTGGCTCAAGCTTTGGTCGACAAGAGACAAATCCCCTTGGGCCGATACCTTCTAGGAGCTGTATATCGGCTACTCCATGTTTCCACACAAGACTTGATGCTGAAACAGACTGTGGCTCATGGAGGACCATGGTGGTTCATTCAACTCTGGCTAACCATATACACCAACACCATGGTTGATCGGCCACCTCTATCAGATTCTCGCTTCCCATCAAAATATGCCGATCACGAAGACCCCAGGAACAGAAGATGCATGTCCTACGGGGAAGCAGCCTCCGTCTACCCCGGCGCAGATCAATCGGCCGATGACATGGCTACATGGTTCATCCGTTTCTTCACCGGCCCTCCATCAGCCAAGATGGATACGTTTGTATATACATCGGACCGAGACTTCGAGCTTCCAGATGATCTGCAACTGAGCTTAATAAATGATGACATGGAATCAAGGGAATTATTCATGATCGGCCTTACTCCATGCCTGCTCCCAGTAGGCGTCTTTCAGGGAAGGAGCACCAGCTTGTCCTATGAGTTTTACACCCCAATGACAGCTGCTAGACAATGCGGGCTCGGACAACTTCCCATTAGCTTGCATCTTCATAAGCTCCTAGAGAGCAGAGGCACAGTCCCATCGGCCCTGATTATGAACAAAGCAATGGAAATCGAGCTCCCCAATCTTGGTGACTGCGATCGGCTGCATCTGAATGCCTTCGTGCACATTAACTTCCAAACTTGGTGGCAAGAGTGGGCCGCTCACATCTTTCATCAATCGGCCAGGTTCTATGTGACAGAACTTATCCAAGGCATCAGCCCTCAAGTCCCAAATGAGCCGATTCCATCTGTGAGCAACAGTGGACGGAAGATCTTCTACGCTCAAGCCATAGCTCCATCGGGGTCAACCGTCCTGGAATCCATCATCGGCCTCACTGCCCCGAAAGTGGCGTCACTTCTCCAAGGTCCGATGCCTAAAGAAAACCCCAAGAGAAAAGCGCCGGTCAAAGGCAAATCGCAGAAAGCCAGCAAGAAGGCTAAAACCGATGACCAGGCCGATGCCGAAGAGCTAGACCCCTCCTTGGAAGAATTCCTCGAAGAACAAGTGATGGAGGAGGAGGTCGATGCAGCAGCGGCCGATGTACATGAAGAAGAAAACCCGTCGGTCGAAACCACCCAAGAGCCATCGGCCGAAGCTGCGGAGATCCCACCGGCCGATGACCAAGATGATGCCCCGCAACCAAAAAGGACCAGACATGCAGTTCGCAAGGTCAATATAATCCCTTCTCTGTGTTTACATAATTTCCTTGTACTGTCACACTTTAACTTCATATCCTTTTCAGGCTGCGGTGTCGTCTGTGTTAAAGGAGAGAACTCAATCGGCCCCTTTGCCAAGAACCAAGAAAACAACTTTGCAACGGCGCGAACGGGCCAAGGCACGATTGAGAACCCCTTCTCCTTCTCCACCACCCTCTCCGACTGTCTCGGTAAGAGTTGATTTTTTGCATTATTTTCGTAATCACATAACCCTATTCACCAATTTCCTGCTTTTTCAGCCTAGGGCTCCATCACGTTCACCACATCGGCCAACCCCCTCGCCTACTGTGTCGACAAAGCAAAGGGAGGCCGATGCAAGCACCACCAATGCTCCAACACAGGTAACCACGGTTACCCTGATCCCCTTTCTGCCGATTCCTGATTAACAAGGCTAACCTTGACCCATGTCGATATTTGCAGAACCTAGCCGATATGTTCTCCTTTGATATCGGCCAGTTTCTTGATGATGAGGACAAGGAGCTACCCAGCACAGCCAGGGCACCAATCTCTGATGATCTGAAGAACCGGCTGACCGATATTGGGAATCGGCTAGAAGCCTCGCTGGAGTGTTTGGTAGAAGACTGCTCCTCCATCAGAGCCAGGGTACAAGAAATCCAAGACGACCTGCCCGAAGACCTGATGGAAATCCTCACGCCGGCCATCTTCCTGGAACAATACCGATTCAAGCTTTTCAGAGCAAAAGAAAGACTTGCAGAGCGACGACAACGCGAACAACTGGAATCGGCCCTGTCCGCTAGCAAAGCTCAAGTGAACGCCGATAAGACCAGGTTGGACGAGCTAGCGGTGGAGCCGATTGTGCTGAAAAATAGGCTTGAAGAACTCTGTCGCCTCGAGGCAGAGCTAGAATCGAAGCTGGCCACTACACGCCAAGAAATCCAGGAAGTCGAAGCCGGGATAGCTACATCACCCAAAGTCATAGAAGATCAGACGGCAAAGCTCAAGGCACCGGCCAAGTACCTCGCGACCCTAAGCAAATCACTGAAACCAATCCCAGGGACGATGGCCGATGATGCCCAGGCTATCGAAGACGTTGAACAGATTCGTCGTAAAGCCATTGCTGCTATTGCAGACTTCATAGGGTGATGTAGCATATGTTATTCCTATAATGTATAACCATACACCTTATCGGCCATGCGGCCGAATTTGTTTTGAAAATTCCATCCTAATTTATTGCTTCTGAAATCCTCTCACACTTTATCGGCCGTGCAGCCGAATTTGTCTTGAAAATTCCAAACGCATATATCTCTAATATGAACAATCCCATTATAAACAATCTCATCGGCTAGAGAGCCGAAGTTAATCGCCAAACTGAAAAATCCTTGAAAATTCTCCTAATAAACAATCTCATCAGCTAGAGAGCCGAAGTCAATCGCCAAACTGAAAAATTCCTTGAAAATTCTCCTAATAAACAATCTCATCGGCCAGAGAGCCGAAGTCAATCGCCAAACTGAAAAATCCTCATTATAAACAATCTCATCGGCCAGAAAGCCGAAGTCAATCGCCAAACTGAAAAATCCTTGAAAATTCCTGTATAAACAATCTCATCGGCCAGAAAGCCGAAGTCAATCGCCGAAGTCAATCGCCAAATTTTGAAAAATCCTTGAAAATTCCTGTATATATATATGCCCCCCAAATTTTGGAAGATGAGGGCTCATATTCTGAAATTTGAACTAAGGGCGATAGTATTTATCGGCCATCTAAAGACGATGCTTGACTACATCGGCTGTAATCATAAATCGGCTAGAGGGCCGATCATGAGTCAATCCAGATACTGGGATAATACCGTTTCAAGTATTTGCCATTGAGAGCTCGTCCATAAATCTCGCCATCTAATCCCTTGAGCAGATAGGCATTGTGAGGAACACATCGATGAATTTTTAGAAAGATCGAGGAAGTTGAACGGAGTCAATTGGACTTACGGTTGGGGAGATACGGATTTTGGAAGATCACTGGATTTTCTGAAATGTGGAAGTGAACTTATTAAATTGGAAAGGAATATTCCCAAGAATATTCCTTGGCTGTGATGTTAAGAGGGAGGAATCATGGACTTCATTTTGGGAAGGCTTGGGCTTTAGCCCAGAGGTAAAGGAGGGATTCAATATAGACTTCTAGGGATTAGTTTGAGGTGTAGAGGGATGCAAACTGAACTTTTATGGAGAAGGGGCTGGTGGATGGGTTTTGGCCCGAAGGATGTAACATGGACTTTTAGGGGTCCATTCTTGGGCTCGGCCCGAGGAACAAAAGGGGTGTTTTATGGACTTGTGGATAAGGTATTAGGCCGATTGGCCTAGTGAAGGGGAGGGACAAGATGTAGACTTTGTAGGGATTTTCATGGGCTTAGCCCTATAACGGGAGGGAGGCAAGGTAGACTTTTTGGAAGACTTTATGGGCTTCGGCCCGACAAAGAAGTGGGAGGCGATATAGACTTTTTCCCGAGTCTTTGGGTCCGCAGGGAGAGAGTCAACCTAGTGGGGCCCACCGGTGGGGCCCACCTTTTTTTCTTTTTCTTTTCTTCTTTTCCCTTCTCCTTCTCTCCTTCTTATCTCTTTCTTCTTTCTCTCCTTCTTATCCTTTCTCTGTTTCTTTTCTTCTCTGTCTCTCCCGAGCGGTAGGAGGCGCGGCGGCCTGGCGCGGTGGGGAGCGGCGGCTGGGCGGCGACTGCGCGCGGCGGGGGCGGCGTCTGCCGGCGGNGGCTGGGCGGCAGGGAGGGGAGGAGGCGGCGTCGGCCGGGCGGCTGGGAGGCGGCAGTGCCCCGGCTACAGCACGGCCGAGAGCGGCGCCGGCCGACGGCTGGGCAGCGTGGGGCTAGCGGCTGGGCGACGGCTTGGTGCTGGTAGAGGGGAGGGGCGGATCGGCCGGGGAGGAAGGAGGAGGAGGGCTGAGTAGGAAGAAGAAGAAGAGGGGAAGGGAAAGGGGGTCGGCCACCTCGACGCGACGGACTCCGGGACTTCGGCGACTCGGCTCCGGAGTGGTAAAAATAGAGTGGTGAATCGGCTGAGGTACTCCACGGTAAGTTTTCTCCAGTATTTATACTATCAGGGTGATTCGGGAGGAGGAACTTGGCAACGGGAACATCCACTGATGCACCTGTGCATGTTTCTCCATCTACAGGCTCCCCTGGCGTTAGCTGCTGCCTGACTTGCTCGGCGAGCGGCGCGGAGCGGTGCCTAACTCCAGCGGAGGAGACGGAGACGATGCCAAACTCTCACTGTGTACTAGCAGGACGGTGCCTAACCGTCGGTTTTACAGGGAGCTTAGGAAAGAAAACGAGGGCAAAGAAATGTGTTTGAACGAGTGTTGGATGAACCTAATTAACTTGCCTGACTTAATGAAAATGTAAAGAACTACGGGTGCAGGAAAAAGGACAGATAATCGCCGGGCGGTAGAATTCCAAAAATATTTCGGAATACTTGTACGGGAAGGAAATGACTGTCGATACGTGCGCAGAAATATTGATTTTAATATGCATACGTATAGGAAATATTGGTCCGGTGGTCGATGTCTAAAAATAAATATTTTTAGACTCTCTGAATGGTTGAGAGATTATTTGACGACACGGTTAAAATCTCGAAATTGAAATTTCAACCGTACGAATTTTTGGAAAGGTTAAGGAGTGAAAATTCGAACTGCAAAATTCGAATAATGGAAATTAATTTTTGGGAGATGATATCACGATCAAGATTCTGGGTTCACAAGGGAAAGAATCAATTGAGATCTTTGGCACAAAAATCCTAAATACACTCAAAGAACCAAATTTTTGAAAATAGGATTTTTGACGAAAATCGGGGCGTTACAAGGGACCTTGCCCGGGGGGCGGTGGAGCTCGTGCTGGCGAGCTACCAAGCCCGGGACCCCGACTTCTGCCCGTGGACGGCGCTGGAAGAGTTCCCTCCCGGAACCGAGGACAACGCGTGCGCCCAAGTCCGGGATGCCGCCGATCACATCGTCCACGGCTTCGAGGGGACGGCCCCTCGACTCGTCTTCGCTCTCGACTCCGATGAGGAGGAGAACGGCGACGATGGTGCCGACGACGACGGCGAGGCCGGCGACCCGGACGCGTCGGAGTGAGCCCCCGGGCCCCCGCGTATCTTAAAATTTGTTATTCCTTCATCTTCTGAGGCCTTTGGGCCAATGCTTGTACAAACTGGCTTCATTTTATCTGCAATCAAATAAGATTTTAACTTCTGTGTTAGCTATGCTTGCTACATGCGCGTGATAAGGATGGTCTGTGTCGCGATCCTTTTGCATCTTTGGCTTGAGCGAGGGCTCGTGCTCGGGCCCCAGCCTCAAGCGGCGCGGGTCGGAGCTAGTGCCTGGGGAGATCTGCATGTCGAGACTGGCCAGGCCAGGAGCGTGGTGACCGAGGGTTATGGGGACCCGATTGTGGGCCATTGCCGATTCCCCCCCGGAGTTCACCGCGCCCCAGGGCACGGCTCGGTTTTGGGCCCCGTCTGGCGGTTTAGACGACCCGGGCTGCCGAGGACAAGGACGAGCACAAGCAGACTGACTCAAGTCAAGATTTTTCAAAAGGAAACGACAACACAGGCGCAGTCCTTAGGGAATTGAAAATGCTTGTTATTGAAATGCTAGGAAAAAATTAAACAGGTATATTCATGTGGGAGCCCCCGGCCAACCCTGCGTGCCCGAGGGGGACGCGGGGTTGGCCTGAGCCCGAGGTACGACACCCGACCCCCTTGTGGGTAGAAGCGGCGAAGATGCTCGATGTTCCACGGGTTAGGCAGCTCTGTGTCGTCACCCGTGGCCAGTCGAACCGAGCCCGGCCAGGGGACGCCGATCACTCGATACGGACCCTCCCACATTGGTGAGAGTTTGCTCAGTCCAACACGCGTTTGGACGCGACGTAGGACGAGATCGTCGACGCAGAGTGATCGGGCCCGGACATGGCGCTGATGGTAGCGCCGCTGGCTTTGCTGGTAGCGCGCAGCTCGGAGGGCCGCGCGCCGCCTTCGCTCTTCCAGGTAGTCGAGGTCGTCCCGGCGAAGCTGATCTTGATCAGCCTCGCAATACATGGTGGCCCGAGGGGACCTCAGGGTGAGCTGGGATGGGAGGACCGCCTTAGCGCTGTAGACGAGGAAGAAAGGCGTTTCCCCTGTCGCTCGGCTTGGAGTGGTTCGGTTCGCCCAGAGCACCGTTGGCAGCTCCTCGATCCACGAGTCGCCATGCTTCTTGAGGATGTTGAAGGTCTTGGTCTTGAGGCCTTTGACGATTTCCGTGTTGGCGCGCTCCACCTGGCCGTTGCTTCTGGGGTGGGCGGGTGAGGCGAAACAGAGCTTGATGCCCATGTCTTCATAGTAGTTGCCGAAAAGCTCACTAGTGAACTGGGTGTCGTTGTCCGTAATGATACGGTTAGGCACCCCGAACCGAGCAGTGATGCCCTTTATGAATTTTAGCGCCGAGTACTTGTCGATCTTGATGACCGGATAAGCCTCGGGCCACTTAGTGAACTTGTCGATTGCGATGTACAGATACTCGAACCCGCCCGGGGCCTTCCTGAAGGGACCCAGGATATCCAGCCCCCAGACGGCAAACGGCCATGAGAGAGGTACGATCTGCAGGGCCTGAGCCGGCTGATGCGTTTGCTTGGCGTGAAACTGGCACGCCCTGCATCATCGGACCAGGTCAGCTGCGTCGTGGAGCGCCATCGGCCAATAGAAACCCTAGCGAAAGGCCTTGCCGACCAAGGTGCGCGAGGCGGAGTGGGCTCCACACTCGCCTTCATGGACATCGACAAGAAGCTCGACGCCTTGCTCCCAAGGAATGCACTTCAGGAGGACTCCATTGGCCCCGCGCCGGTAGAGGGTCCCTTCCACCAGCACGTAGCGCTTGGAGATGCGATTGGCGCGTTCACTCCCTTCACGGTCCTCGGGTAGAGTCTGATCTTTGAGGAACGCCTGGATCTCAGCCATCCAGGCGACCAATCTTGGGGGGCCAGGGTTGGCCCCCCGGGTCCCGAGGCTTGGACTCCGACGGGCCTCGGGGGCCGCTCAGGCGCGTCCGTCTCCCCTAGAGGGTCGGGTCGCACCGACGGCTGGGCCAGCCTTTCTTCAAAGGCGCCCAGTGGGGTCGGGGCTCGCGATGAAGCGAGCCTCGAGAGTTCGTCGGCGACCGCGTTATCCCGCCTGGGCACGTGCCGAAGCTCTAACGCTCCATACGTCGCACTTCGCGGACGTAGGCGTCCATCTGCGGGTCGGAGCACCGGTACTCCTTGGAGACCTGGTTAACGACCAACTGGGAGTCGCCTAGAACCAGGAGGCGGCGGATCCCCATTCCGGCCGCCACTCTGAGTCCCGCAAGGAGTCCCTCGTACTCCGCCATATTGTTGGTTGCCCGGAAATCTAGGCGAACCAAATATCTGAGGACGTCTCCGCTCAGCGAGGTCAAGGTGACTGTTAACGGTGAAATTTGGTAATCGACTTGGAAGCGGAAGAGGAATCGAAGCAGAGAAGGAGGATTGAGTTCGAGCCAGATTAGGAGTCGTATCGGACCCGATAGCCGTATCGGACTGGGAAAGATAATGCCATAAAGAGCGTATCGGCCGATACGGATTCGGTTTGATTGAAGGCCGATATGGGTTGTAAGTTGACAGCTTCAACATAGGCTTGGTTTGGGCTCAAGATAAGCTTTAAGGAGGTTGCCAAATAGAGATAAAGCTCAGTTTTAGGCAACTGTATCTTGTAAATTGGGTAGTTATGATTGTTTGTTAGTTGTAGATAAGATCGTACCCGACAAGGGTTCTGTTGTTATTTCGGGTATGAATATCCCGATAGTTTGTACATGTAAAAAAAGATCAATCACACAATCAAATCAATCTACTTTCGGCGCATCGCCAACCCTCGCAAGAGGTCTTCTTCGACGAGTTCTTGCTTCTTCGGAGCAGAGGTAAGAACTCATCCCCGACGATTTGCATCGTCGGGGCTAACGTGTCGTTTTAGACACGTTAAGCCTCGATGATGTGATCGTCGATTATCATGTCTTGAATAATTCTGACAGGTATCTTAATTAAGCCTTGCCAGCGGTTTACTCGCTTTAGGGTTTATGGCCGACGATGGTTTAATTCTTATGCTTGGCTAGATTGTTCAATGTAGCTACCATCCCCAAAAGCAATCGACGACCTGATTTTCTTCGTGTTAAGTCTCAATTCACACTTCGAGTTGCCATCGACCTTAGTCCTGTTTTGAGATCTAACACGAAGCCTGTTTTCGGTTGTAACTAAGGATAGTGCCGGGGTTTTAGCCGGTCTTATCTAACGCATGTGGTTGCTTTATGTTTCTTGCATGTGTTTGCCACTTATATGTGCAGATCGATAAGTATAGATACGTCGATCGTGAAGTAATCTTAAGATTTCTTTATGGTTGATGTGTTTATATTGGCCGATTGGCTCGTATAAGTTTGCACTAGAGTACTAGCTAGTGTAGTTACCTTCGTTATCCTTATCGGCCGATATTATTAGTTGAGATCTACATATCAATGAAGGCTGATAAGATTAGATTCATGTTTTATTTATTTTCTAAGTGAGCCAATATAGCTTTGCCCTATCGGCTGGGCTATGACAATGTGTCATCGGTCTATTGACCGATCGACCATTGTTCTCTGACTTGGTTTACTTGTTTCTTATTGATTGCAGATCAAATCAACTGGCACGCTCTACTTACCACTAGGCAAGCCATTTGGATCTGCACTGGAGTTAAGCAGATCTCCCAGGCCGCCGTGGTAACGCGGAACCCGTTTGGTTGCTGGACGGGTCGAAATTCTGCGCCAACACGCTTTTGGCACGCCCGGTGGGACCACAAGAACACAAGCTTCTCACCAGCAACAAGAACACCTCGAGATGTCGAAGCAGGCCGAGATCGTCGAGGAGAACGTCATTCCCGTGACCGCCGACCAGCTCAGCGTAGAACAAAAAGCTGAGATGGATAGTCTGGTCGAGCAGTTCCAGAATATGTACCTGCAAACATATTCTAGGACTCAGCAGGACACCTTGATTCAAAAGTCCAAGGTGGTTATGCCGAGTTCCGGAGATGGAGCTGGAACGTCGGCGGCGGTGCACGATCACGCCGTCAAAACTGAAGACACTGCAGCGCCGACGTTGCAAGACAGGATTGACTCCGCAGTCCACTCTGCGCTAGTCAACCAATCGGGGATTTTGGTGAACACCTTGACTAATACGGTCAGATCTATCTTAGACGGGTCAATTCACCAGTACAAGCCTCAGGGGCCGATTTTCTTGCCAGAAAATAAGTTCCCTGCATATCGGACCCTGAGGAATGATCTGAGCACGTCTCAGCCAACAGCGCCGATGCCACCCCCATCGGCGCAGCCGACAACAACATTGCCACTGGTCCTCACCAGGCAGACTGGGGGCAGCCCTCAGCTCATCACCGAGGAACAATACGCTCAATGGGCCAAGGGGAAGCAACCGGTGGTTGAGCCGATGCAGCAAGTTCCCGTCAACCAGCCATCGGCCGGACAACCGCAAGCCCCAGTGTTCAATAGTCCTCCACTTCAAGCTGCATACAACGTGCCACAAGGCTATCAGCAGCACCCCGCAGGACAGTATGGCATACCGAACTTGGATCATCATTACCAGCCATACTCCCCTAGGCAGTATCAGGCAGAGGGTTTGCAACAATCGTTTCAGCAAGACCTCCCACATCGGCCCGCAGGATATTGGGCCGATATGATAGCCGAAGTGATGCGGGATCAATTCGGCTTGAAGCCCAAGGAGAACTCTACAGTGTATCGGCATCCGTATCCCGAGGAATTTGACAGAGTACCATTGCCGGGCCGATACAAGATCCCGGATTTCTCCAAGTTTTCGGGACAGGACAACGTCTCGACATATGAGCATGTCAGCCGATTCTTAGCACAGTGCGGGAAGGCATCGGCTATCGAGGCGTTGAGGGTGAGGTTTTTCCCTCTGTCCTTATCAGGGTCTGCATTCACATGGTTTTCTTCCTTGCCCTGCAATTCCATCAGAGGATGGATAGATCTGGAGAAACAGTTTCATAGATATTTCTATAGTGGCGTACAAGAGATGAAACTGTCAGATCTGACTGCCATCAGGCAACAAGTGGATGAATCGGTCCCTGAGTACATACAAAGGTTCAGAGACATACGCAACAGATGTTATAGCCTCAGTCTGACCGATTCCCAGTTGGCCGATTTGGCATTTCAGGGATTGCTAGGGCCGATACGCGAGAGGTTCTCCTCGCAGGAATTTGACAGCCTCGCTCAGCTGGCACAACGAGTATCGGCCCACGAGCAGCGATTCCAGGAGGCAAAGAAGTTTGCGAAAAAGATTAACACTGTTTATCAGTACGCCTCCGACGATGACGGCGATGAAGACGGTGATGTCGACCTAGCCGAGTGGGCCCGGATGCGGAAATCAACAACTTGCCAGTGGGCCAAGAAAGGAGATAAAGAAGACAAATATGATTTCGACATCAACAAGGCCGATAAGATATTTGACCTGCTGTTGCAAGAAAAGCAGATCCAACTGCCAGTAGGTCACGTATTGCCATCGGCCGAAGACATCAAGAAGAGGAGATATTGCAAGTGGCACAATTCCTATTCACACCATACAAATGAATGCAAGATCTTCCGGCAACAAATTCAATCGGCCATCGAGCAGGGCAGAATTAAAATCGATGATGCCAAGCGGCCGATGAAGATTGAAGGCCACCCGTTCCCAGTCAACATGGTGCAGGCGGACAGGGCCGATGGCGGTGGCCATCGGACTGGCAAGCGGCCTCATCAGACCTCTGAGGGCCTGATCAGAAAATATCAGCGGAGGCGGGAGGAACAAGCTCAAGACCAAACCGATCAAGACAACTCCTACGATCCACACTGGGAGTGCGAGTTTTTTCGCTTCTGCTGGAATGAAGGGATGAGGTTGCCATCTATCCAGGAGTGCCCTGCATGCAATGGTGCAGAAGATTCTTATCAGGGTAGCTCAAGCAGGCAAACGCATCGGCCGGCCAAGCAACGGAAATCTATGCATGAAAGGTTAGGGCCGATGCACCGAGATCAACACGATGAAGATGAGGAGCAAGTCCAGAACCCCCAATGGTGCCCAAGCGATGTATTCACCAAGACACAAAAGCGGCGGGTTCAGAGGTTAAGGAGGAAAGAGCAAATCCAAGAGCAACAAGCTGAAATACCCCATCGGCCAACCAAGACCAAAAAAGAGTGGAGGATAAAATCCACGGCGGTCAAGGCCGATGAGGGCACCTCCAATACAGCTCAGAGCTACTCAGCTTCAAAAGGTAAAAAAATGGCATCGGCGCCTGTTAACATGGTGTTTATATTGCCAGCAGAATACAGTGTGCAGGCAGCCGATGAAGCGATGGCCGATGATGAACAAAGTTCGGCCAGGCTACAGTTGTCACCAGACCAAGCCATCTTTGACAAGCCAGTTGACGCCAGCTACAGACATTTACGGCCGTTGTACATCAAAGGATTCATCAACGGGCGGCCGATGACGAAGATGCTGGTCGATGGCGGCGCGGCGGTCAATTTAATGCCATACCCAACCTTCAGGAAGCTTGGAAAAGTACCTGAAGATCTTATCAAGACAAATATGGTATTAAAGGACTTCGGTGGCAACGCATCTGAGGCGAAGGGGGTCCTGAACGTGGAGCTCACCGTGGGCAGCAAAACAATTCCCACCACCTTCTTCGTCTTCGATGGAAAGGGTTCCTACAGCTTGTTGTTGGGACGAGTTTGGATCCATGCAAATTGCTGTGTCCCTTCAACAATGCACCAATGCCTCATGCAATGGCAAGGAGACCAAGTCGAGATCGTGCAGGCCGATCGGTCAGTACATGTCGCCAATGCCGATCTCGCAGTTTGGGAGATGGAGGGGATCGACTGCTTGTCCGGGCGAGTCTGGGACGCCGATTTCCTCAAGGTAACTGACTGCGACATCGAGACAATTGAAGACCAAGACAAGCGGTTACTTTAGCGAAGATGCATCACCCGCCGTTGACAATGAACAAGATGACCCCTACACGAATGACGCGGTGGATGAGTTAGACGGCAAGTTGGGACAAGGTTTTACGTCGGCCGATGAATTGGAAGAAATTGATATAGGAATAGGTGATAGGCCTAGGCCGACGTATGTAAGTGCTAATTTGCCAAAGGAATACAAGAACAATTTGATAGATCTTTTGAAAGAATTCAGAGATTGTTTTGCATGGGAATACCATGAGATGCCAGGATTAAGCCGATCGATTGTAGAACATCGGCTACCAATCAAACAAGGCTATCGGCCTTTTAAGCAAGCTCCTCGGAGGTTTAAGGCCGATATGCACGAAGCCATAAAAGCAGAGATCACAAGACTTTACGACGCCAACTTTATCAGGCCCTGCCGATACGCAGAGTGGGTCTCCAACATAGTTCCAGTATTGAAAGAGAACGGCAAGCTAAGGGTATGCGTCGATTTCAGAGATCTAAATAAGGCGACGCCCAAGGACGAGTACCCTATGCCGTTGGCCGATTTGCTAGTCGATGCTGCTTCTGGGCATAAGATCATTAGTTTCATGGACGGAAACGCGGGTTACAACCAGATCTTTATGGCTAAAGAGGACATTCATAAGACAACCTTCAGATGCCCAGGGGCAATCAGCCTATATGAATGGGTCGTCATGACATTTGGTTTGAAGAATGCTGGAGCTACATATCAGAGGGCTATGAATTACATTTTTCATGATCTTATTGGCTCTCTGATTGAAGTTTATATAGATGATGTCGTCGTAAAGTCAAGAGAACATGATATGCACTTGGCCGACTTACGCAAGGTACTAGAAAGGGCAAGGAAATATGGTTTGAAGTTGAACCCTAACAAATGTGCCTTTGGCGTATCGGCCGGTCAGTTTTTGGGTTTCTTGGTCCATGAGAGGGGGATTGAAATCACACAGAAGAACATCGATGCCATCAAGAAAATCAAGCCTCCAGAAAACAAGACCAAGTTACAACCTCTGCTTGGCAAGATCAACTTCGTCCGGCGTTTTATATCAAATCTATCGGGCCGTATAGAGCCATTCACTCCACTGTTGAAAATAAAGGACGACGAAGAGTTCATATGGGGTGACAAGCAACAGAAAGCGCTAGACGATATCAAAGAGTATTTAACTTCTCCGCCGGTCTTAATTTCTCCACAAAAAGGAGTCCCATTCAAATTGTACTTATCGGCCGATGAGAAATCCATCGGCTCGGTCTTGGTTCAAGATGTTAACGGCAAGGAAAGAGCTATTTTTTATCTCAGCAGAAGAATGTTAGATGCTGAAACAAGGTACACGCCGGTGGAGAAATTATGCCTTTGTTTATATTTTTCATGTACTAAATTGAGGCATTACCTGCTTTCCAACGAGTGCATCGTGGTAAGCAAGGCCGATGTGATGAAATACATGTTATCGGCCCCTGTGTTGAAAGGACGAGTCAGGAAGTGGATCTTTGCTTTAACAGAATTTGATCTTCGATATGAATCGGCCAAAGCAATCAAAGGACAAGTCCTGGCCGATTTCATTGTTCAACATAGAGATGACTCAGTTGCATATGCAGACATTGTGCCATGGACATGTATTTCGATGGATCCGTCTGCAGACACGGTTGCGGTATCGGCCTAGTCATCATATCCCCTCGGGGGGCAAATTTTGAGTTCGCTTTCACTATCAAGCCTTACTATACCAACAATCAAGCAGAATATGAAGCGGTGCTTAAAGGCTTGCAGTTATTACAAGAAGTTGAGGCCGATGCCGTGGAAATCATTGGTGATTCACAGCTAGTAATTAGTCAACTTTCTGGGGAGTATGAGTGCAGAGACGATATTCTCAAAGTCTACAATGAGGAGTGCAAAGAGTTATTACATGGTTTCCGGATCGTAACGATGAGGCATATACCCAGGAAGCAGAATTTCGAAGCCAATGATTTAGCTCAGGGGGCATCGGGATATAGGCTGATGGCTAAAGATGTTCCGATTCAGATTGCTCTCGTGCACGCCGATGACTGGAGGTTTGATATCATTGAGTATTTCAGAAATCCTTCCCAATCGGCGTCACGCAGAATGAAATATAAAGTTTTACACTATGTCTTATTGGACGATAACCTATATTATCGGATGATTGATAGTGTCCTACTCAAATGCCTAGGTCCTGAGGAGGCTAAAACCGTTATGAGCGAAGTACATGAAGGGATTTGCGGCACCCATCAATCGGCCCATAAAATGAAATGGCTGATGAAGCGCGTCGGATATTTTTGGCCAACCATGCTAGAGGATTGCTTCAAGTATTATAAAGGATGTCAGGATTGTCAGAAATTTGGAGCAATTCAGAGAGCACCGGCATTGGCTATGCATCCAATCATAAAGCCGTGGCCGTTTCGTGGATGGGGAATAGATATGATCGGCCAGATTAACCCACCATCAAGTAAGGGACACAAGTATATATTAGTGGCTACAGATTACTTCACAAAGTGGGTTGAGGCCGTTCCCCTTAAGAAGGTTGATTCCAAAGACGCTATTCAGTTCGTCAAGGAGCACATAATATATCGGTTTGGGTTACCTCAGACAATAACTACCGATCAGGGATCAATCTTCGTGTCCGATGAATTCGTCCGATTTGCTGACAGCATGGGCATCAGATTACTCAATTCTTCTCCTTACTACGCGCAAGCTAATGGGCAGGCAGAGGCTTCTAATAAGTCTTTAATCAAATTAATCAAGAGGAAAATTGACGAACAGCCGAGGCAATGGCATACAACGCTGGCCGATGCCCTTTGGGCGTATCGGATGGCCTGCCATGGTGCAATCCAAGTGCCTCCCTATCAGCTGGTCTACGGGCATGAAGCTGTACTGCCGTGGGAAACCGCCATCGACTCAAGAAGGATTGCTTTGCAAGACGACTTGACAGCCGACGAGTACCATAATCTTATGGTTGATGAATTGGATGATTTGGCACATGTTCGATTACGGGCCTTAGAGAAAATCAAGCGTGATAAAGATAGAGTAGCCCGTCATTATAATAAAAAAGTCGTTGCCAAGTCGTTTGAGGAAGGAGACCTTGTATGGAAATTAATAATGCCGATTGGTTCCAGAGATAATAAATTCGGCAAGTGGTCACCTAACTGGGAAGGCCCCTTTCGAATTCATCGGTGTGTTCCTCACAATGCCTATCTGCTCAAGGGATTAGATGGCGAGATTTATGGACGAGCTCTCAATGGCAAATACTTGAAACAATATTATCCCAATATCTGGATTGACTCATGATCGGCCCCCTAGCCGATTTATGATTACAGCCGATGTAATTAAGCATCGTCTTTAGAAGGCCGGTATATACTATCGCCCTTAGTTCAAAATTTCAGAATATGAGCCCTCATCTTCCAAAATTTGGGGGGCATATATATATACAGGAGTTCTCGCATTGGATTTTTCAGTTGGCAATTGACTTCGGCTTTCTTTGTCGCATTGGATTTTTCAGTTGGCAATTGACTTCGGCTTTCTGGCCGATGAGATTGTTTATAATGAGATTGTTCATATTAAAGATATATACAATTCATCAGAGTGAGATTGAACTCAGAGGATTTCAGAAGCAATGATTAGGCTGGAATTTTCAAGACAAATTCGGTTGCATAGCCGATAAGGTGTATGTTTATACATTATAAAAATAAAATATGCTACATCACCCTATGAAGTCCGCAATAGCAGCAATGGCTTTACGGCGAATCTGCTCAACGTCTTCAATAGCCTGGGCATCATCGGCCATCGTCCCTGGGATCGGTTTCAGTGATTTGCTTAGGGTCGCGAGGTACTTGGCCGATGCCTTGAGCTTTGCCGTCTGATCTTCTATGGCCTTGGGTGATGCAGCTATTCCGGCTTCGACTTCTTGGATTTCTCGGCGTGTAGTGGCCAGCTTCGATTCTAGCTCTGCCTCGAGGCAACGGAGTTCTTCAAGTCTATTTTTCAATACAATCGGCTCCACCGCTAGCTCGTCCAGCTTGGTCTTATCGGCGTTAACTTGAGCTTTGCTAGCGGTCAGGGCCGATTCCAGTTGTTCGCACTCTCGCCGCTCTGCGAGTCTTTCTTTTGCTTTGAAAAGCTTGAATCGGTATTGTTCCAGGAAGATGGCCGGTGTGAGGATCTCCATCAGGTCTTCGGGCAGTTCGTTTTGGATTTCTTGTACCCTGGCTCTGATGGAGGAGCAATCCTCTACCAAACACTCCAGCGAGGCTTCTAGCCGATTCCCAATATCGGACAGTCGGTTCTTTAATTCGTCAGAGATCGGTGCCTTGGCGGTGCTGGGCAGTTCCTTGTCCTCGTCATCAAGAAACTGGCCGATGTCAAATGAAAACATATCGGCTAGGCTCTGTAAACAGCAACATAGGTCAAGGTCAGTCTTGTCAAATGGGAGCTGACGAAAGGGGATCGGGCTAGGTCTCGTTACCTGGGTTGGAGTATCGGTGGTGTTTGCATCGGCCTCCCTTTGCTGTGTTGAGGCAGTAGGCGATGGGGTTGGCCGATGTGGTGAAGATGCTGGGGCCCTAGGCTGAAAAGCAAGGGCTTGGTAAGTAGGGTTGTGAGATTAGCATGATAATATATAAATCAACTCTTACTGAGGCGACCGGAGAGGGTGCTGGAGAAGGAGACGGAGTCCTCAATCGTGCTTTAGGCCGCTCACGCCGTTGTAGGGTTGCTTTCTTAGTCCTTGGCAGAGGGGCCGATTGAGTTCTTTCCTTCAGTATAGATGATGCCACAGCCTGAAAAGGATATCAAATTAAAGCCAAGCAATAGGAAGGGGTTATGTGAGCACGGAGAAGAAATTGTGTTTACCTTGCGGATTGCATGTTTGGTCTTTTTCGGTTGGGGGGCATCACTTTGGTCATCGGCCGGTGGGATCTCAGTGGTTTCGGCTGATGTTTCCTTGATAGCTTCAGCCGATGTGTTTTCTTCATATGTATCGGCAGCAGCTGCATCGACTTCTTCCTCCATTACTTGTTCTTTGAGAAACTCTTCTATGGAGGAATCCAGCTCTTCGAGATCTTCTTGGTCGTTAATTTTGGCTTTTTTGCTGGATTTTTGGGCTTTGCCTTTAAATGGCGCTTTCCTCTTGGGGTTTTCCTTGATCATCGTCCCCTGGAGCAGTGATGGTATCTTTGGGGCAGTGAGGCCGATGATGGACTCCAGGATGGTTGACCCCGATGGAGCTATGGCTTGAGCATAGAAAATCTTCTGTCCACTGTTGCTCACAGAAGGAATCGGCTCATCTGGTACTTGGGGACTGATGCCTTGGATAAGCTCTGTTACATAGAACCTGGCCGATTGGTGGAAAATATGAGCGGCCCACTCTTGCCACCAGGTTTGGAAATTGATGTGGACAAAGGTATTCAGGTGCAGCCGATCACAGTCACCAAGATTTGGGAGCTCGATTTCCATCGCCTTGCTCATAACTAGAGCCGATGAGACTGTGCCTCTGCTCTCCAGGAGTTTATGAAGGTATAAACTGATGGGAAGTTGCCCGAGACCGCACTGCCTAGCAGCTGTCATTGGGTTATAAAATTCATAGGACAGGCTGGTGCTCCTTCCCTGAAAAATGCCTACCGGGAGCAGGCATGGAGTGAGGCCGATCATAAACACCTCTCTAGACTCCATGTCATCGTTTACCAAGCTCAGTTGCAGATCATCTGGGAGCTCGTAGTCTCGGTCCGATGTATAGATAAACATGTCCATCTTGGCTGATGGAGGGCCGGTGAAGAAACGGATGAACCACGTAGCCATGTCATCGGCCGATTGATCTGCGCCAGGGTAGACGGAGGCTGCTTCTCCATAAGACATGCATCGTCTGCTTCTGGGATCTTCGTGATTGGCATACTTTGATGGGAAGCGCGAGTCCGATAGAGGTGGCCGATCAACCATGGTGTTGGTATGAATTGTTAGCCACAGTTGGATGAACCACCATGGTCCCCCGTGTGCCACGGTTTGTTTCAGCATCAAGTCTTGTGTGGCAATGTGGAGTAGCCGATATACAGCTCCTAAGAGATATCGGCCGAGAGGGATCTGTTTTTTGCTGACTAGGGCCTGAGCCAGGTGCTGACAGTTTGTTGTGGGGCCGTAGGTCGATCCGCAGAAGACGAATCTTTCCAACCACAATGTCAGGAAAGCTACATGTTCTCGCTCTGAGACCGATCCTTGTTCCATGTGCTCAGAGATGTACCCAGACCAGCCTCCAATTTTCTTGGTCTTCAGTTTGTGGCTGCTGTTTATCAAGAGGCTGAAGGGATTAATCTCAGAGTCGATGTCTAGTCCTGTGAGTACCTTGATATCTATGAGGGTTGGGGTCATCGGACCTTGCTTGAACATGAAGGCGTTCAAGGTACTTGACCAGAAGTAGCTGGCAGCTGACATTAGTGGCTCATTTTTCTTGGTATCGGCCAGGGACAGAGTTATGCATTGGCCGATTCCAATCTTGTCCCAGTGGACTTGTTTGACAGCAGCAATCCTTTTGTGCCAGGTCCTGTATCCGTTTAGTTTCGATGGCCATGACCTGAAGGTGTATTTCCACACAGAAACAGTGGGCTTGGCTTGCCTGAAGGGGATTCTGTCTGTTTTGGCGTTGATTAGCCAGGTTGGGTCGCAGTCGCCCATGGGGCCCAGGAGAAAGCGATGGGATTTATCGTCGGTAGGGATCAAGATTTGGTTTTTGAAGACCTAAATCGTGAGAACGACGATGAAAATATGAGACCCGGGGGGGACAGAGAGTAAAACCCTAACTTGGAGAAATCGACGGGGAAAGCGATAATGCAGGATTGAACAAGTCGACTTACCGCGGGGATCTCAGAGGCGTAGAATGGGGCGGAAGCCATTGTTGTTGAAGAAGGGATCGCTGCGAAAGGGGTCGATGTCGATGGAGTACCGAGCGGTCGCCGGAGTTGAAGAACACGAAGAGCTTGTTGGATCGGCGGTGGAAGTTGTTGAATCTGGATCTGCGTGGTTTTCAGACAAGACCTAGCTAAGAAGTCGATGGGTTCCTCGGAGCTAATTCCGCCACATTATATAATGAAGCGGAATTGGGGGGCATGTGTTAACGGTGAAATTTGGTAATCGACTTGGAAGCGGAAGAGGAATCGAAGCAGAGAAGGAGGATTGAGTTCGAGCCAGATTAGGAGTCGTATCGGACCCGGTAGCCGTATCGGACTGTGAAAGATAATGCCATAAAGAGCGTATCGGCCGATACGGATTCGGTTTGATTGAAGGCCGATATGGGTTGTAAGTTGACAGCTTCAACGTAGGCTTGGTTTGGGCTCAAGATAAGCTTTAAGGAGGTTGACAAATAGAGATAAAGCTCAGTTTTAGGCAACTGTATCTTGTAAATTGGGTAGTTATGATTGTTTGTTAGTTGTAGATAAGATCGTACCCGACAAGGGTTCTGTTGTTATTTCGGGTATAAATATCTCGATAGTTTGTACATGTAAAAAAAGATCAATCACACAATCAAATCAATCTACTTTCGGCGCATCGCCAACCCTCGCAAGAGGTCTTCTTCGACGAGTTCTTGCTTCTTCGGAGAAGAGGTAAGAACTCGTCCCCGATGATCTGCATCGTCGGGGCTAACGTGTCATTTTAGACACGTTAAGCCTCGATGATGTGATCGTCGATTATCATGTCTTGAATAATTTTGACAGGTATCTTAATTAAGCCTTGCCAGCGGTTTACTCGCTTTAGGGTTTATGGCCGACAATGGTTTAATTCTTATGCTTGGCTAGATTGTTCAATGCAGCTACCATCCCCAAAAGCAATCGACGACCTGATTTTCTTCGCGTTAAGTCTCAATTCACACTTCGAGTTGCCATCGACCTTAGTCCTGTTTTGAGATCTAACACGAAGCCTGTTTTCGGTTGTAACTAAGGATAGTGCCGGGGTTTTAGCCGGTCTTATCTAACGCATGTGGTTGCTTTATGTTTCTTGCATGTGTTTGCCACTTATATGTGCAGATCGATAAGTATAGATACGTCGATCGTGAAGTAATCTTAAGATTTCTTTATGGTTGATGTGTTTATATTGGCCGATTGGCTCGTATAAGTTTGCACTAGAGTACTAGCTAGTGTAGTTACCTTCGTTATCCTTATCGGCCGATATTATTAGTTGAGATCTACATATCAATGAAGGCTGATAAGATTAGATTCATGTTTTACTTATTTTCTTAGTGAGCCGATATAGCTTTGCCCTATCGGTTGGGCTATGACAATGTGTCATCGGTCTATTGACCGATCGGCCATTGTTCTCTGACTTGGTTTACTTGTTTCTTGTTGATTGCAGATCAAATCAACTGGCACGCTCTACTTACAACTAGGCAAGCCATTTGGACCTGCACTGGAGTTAAGCAGATCTCCCAGGCCGCCGTGGTAATGCGGAACCCGTTTGGTTGCTGGACGGGTCGAAATTATGCGCCAACAGTGACCCCCGCGCCGGCGTCCTGAAGGGCCAGGGAGCCGTCGAACTGCATCACCCAGTGGTGGCGTGAGGCAGCTGCGAGGGGCTTGCGTTGGCCTCGGGGGCGGAGAGTCCGAGATCGGGCTCGGGAGCTGGGATCCATTCCGCCATGAAGTCGGCGAGGGCCTGGCTCTTAATCGTGTGGCGTGGCTCAAAGCGCAAGTCGAACTCGGAGAGTTCGATTGCCCATTTTACCACCCGTCCAGTACCCTCTCGGTTGCGTAAGATTTGGCCGAGGGGATAGGACGTAACCACCGTGACCCGATGCGCCTGGAAATAATGGCGTTGCTTCCTCGAGGCCATCAGAATCGCGTAGAGCATCTTCTGGGCCTGAGGGTATCGAGTCTTGGCGTCCCGCAGCGCCTCACTAATGAAGTAGACGGGCCGCTGCACCTTTCGGCGGGGCCTGTCCTCTTCGTTGAAGGCACCGTTCCCGGGGCGCTCATCATCCGAGAGGCCTTGCTGGGCCCACTTGGCTTCTGTGCCAACGACCTCGGGGTCGGAGGGCGTCGGGCGCGGCCTTCCCACAGTGGCCCCGGGGCCTTCCTGGGGGTCGGGGGCGTCCGGCGCCGTCGGACGAGCGGGCAGAGGGCCACATCCGGTCGTCAGGGGCCTTAGGCTGCCGTCTGGCTCGGGGGCCTCTCCTCCCTTCACTGTCCCGGGTCGGGTCGGCACAGGGTGGGGGCGCGCGGGCCGAGGGCTGGCCTCATCGCGCTCCACAACCAACGCCGCGCTAACTACTTGCGGGGTTGCCGCCAAGTAGAGTAGCAGCGGTTCATCGGGCTCCGAGGCGACCAGGATCGGGGGGGAGCTGAGGTATGCCTTCAACTGGGTGAGGGCCTGCTCAGCCTCCTCCGTCCAGGTAAACGGCCCGGAGCGCTTAAGGAGCTTAAATAGGGGCAGCGCCTTCTCTCCCAGCCTCGATATGAATCGGCTTAAGGCAGCCATGCATCCGGTGACGCATTGCACATCCTTAAGCTTGCTGGGGGGGCACATCCGCTCTGTAGCTCGTATCTTCTCGGGGTTGGCCTTAATGCCTCGGGCAGAGATCAAGAACCCGAGAAGCTTGCCCGCAGGCACACCGAACACACACTTTTCGGGGTTCAGTTTTATGCGGGCGGAGCGGAGACTTTCGAAAGTCTCCACTAAATCCGAGAGCAAGGTCTCTTGGTTGCGTGTTTTTACAACCAAATCATCGACGTAGGCCTCAACATTGCGTCCTATCTGACTACCCAAAGAAATACGAGTAGTACGCTGAAAAGTAGGACCTGCATTCTTTAACCCGAAGGGCATGGTTGTATAACAATAAGATCCTACAGGGGTAATGAATGCAATTTTTTCCTCATCCTCCCTAGCCATGCGAATCTGATGATATCCTGAGTATGCATCTAGAAAACACAAAAGGTCGCACCCCGCAGTGGAGTCAATAATTTGATCTATGCGTGGCAGGGGATAAGGGTCCTTAGGACATGCCTTGTTGAGGTCGGTGTAGTCGATGCACATCCGGAGCTTGCCGTTCGCCTTGGGGATGACGACCGGGTTCGCGAGCCACTCCAGATGGATGACCTCACGGATGAATCCGGCCTCCAGAAGCCGCGCCACCTCCTCGCGGATGAAGGCTTGGCGTTCCGGGGCCTGCCGCCGCACCTTCTGCCAGACGGGCCTTGCGTCCGACCGCACGAGGAGATGGTGCTCGATCACCTCCCTGGGGACCCCGGGCATGTCTGCCGGTCTCCACGCGAAGACGTCGGCGTTTACCCGCAGGAAGGAGACGAGCGCGTCTTCCTATTTGTCATCCAAGAGACCACCAATCCGGGTGGTCTTGGACGGGCCGTCGCCCAGGGCGACCTCCTTCACTGGGACCTCATCGCTTGAGGCCATCCGCTGCCTCGGGGCGGGCGAGGTGGAGGCGCCGGGCCTCTCATCGCCGCCCGCGGACTTGGACACCGCGGCGAGGCGGTCCGCGCGCTGCTCCATACAAGCGAGCGCGACTTTGAGGTCGCCGTGGACGGTGATGGGGCCACTTGGTCCTGGCATCTTCATCTGGAGGTAGGCATAGTGGGTGGCCGCCATGAACTTCACCAACGCGTGCCTTCCCAGGACCGTGTTGTAGGGCAGATTGAGGTCCACCACATCGAAGTCCACCCGCTCGGTGCGGAAGTTGGCGGGGCCACCAAAGGTGACCGAGAGGTCGATATGACCTAGCGGCCAGGTATGCCCCGGCGTCACGCCGATGATCGGCTGGGACGGCCGGAGCTCCATCCCCGGGGCCTTGATGGCATCAAAGGCCGCGGGGGAGAGGATGTTGAGAGCTGCGCCACCGTCTATCAGGACGCGCCCCAACTTCACGTTGCAGACGATGGGGGAGACCACCATCGCAATCTGTCCTCCCCGGGCAACGCATGGCCGGTGGTCGGTCCGGTCAAAGGTAAGGGTGACCTCCGACCAACGCACCCGCCGCGTCGCCTCATGGGTAGGGACTACGGCCAAAAGCTCTCGCTTCATGGCCTTGAGGCTTCGGCGAGAAGCATGAGTGCACGCTCCCTCATTAACGGTGGCGACGGTGGCCTCGGGCTCCTAAAAGCCTAGGTCATCATCGTCATTGTCGATGTCCTCAGCGGGGGCCTTCTGCTTGGCCTCACTTCGCCGATTGCCGGTGGAAGTCGCCGGGGCCTTGCCCTCATGGCGTTCCTGCCTCTTCTCCACATCCCACTTCCTCATCCGCTCGGCCAAGTTTTTGACCGCGCGGCAGTCGGCGAGGTCGTGGAGGGAGGTGTTGTGCACAGTGCACCATCTGCTGGCTGGGCGCTCCCTGCCGGGAGCGCCGGCCTCCTTCTTTTTGTCGCCCACGGGCCTCCCCTTTCGGGGGGCCCGCGAAGCGCCCTCGATGGCGAGGACGTGATCCTCGTCGTCGGAACGGGCCGACCTTTTCTTCCTCCTCCTGTCCCACCGCTCCAGAGCCGGAGGAGTTCCAGGTCCAGGCCTCCTCCTTGCGAGCCACATGGTTCGCGAGCTCGCAAAGCTGCGTGATGGTCTGGGGCTCCTTGGAGGTGATCTTTTCGAGCATGCGGTTGTGCCGCACGCCCCCCTGAATGCGTAGATAACCGCATGTGCAGGGATGCAAGGTATGGTGTTGCGGACTTGACAGAACCGCTGGATGTACGAGCGGAGAGACTCATCGGCCCTCCGCTATACCGCGTGCAAGTCCGCCTCTTCGCCTGGGCGCAGATATGTGCCTTGGAAGTTCGTGGTGAATTGCTGGCACAAATCCTCCCAGGAGTGGACCGACGCGGGTGGCAGGTTCATTAGCCAACCCCGTGCCTGGCCCTTCAGAGCCATGGGAAAGAAGTTCGCCATGACCCTGTCGTCACCCCCCGCGGCTTCTATTCCAGTCGTGTAGATCTGGAGAAACTCAGCGGGGTTGACGCTTCCGTCGTATTTTTCGGTGATGGTGGGCCGGAACCTCGGGGGCCAACGGACGTTCCGAAGGCTCGCCACGAAGGCTCGACAGCCGGCACCACCAACCGGGGACACGGGGGCCCGGCCCCCGTGACCAGAACGGAGCGGCGCCCTAGAGGAGGAGGCGCCTTCCGTCGCATGGGCGGCGCGACGAGCGTCGCACCGGCGCTCGATATCGAGCCGGGCATCTGGCCCCCCATGCATATTCTCGTGAGTCGGAGGCGTTGACGAGGGAACCGCGGACGAACGGCGGGTGTCGGCCGTCGCCCGTCGTGCCCTCCGCCACGACGACGTAGAGCCGGCAGTGGCAGCGCCAGAGGTCCCGGCGACGGAAGACCGCCTGCCGGTGCCTAGGCGCTACTGCGCCGTCATGACCAGGTTGGCCACCTCATCCAGCCAACGCTGGGCTGGGGTCTCTGGATCGAGGACGATGGGCGGGTGACGCAAGAGCGCGCCCGCAGCCTGGAGCGCGCCCTGGGGCGTGCCGCTGTCACCATAGGTGAGGCAGCGACGCACCCCACCTTGCCGTCCTCCATCGCCTGCGGGTGGCGAGGTCGCGGATCCCTCGACTTCCTCAGGCGCCTTCCCCCGCCCAAGATTCCGGCGGGAGGGGGACGACGGGGTGCGAGCCCGACGACGCGGGTTCTGCTCCCCGCCATCACTACTGGCGCTCAAAGAAGGATCATACGCCACCGCCTCTTCAGCCATAGGGCTTACTTGGCGAAGCTTGGTGCACACGAAAGGAAATGGGGGCTCAGAAAAACACGCGTGCCCCCTACCTGGCGCGCCAGATGACGGAGCGTGGAACTCCTCACCGGGAGACCGCGCAGGTCCCCCGTTGCCGGTTTGGTCGGGGGCGCAAGGTGAAACTCTTTGCCCCTGATCTGTGGGATATCAGCGAGAGAAAACGCGTGGACGCAGGCAATTTAGACAGGTTCGGGCCGCTAACAAGCGTAATACCCTACTCTTATGTTCTGGTAGATCTGGGAGTATGATGGAATCCAGAGAGAGTCCAGCCTCTAGCCAGCCAGTCCCCCCTTCTCTCCTAGGCCTGGGCCTCCTTTTATATGGCAAGGGGCTACCACATGGGCCACCAGCTGCCTAAGAAAGAAAACATTCTTTTACATTTAGGGCTATCCTATCACCGGAAGCAGCCTCTGACAGGCGCCGCAGCACGCCTCCACTCGGCAGGTCGACCCATCCGGGGGACGCCCGTTTCCACTTTCATTAAATGGCGGGCGACTTTCTCATCTCGCCTGCGCTTGAATCGGGAAAGCATCTGACCGGGGTTGACATACCAACTCCGGGAGTTGGCACGCCAACTGCGGCTGAGAGACGAGAGATAGAGGGCTCTCATCATTCCGACGGGATGGGGCAAGGCGTGCAACAGGCCGCCTGACGCCACCCAACCCGCGATCTGACCGATCTGCGACCGGTCACTCACCGTGACTGGTCACGAACCGGATATGCACGCGCCGCGCCGCATTAAATGCGGCGTAGTGCGCTCGTCTGAACCGCCATAAATGCGGTTAGGTGAGTTCTGTCGTGCTCACCTAACCTGCGCACGTGGCACCAGAACCACAGGGGGTCGGGGCGCCCCAGGCCTCGGGGCAGAAACGGGAGCGGCCCGACCCCGGGGGGAAACCGGGAGGGCAGCCGCCACGTCACCCTCGGGCCCGACCCCTCCGGGGGAACGGGCCACGTGGATCCCTATGGCCGCCCTTCCCTTTGGTCTCGATACCCCCGATCCCATGTCACCGACAGGCATCGATAGGCCAGCCAATAAAACATTTGAGTCAGTCTATAGTTGGTTACTACGTGGATTTAAAGTGGATATAAGAGTGAACACAATGTCCCTATCCGTTGTAGTCAATCGTGCAACAGAAGGATATTATTGGGAACTAATGCCTAAAGATAACACTGAGTCCTGGAGATGTTATGTGGAGATGGCCTTTGAAAGGTTCTGGCCCCTTGTTATTTTTGTGGCATTGCATGAAATCGATTGCAGTGTGTTGGCGCAGAATTTCGACCCGCCTTGCAACCAAACGGGTTCCACGTTTCCACGGCGGCCTGGGAGGTTTGCTTTATTCCAGTGCAGGTCCAAAAGGCCTGCCTAGTTGTGTGCAGAGCGTGCCAGTTGATTTGATCTGCCATCAACAAGAAAAACAAGTAAACCTTGTTAGAAAACTGTAACGCCCGTTTTGTCGCGGCGTTAGCGGGAAAACTAATCTGCTAAAAACCCTAATTGCGAAAGTTTGCTCTTCGGTTGAGTCTTGTGGTGTGCCAAGGTCTCGTGTCTCCCCTCTCAATTCAATCCCGGAGAAAACCGCGAAATCGGATTTCAAATCCGAGCCCTCAAACTCCTCCTTTCTTTTTCTCTGGAAAAGTCTGGTTAACCTCCCTTGACCTGGGCCGAATTTTCCGCCTTCGGCCTTTCCTTTTTCTCTCCCCCCCCGGGCCACCGCTGGCCCAGCCCCTCTCGGCCTGTTTTCCCCCCCTCTCCTCTCCCTTCTCGGGCCGCCCCGGCCCAGTCCCCTCTCCCCCTTTTCCCCTCGGGCCGACTCCCGGCCTGGTCCAGCCCGCACGGCCGCCCGCGCGAGAGAGAGAGCCCCGCTCTCTTCTCTCTCTCCCCCGCCGTTCTCCTCCACTCCCTCCCGTCCCGTTCCGTCGCCGGCGCCGCTGGTCCCCTCGGCCCCGCCGCCTGCGCGCGTGCCGCCAAGGCGCCGAGCGCGCGCCCCTCTCCCTCTCTCTCTTCCGCGCGGCCTTGCCCGAAGCGGCAAGGAGCAAGCCCCCTTTTTCCCCCTTTTTCTTCCCCTTTTCCCGACCGGCCGGCGTCACCGCTGCCGCCGTTGGCCGCTAGCGCCGGAGTGCGCCGGTCCCCTCTCCGCGCCCCAAACCGACCTCCGCGAACCGCCTTTCTCCCCCCCGGCCGAACCGACCTAGCGCCCTACAAATTTCCCCCCCCGCTCGACCGCGTTCTTTCCCCTCTGCCCGGCCGCCATTGCCGCCTCCCCGAGCTCGCCCCTTCCCGCCGTCGCGCCGCCGCCCTCTTGCTGCCGTCACCGCAAGAAGAGGAGCCGGCGCCCTCTTCTTCCCCGGCTCGGGACCGCGTCTCACCGCCGCCCCGCGTCGTCGCCCCCGTCCCCGGCGAAACCGTCTCGCGGTAACTCCCGTTCCGCCGTCTCCCTCTTTTTCTCCCCTTCTTTAGGCGCTAGATAGCACCACCGCCGCGCGTTCAAACCCTAGGCGCCGCCCCTGCACCG